>CM035167.1:56044342-56417422 GCA_020205615.1 Panax quinquefolius | reverse complement strand
CCTTCCCAATTTGCTCTACAATCACCCCATGCAAAGGTACTTTCTCATTTTAAACACTGTGATCTCATATATAGCCTTTTGCACCTACAAAAGCCAAGAGTTTACCCATTTCTAAAGATATAGAAGTCTTCTTTGGCGGTCAAATGTAAGCCTTCTCACACACTTTTGTAGTCTTTCTCTTCATCTCTCGCACACACCCTTCTTCACGCTGAGAGTCGTGTTATACTGTGATTTTACTGGACTTGATCCGTGGTTTTGTTTAAGCTCAGTATATATATATATATATATATATATATATATATACATATATTATATATATATTTATATATATTGACTAACATTATCGAGTTATGCCTAGATTGAGCCTAGACTTGATGCGGGCGTTTATTGCTTTAATATATATATATATATATATATTATATATATATATATATATACATTTATATATATTAGCGTGTGTGTAAACTTTGTTCGATGAGCCTAGACTTTGCCTCAGAAAGCGTTTACTTGCTTTTATATATATATATATATATATGAATCTGTTGTCGAACTCTATTCGATGAGCCTGGATTTTACATCCGGTGCGTTTATCGCTTATATATATTTATATATATATATATATATTTCGTCTCACCTGGAGTTTACTTCGTGGTGGTTGATCGCTTTTACAGCTTTATTTACGTTATGTCCTGCCTGGAGTTTACTTCGTGGTAGTTGATCGCTTTGTACATCTTTATTTACGTTTTGTCCCGCCTGGAGTTTCCTCCGTGGCGGTTGATAGCTTTTACAGCTTTATTTACATTTCTGATCCCCCATGGAGCTTCGTGGTTGGTGATCCTGTCTGTATATATATATTTATAGCTTTTATATATATACCTGTTTACTGCTTTCATACAAATTGCGGTATCCTGTGCACCTAGGAATTATGTGATCACAGATTTAGCCTATTAGATCTAGATTCGGTTCCCGTGATGGACATTTTTAGCTGTAAACAGCTTGTAAATTATTCTGCGATGTCTGAATTTTCTCAGATGGTTTCCATACCCACGAGGAAGTCGGCATTATTTTGTACATTATTTTCGTATGGATGCCTCGTGATCATCAAATAAAATCAATCCGCATTTAACACTTGATAAAATGGGAGTGTAAAAGGTCTCAATTACTATTGAGCATCAGGGTTTGAAAAACCTCTTTTATAAAACGTCATTGTCATATCTTGCTTAAAATTGAATTTTTACATAAATTCAAACCTTGTGTATATAGGTGTAACGAGGCCTCTGACTACTTCCAAATCTTGACACATTGACACACACACACACACATTTAGATAATAGTTTCTTAAAAGAGGCGGCCACCGTGGTAACACGGATGTCAAGGGGTGCCTAACACCTTCCCTCCGCATAACCAAGTCCCTGCACCCTAATGAATCTCAATTTCACCGAATTCATTTAGCGAGTTGTCACATCATCGAGTCGATGTGCAAACCTTTTCTCGGTTGTGTTGGTACAACCATTTAAAAACCAATGGCGACTCTTATCAGATCCATCGTCGACATTATACATGTCGGACCTTTTTCACTTGTTTTTTCAAACAAATCTCACCTAAAATGAGAACACCGAAGAAGAAGTAACGGAAAGGGACATCTAAAAATCCCAACGTCGACACTCAATATTATAGAAGAAGAATTCTCTGATTCTGGTGTGATTTTCAATTCTAAATAAAGCATCCTATTTTATAGGAGAATGGAAGGATACTATTTGAATTTAGAAAACCACGGACTGCACATTGGACAATCACGAGCGCGCAGAATTCTGCTTAATTTTTTTTCTGATTTACTATGTAAACACTATGTAGACACTATTCAAACACTATACATAATAAAATATAATATATTCTATTTTTCATAAAAACAAAACTTATTATAATATATATATATAAGACTAAAAGACAATTTACACCCCAAACTTTACTTTCTATTTACTTTTGCACCCCAAACGTAAAAATGTGTCTAAGTACACTCCAAACTTCATTATACGTAAAAAACACACAATTTCTTCACTTTAACCCAAAAAAAGTGGAAATTTGAAAGGTCATAACACAAGTTTAGGGTGCAAATTATCTTTTAGTCTTAAAAATTAGCCAAAATAATTAATTTTAAATAATTTTAAAATAATTAATTTTAAATAAAATAATTAGTTTTAAAAATAAAAATAAAGTAATTAATTTTAAAATAAAATAAAATAAATAATAAAATTAAAATAAATATTTGGAATTAATGATTAATAATTAACTTGTAAAATGATTATTTTATTTTATTTTTAAAATTAATTATTAATCATTAGGTTAAAAAAAATCATTAACTTGTAAAAAAATCATTTTAGCCACATAAAAAAATTACATTTTTTCTTTTTAAAAATAAAACATTGTGAAAACAAAATTTTTAAAATAGAATTTTTTTTAAAACAAAATTTTTCAAAAATGTAATTTTATTTTACAAGTTAAAAAAATTGCATTTTGTTTTTAAAAAAATGACTTTTTTAAAGCAAAAATAAAATTACATTTTTTAAAAACAAAAATGAATTTTTAAAAATGTAATTTTGTAAAATAAATTGTTTTAAAAAAAATTGTTTTTAAAAACAAAAATAGAATTTTGAAAATTCTATTTTTAAAAATAAAAAAATGTAATTTTGTTAAAAAAGAATTTTATAATTACAAAATTATAGTAAAAACAAAATTTCGCTTTTTAAAACAAAAACAAAATTTTTAAAAATGTAATTTTGTAAAAATAGAATTTTTACAAAATTGCATTTTTAAAAACAAATCTGTAATTTTAAAAACATAATTTTGTAAAAATTACATGTATAAAATTCGATTTTAAAAACAAAAACATAATTTTAAAAACATAATTTTGTAAAAAATTTGTTTTTAAAAAATCTGTTTTTTACAAAATTACATTTTTGTTTTTAAAAAGCAGAAATTTATTTTGTTTTAAAAAATTACGCTTTTGAAAACAAAATGTAAATTTTTTAACTTATAAAATAAAATTTTATTTTAAAAAATTCTATTTTTAAAAGTTTTGTTTTTTTACAAGATGTTGTTTTTAAAAACAAAATGAATTTTTTTTATGTGGCAAAAATGATTTTTTACAAGTTAATGATTTTTTTAACCATAATTAATTTTAAAAATAAAATAAAATAATCATTTTACAAGGTAATGATTAATTATTAATCATTAATTCCAAATATTTATTTTAATTTTATTATTTTAATTATTTTATTTTAAAATTAATTATTTTACTTTTATTTTTAAAACTAATTATTTTATTTTATTTAAAATTAATTATTTTTGCCCATTTTTAAGACTAAAAGATAATTTGTACCTCGAACTTGTGTTACAGCGTTAGCTGGTCACTTTTGACCGGTTAAGTGAAGAAAGTGTGCGTTTTGTTACGTATAATGAAGTTTGGGGTGTACTTAGACACTTTTTTAAGTTTGGGGTGCAAAAGTAAATAAAAAGTAAAGTTTGGCGTGTATATTCTCTTTTAGTCTATATATAATAATAATAGTAATAATAATAATAATAATAATAATAATAATAACATTCCTCCCACCAAGTTCTCCCCCCTTCCATTTCAAATTTATATATATATATATATATATATATATATATATATATATATATATATATAAAAAAAGCTGAAATAACTTCTCCCGACTATTTTTGAAAAATAAGTAAGTGGGGGTCCAAACAATACGCCAAACTTACAACAAATACTTCATAAAAATCCCATCAATATTTTTAACAACATTTATTCATCAATAATATAACTTACAATATTAACAACCAGATTATTTCCAAGAAAGAGGGGGGCTTTCTAATAAGGATTTCTCCCTATTGGCGTGCAATTAGGTGACCAAACCCCTTTCCTCGACAGAACTTTCTAGACATTGTCAATAATGCAAATAATAATATGAATAACTTTGTTGTCTCAATTATTAATTTAATAATATAAAATATTGTGACAATAATTGAATCAATAACGTGAGATAATATGCAGCAATTACTGCGACAATAATTGAATAAAACTGAGTGACTTCTCACGTAAGCATCAATAATCAATATCGTGTGCTACTATGCAACCACGCGTATTACTGTACTTTTTTCACCGGGTATTTCAGCAGTTAACGGTAAAACTTTCGCCGTTATTTTTATAAAAAGATATTTTTGTCATTTTCTAACTCCGACAATAATTCCGTTGTGGGGTCCACCAATGATTGTGCCATCGCATTTAATATTCCTCGTTAAAACGAATATTCCCTGACCAATCGAATATTTTATGACAACTTGCTTACTTTGCAAAATTTGTAAATATTACCCACAACTATAACATTATATCAAATCCACACCTTAATATTCAAGAATAATATTTAGAGAAAAATCATCTTTATTCATAAAAGTTGGGGTCTTGCAAAGGGGGTTTCTTTACACCTAGTGCCTTAAAGTCGTTCGGTTTGGGAGTCATTGGTCCAAAACTCGTTAAATGGGTAACTCTGAATAGCCTAAGAAAACGAAACAAGTTAAGCGAGAGAAAAAATAATTAGAATCTTAAAAGTCATGGAATGAAACACCTGCTAAGAGTTGCGTCACTCATAGTGTGTGTGTGTGCCATATGAAGTCAATTCTGTGAAGAATAACGTCTAGATCGAAGATAAAATATCTCCAATAAAAGGAGATAAGTCTTTTGAATCTAATCCTACCCATGAACAATGACCATGGAGGCTTAAAATTTTCCTTGCAATTTTATAACTCATTCAATTTCATAAACTTTAACATCAAATGCCTTATTCACAAGATTATATTAATCCTGACGGCCTAAGCCATCAAGCTTTTGCGCATTCTATTATTCGTTTGATGTGCATGATATTCCTCACTCTCGACTTGGTCAACAAAGAGAGTTTCTTATATGAATTCCCGATAACAATGTGCGAAATGGCTGTGGAATTTTCTGATTCTAGGAAACAGAATGAGTTTAAGGCGAGATCAAGACTCTCATCAAAGGAAATGAGAGAACTCCTGAAAGAAATCACGGCGACATAAGCTTACCCCTACAAAAGAAGGGGAAAATTCTCAAGAGAGTCCTTAACTCAAAAACATACGTCCAATGACAAATAAAAGGTCTAGCGAATGAAATCTACACCATCAACCATGTCAACCTGCTCCAAGTCCTCACAAGTCGAGGCTTCTACATCGAAGTTTAAATGTAGGCAGTGAAAGAAAGGGTTGCACCCTCCAGGGACGTTAGTGGCACCCAGGTCATCAGTCCAACTGGGTCTCGAATAAAAAGCACAAGGAAATGGGGCACAAGCGCCCAACAGATAAAAGAAACTCAAAATCCCCTCAAAAAGGGTGAGGGTAGACATCGACATCAACCTGATGAGGTAAACCGTTGTCAACTACCAGTAGGGTGGGCACCGTTGTCAACTACCAACGTAGACATCGGGAAGGTCCGGAGATTTCAGAACATCATCCCCAGCAAAGATATAGAAAACATCTCAATTCATCTTCATTAAACAAGCATCGACAACACGATGAAAATTAAAATGTAGGAGTCAACATCAGCATAGGCATCAGCAACACTAATGAAAGACAACCGTTGTAATCAGTCCCAACATAGGCATCAATAATAACCGATAATGGTAAAACGATTTATGATGCGATGTGCGATTTGCAAAGTGCGAAATGCGATTTGCGAAGTTCGACGTGCGAAGTACGAAATGCGATTTGCGATTTACAATTTGCAAAAGCATTTTAACATTCATCATAACATTCATTGCATTGTGATTTGTATCATTAAATATACCTTGTCATATTTCAAGTTTTTAGTAATCTTTGTCATGTTCATTTCATTGCATTGCATAAACATGACAAAGAGGGGCATATGTAGATACTCAAAAATTTGTTTTTCTGTTACTAACTATGCAAGAGGGCAAAAACATCTTTTTCACACTCCAAAGATAACCATGTAGGAATAAAATATCAAATTAAACCACGGACACATCCCCGTGGAACATCAATTTAACCTTGGAGATCGACCCTAAGGAAAAGAACAATTGATAGCAGTCAAATCCCGGAGACAACCCCGAGAGACAACCAAAAGCCTCATCAACCTTGGATATAACCCTGGGAGGGCAAAAAAGTTATTTTAATAAGATAATGTCAAAAACCTTAGTACAGCAGTAGATAGGGTCACAAAGAGGCATTGCAGCACTTCCGAGGGTAAACTATGCAAAACAGCTCAACGGCCTTCCAAAGAAGATCAGAAGATGCCAGTTTGTTCATGGACCCATCTTCCCAGATTCGGAAAAAGGCAAGCCTTCTGTCATTGTGTAGCTCTCAGAAAGAGCTGTCCAGAATGGTATGTCACATCTCCATCGCATTCTCGGGTTGCAAGTTATAGACGTTTCAGCAGACTGCACGTCGATCGAGGTGCACAAACTTCGAGGCAACGAGACCCACTAGGGCATTTCCATAGGTGTACCTACAAAAGCCGCTGGTGTACCTTCGAAAGCCCATGCCTTTAAATATCAGCTCCATCAGCTAATAAATCAAGTTTTCGAGAGAGAAAGGGCCAGAAAAGAGAAAATTTGAACCTTACCGTGCAAAACTGCTCAAATCTTGCTTCTAAACCTGTAAATCTCACTTGTAAACCCTCATATACATATATACTACCACATATCAAGTTTTAATCGGTGGAAATCAAGTTTAAAGGTGCCAAAATCCGTTCGATAGCCCATCTCGTGCAAGGTTGTAAGATCTCTTCATATATGTGTCATTTTATTTTTTCAATATATATATAAGTGTTGTTTGTATATATATATGTTAATATTGCATAAATGTAGCTTTTTAACCGTTCATTTTGTGTATATAGTCAATATTTGAAGTGTATTGACTTGATATATACCAGATCTAGTTTTTAACCGGTTCAAAAGTTGTAAAACTTGAACCGTTGAGCTAGAATGGCTAAGATCTAGATAGATCTAGTTTACTTTCTAGTTTTATAAATATTTAGCAACCACGTGACTCTAGATCTATATCTAGAGGAACTGGGAAGCTTGTTTACTCACGTACAAGGATTTAACCGATAAATCACTTGTTTATGCGAATTTTGTAAGTTATATGCATTTTATTTCAATATATTCATCGTGCAAGCTATTTAAATGATATCATGTGAGCCTAGGAGCCATAGGGTCGATGATTCAATCAATGGATCTAGATCTGGTTCCCATGATTGACTTGTTTAAGTTGTACTATCAGCTTGCAATCCCATGTACAGTTACATGTAACTGCGGGGCCTTAAAACGGTTATCCGGATTTAAGGCCTTAAAATAGTGAAAAATTATGTATGTGGTGTTCGGGCTTACTTCGATGGCTTACATGCCCATAAAAAGTCTGACCCTTGTAAATAGTTTATATTTAGCCTCGTAGATGTATCGCATCCCGAGAAATGAAATTAAATCAAGCCGAATAAGGAATAAAAGGAAGTATCAAATGCCTCAATTCTTATGCGGGCGAAAGGGTTTGAAAACAGCTTTTCAAAACTTCACTTTCATATGCCTGTTAAAAAAAGGAACTTTTCAATAAGTCAAACCCCTTCGTATATAGGTTCAAAAACCTTTCAAAATTTGGTTGAGTTGATACAACCACGCATCGGAACTCATACCAACTGGTGGCTCTGTCTAATTCGGCCCAATCATTAAAATCAAATTTTTTAAATCGTCGACATTGTATGTCGATCTTTCCAAAATCTCACCCTTTAAAGAAAGATAAAATCAACATAGCGAAATCTAAAGGGTAGAGAACGCGATAGGAAAAATTCTTGACGTATGTTAAGTTCAAATCTTGAGAGAATAAATATTTTTAGCCCAAAATATTAAATTTTCATGTCATGTGTACAAGTTAACGCCACATGAAACACTATGGTTCACAATCCAAATTTTTAGATAGTAAATAGTTCATTTTGCATTGACTAGAAAAAGGGGCGCAATATCTAAATACCCCTATAATACAGGGGTCACTTTTGTATTTTACTCCTAATACATATCATAACTATAAAATAAAAATGATGGGCGAGGTGGGGGTGGGGGTGGGGGTGGGGTGTATACATAATTATTAAATATTATTTTTTTGGGTGGGGGTGTATACATAATCACTAAATATTATTTATTTGAATAAAAAATTTCTATATCTGGGATGGAAAGAACTTTTGATTTGGATTGGGAATGAAATATGGGTCAAAAAATAGTTAACCAATTTGGCCCTATATTTCTTTTATGGTTCCAAACTTTAACCAACTTAAATAAATAAAAATAATTAACCAATTCATTTGATTTCAATTAATATGGGTTGACCCAATAGTTAATCAATTATATTGCAACGTCTAATTAGAGCGACAACCAAACATTTTTTCAAGCTCATAAAATTTACTTTTAATTAAACGTACTGAAAATTTAAGTTATTCTTTTTTCGTGTCAAAATCAGTGAGTGTATGCTAAATAATTATAAAAGCAATAAATTCAAAAATTACAAAAATAAAATAACTCATTTTTTTGTCTACAAAATTAGTTAAGTATTAAAAATACTAGTAAAGTATTATATTTGGGAATGGATTCACCACAATATTATGGGTATATATATATATATATATATATATATATATATATATATATATATATATATATATATATATATATATATATATTCGAGTGGTTGAATATGTGTATAAAATGTATAAAAAAATTTGTGAGGGTTTCAAGCTATTTTATTTTAAAAAATTAAGGGTTAAAGTGAAATTTTAGAAAACCCGAGTGGGGCCATGACCTCCCTCGGACATATCATAGTTCCACCATCGAATACTCTCTCCGTCTCTTAATATAAGACATTTTATAGAAATGTTTTTGTCTCTTAATATAAGACGTTTTAGAATTTTAAATAAATATTAATTGCTTAATTTCTACTCCCTTCGTCCCTTAATATAAGACTTTTTAGAGTTATGCACAATTATTAAAGAAATAATTGTATAACATTAAATATAGTATCAAATGTCTATATTGCCCTTGTATTGGAAAAATAGATTGTTACTTATTGGGTAAAAAATAGTGAGAGAACCAAAGAAATATAACTTGCGGTAATATTGGAAACTAAGCAATTAATGCTTACTTGGAATTCTAAAACGTCATATATTAAGGGACAAAAAACTTCTCTAAAACATCTTATATTAAGGGACGGAGGGAGTAATATTATCCCAAATATTAAATATAACTTTGGTTCTCTCACTATTTTTTACCTAATAAATAACACTCTTTTTTCAATACAAGGCAGTATAAACAATTGATATTATATTTAATATTATATAATTATTTTCTTAATATTTGTACACAATTTTAAAACTTCTTGTATTAAAGGACCGAGAGTATTAGGATGCGTGCGTTTGCTGAATTCTAAATTTTTGTTAATCGATAAACTCTTTTAGCTATTTTTTTACAATTGATAAAATACAAAGAAAATATTTATATCACAATTGATAAAATAACAAAGAAAATAGTAGGCTACACAAGATTCTATATCATTGATTAACCAACTTATTAAAAAATAAATTTTATGCTAATCGGATCCCTATATCACTTATCTTTGTCTATAACTCTTTTATGGTTAACGGTGAAGAATTGTGGTTGAACTCTCCACATGTTTTTCAAAACATAATTGCAAATATGAAATAAGTATGTGATATTGACGGTCACTAAATGGGAGTCGGTAAGCCAATAATTGAGCATGCCCATTAAAATGATGCAACATTAAACCTACATGCTACAGACAAGGAAATAGGACCTACTTGTTTGGTTAATTAAATTGAGGCTCGAGATTTTTATTTTATTTTCTAATACTCCCCTTTTCAAAGTTAATGTTTTCCCAAAATTACTCACAAATTGTCTCTAACATTTTGTTTTGAGTTTTAAAATAGATCGAAATGAAAAAAAATGGAATGACAATTAATATTTTTTTGAAAAAAATAATCTAATTATCTTGTTAGACCTTTTCAATAAACAAAATAAAAAGAGATAAACGAAAAACTTGGTTATTTTTTTGGCAAAAATTTTCACCCAAAAGTGAATGATTTGTAATGAAAACTAAATATTAATATAAAAAATATTTTATAATCCTCGGTACAACCTCAACAATACAAAGCATAACAAAATAAATGTAAGGGTAAAATAATGATTTAAGTATAAATTTAAGTTGTTTTTAAATATTTTTCTTTATAAATTTAGTAACAAAATAAAACAAAACTTGCAAAAAATAATTCCTGGCCGAATATAGGTTTTATTTTTTTTATTTTTTATAAAAAACTCAAAAACATTAAGGATTAGTTCTGACTCTTCAGTTGATAAAACAAAGAATATTAACGTGACAATACATTAATTTGAGTCTCCTTAAAATTAGATTATGAACGGTTAGTCTATTTTCTACTATAAGTTGAATTATTTTTTTGCACCCAAGAAGAAATATCAAATTTTACCAAGAGAAATGTTGTGCTGAGTACGTGCAAATTCAAATAAAAAATCCGAAGCAACAAAAATTAATGTTATTCTTGGGAAAGAATCTAATACAGCTAATGGACAGAATTATTGCACTATTATTCATGAGGGAATAAATGTGATGCCTACCTCTAGTCTCAACTCTCAAGTCAGTTTGGTTTATTGCTAACCTACCAATCTATGTAATAATAAATAAATATTAATAACTCTTGTTAAATGGAGGCTATGGAGCATTAATAATTGTTGTGAAAATTACTACTATAAAGTAATTTAAGAAATTAATGAAAAGCTGGATTGAGGGAATATTATTGTGGAGTATAAATGATTAAATGAATTAAATTGAACTTGTCCTATTAATTAACTAAAAATAAAACTCAACTCGATGTTATATTTGAAACTTTAAAATTTTGAACAAAAAGAAAAGGAAGAAAAAAAAGTTCAATATGTTTTAACTTTCTTAACCATATTTTAAAGGCTTAAATATAATTTACTACCCTAAACTATAGCCATATTCCACTTCGGTGATTCACCTTTCAATTTTGTCAATTAGATGATTGAAATATTAATTTTTTTCGATTTCATTCAATTGGGTCTGCCACATCAGAAATTGCTGACGTGACATACTAATAGGCTAAATGAGTGCTTATGTGTAAAAATAATATATAGTGCACATTACATGCTAATCTGGTTGTTATAAGGACTTGAATATGTAGTGCACATTACAGGCTACACAGATCAAACAACAAATTGGCCAAAACAAGTGTCAGACGCAAGATCAGAGGGCTAGAATTTCTTGTCAGACATCAATCTGGGTTCTGGGTTGCCCAGAAACCCATTCTTATGATCGGTCAATGTAGTTTGACTGACTATAACTTTTAATCTACACGTGATCTGGGCTTGAATCAAGTTCCAGATCACAGACCTTACAACATACTACAAGTTTAAAACTTAAAACATAACAAAAAATTAACAGACAGAGATCTAGAAGCCCTGACATGTGACTGTCAGACAACATTTTTCAAATTTTTCCAGATTTTTGAAAATACTAATTTCGTGCATCTAAGTGTTATGGATCCATGATCCAACAACCCAGATCACTCAAAGACACCTACTAACACATTTCTAACCAACCAATTTCAACATATAATTAACATCAAATCATAAGATTTTAAAAATTAGGGTTCTTACCTTCTTATGCTTAAATCTTGAATCTGATTCTTTGTTTTTGATCATGGAATGTTAAAGGATGATATTAGCTTAACATTTGACTCTATTTCACTCCAAATCTCGAAATTTTAGAGAGAGACAAGTCTTGGACAAGTTAGCAAGAAAAGTGAGTGGTTTTCTCTCTCTAAATCTTTATATAACATGTTGCTATGTAATGGCTGACCACAATGGCTGATTGCTGGAGGTTATCTTGCCACAAAATCAATTGAATTGGTCACCTACTCCCATTTTGCCAAGATTTGCAATTTATGTACAATAATGCAATAAGGGTAAATGGGTCATTTGGCATTTAATTTTAAGGTCATTTTTGTCAATTAGCCAAAACCTTAGGGTTTAAGGTTTGAGTTTAGGGTTTGAACCCTTTAGGGTTTAGGGTTTGTAAACCTTAGGATTTTGCAATTTAATTTCCAAGATTTTTGAATTTCGATTTTCAAAATAGAAAATAAATATTTATAAATTATAACTAGAATTTTCTAATTATATTAAAATTTCTTAATCATAATTTAAATATTGCTAATTAGGATTAGTAATTCCTAATTAAAATGGCTAATTAAACAATTAGGGTCAAAATGGTCATTAGGGTTTATAACCCACGAATTAGGGTTTCTAATAAAAAATTAATTTTCTAATTTAGAAATTAGATTTCGTAATTATATTAGTGTTTTCTAATTACTTAACTTGAAAATTAGAATTAATATATCCTAATTATTATTAAAAGTATTAAATTAACACTTAGGTTTTCCCTAATTATAAATTAGGGTTTTAATCCACAATTAGGGTTTCAAATTTGGAATTAAGGTTTTGTAACCAATTTGTTAAGATTAACCCTAATTAATCTTATAATTATTTACACTTACGCCATTAGATTCCCAATTTAGGGTTTTATGCACCAAATTAGGGTTTCGAATTCCCGGATCCGACATTAGGGTTTCAGAACCGATTTTAGGGTTTCTTGTTAATCGCTAGGGTTTTCTAACCGAACATTGACGTTCTTAATATATACTTAGGGTTTGTTACAGATATCATTTATCTGGTCAACCCTGTACCCTTAACCATATTTTGAACACATATACACTATATACACAGAACACATTCACTTATTCCTTAATTCTGAATAATTCACTTAGATCCTTCACAAAAATTTGAAATTCTCAAAATTCTATCTTAAAACTATCAATTTCATACACTTATTTTCTGTCTAAGTTCTAATTTTGAACCTTAAATCAATAAGTTAAAATTTTAAAAATATTCAAAATTCTCTGGTTGTCACAATTCCGTCCAATAAATTTGACGGACGTCAAGTAATTACACACGTGACATTGAAAAAAAATCAAAAAGTTATTATTTTCTTATGTGGAAATACAAAAAAATCAAAAATAAAATCATTGATTATGTGGCAAAAAATGATTAAAATAAATAATAATTAATTCATTTTAAAATAATTAATTTTTAAATAAAATAATTAGTTTTAAAAATAAAATAAAAATAAAATAATTACTTTTAAAATAAAATAATTACAATAATAAAATTAAAATAAATATTTGAAATTAATGATTAATAATTAATCATTAACTTGTAAAATGATTATTTTATTTTTATTTTAAAATTAATTATTAATCATTCCGGTTAAAAAAATCATTAACTTGTAAAAGAATTATTTTTGCCACATAAAAAAAAAATCTGCTTTTTGTTTTTATAAAACTCTGTTTTAAAAATTACTTTTTTAAAATTCTGTTTTTAAAAATTCTATTTTGAAAAACAAACAGATTTTTTTAATGTAATTTTTTTAACTTGTAAAATAAAATTATGTTTTTACAAAAATTTTTTTTAAAAATTCGCTGTTTTTAAAAAAACATAAATTTTTTAACTTGTAAAATAAAATCTGTTTTAAAAAAAATTTGTTTTTAAAACAAAAACAGATTTTTTTTTGTGGCAAAAATTATTTTTTACAAGTTAATGATTTTTTATAATGTTTTAAAATGAATTAATTATTATTTATTTTAATCATTTTTTGCCACATAATCAATGATTTTATTTTTGATTTGTTTTGTATTGCCACATAAGAAAATAATAACTTTTTGATTTTTTTTTTCAATGTCACGTGTGTAATTACTTGACGTCCATCCAAGAAATTGGACGGAATTACCTGAATTTTTATTTTTAGAAAGCACAATGGTCCAATTGCATATTTTTAAAATTCAGTGACCAATTGCTTACAAATCGACGATCACAAGCGGATAAATGTGCTTTTTGCCATAAAACGTCTTATATTAAAAGACGGAGGAGGGATTACTCCTTGCATTCTAAATTGTATGATCAAGTTTGACTTTTTAAATTTAATGTAAAATATTTTTAAATTAAAAATTGATGTAATTCATGAAATGTTTGAAAACAATAAATCTTGTATTAATGATGCTATTTGGATAGTTTATAATTTTTAAATAAATTGATATTTTTATAAGTAAAAGTGTTATTTCACAACGTTCTCCTTATGTATAGTCGTATAATAAGTATGGTATAAACTCATGTGAAAGATGGTCTTGTGGAACTTACATTTTATATAGTGAAAATATCAATTCCCTAGTTGTATAGTATACAACTAAATTAATTAATATCAATTTTAAATTTAAAAATATTTTAAATTAATTTTAAAATATCAATATTGATCCTATTATGTAGAACCAATGTAGTACTTTTTTTATTTAGAAATTGATATTTTTACACGAAAAATTAATAGTACCACAAAATTCTCTATACATAAGTAGTGAAGGAGACTTATGGGGTGTTTGATAAAACTGAATGAAATAGTTCTGAATGTTTAAGTAATCTGAATGAAGCAAAATTATGAATACTAAATGAAAAAAGTTGTTTGATAAGTCTGAAACATTTGAATAACAATTTTTTATTATTTTATCCTTCTAAAAAAAATTCAAAATTGTTATAAATTTATTTAATATTACTTAATATAATAGTTAATATTGTAAAAATAAAATTTAAATATAAAAAACTTTATTACTGAATGGCTGGTCGATTTAACCATTTAGTCATTCAACTCTAAACAAACACTCTTTTACATTCATGTAAATAAAATTTTATAAAAATATTAATTTTTTCCTGTGTATAAAACAATTCTTTTTCTTTAGCAAATCTAAGTCGAGTAAATTGATTCATTTTACATTCTTAAGTCATACAAAGTAAAAAAAATAAAAACATAAAATTTAAAAAATTTAAAAATAAAAGAAAGAAAAAACAAAAGGTTCCCATCTAGCCAAGATATGGACAATTAAGTCATTTTCTAAAAATCCCTTTTAGTCTATCTAATCTGCCTAACAAATTCCACACCTCCAAATCCTCCGTTGGTGGTCCAGTAATGGCTTGACCGTAATATACCCCATCACCAAGGTCAATATTGTCCACCAAAAATCACTCCTCAAAAACTCAAAAGGAAGTAGCAGTCATACTTTGCTTGCCAGTCTCCATACGGACCATACCAACTTTTATATAACAAATCTAAAAGCTTTTTTCCATTCCCCTTTTCCAGCCGACACAAATATATATATATATATATATATATATACATTTTTCTCTCTCCTCAAGCTTCGAATGTAATCTCTACTGTTCTAGGCATTTTCTTTAATTTAATGTTGTTAATAACAATAATGGCGATACCTACCGTTCATTTTCAGTTTAGGTGAGCAAGAGTTCTCTAGCTGTATTCACTGTTGAAATGGAGAAGAAATGTGGGAGGCTGTTTTTGGAGTTTTTTCTACTTGTAGAGGTGCTAATCATTCCTATTGGTGTTGTTCAAGGGACCACTGATCCGTCTGATGGTAAAAGTTTTTTCCACTCTTTTTGTTTTTTTTAAAATTATTTTTTATTTTTATATAATTTAAAATTGTGATTTGATGGGTTGATTTATTACGATTGATTGGGTGACTTGTGGAGTTATTGAGTTTAAGCATTTGATTTTCTTTATGAATCAATGCAAGTGAAGTATGGAGCATTTCACTTTGTGAGTGAATAATAGGGGTTTTGTGATTTTGTTGGTTAAAATATTATATGTATATGAATGTTTGATAGTATTTTTTTTGGTAATTTGTGTATGAATATTTGATGTAAGCTCCCTGTTCAGTATTATCTTGAGGTGGAGAATGCAAGTGAAAAATTCATCTTTTAGTGTGTAAATTGGAATTTTTTATGATGTAATAATGTGTATATATGGATGGATATGCTGTACTTTCATTTTTGGCGAAGAGATGATAATCTTAGTTGTAACTTGTATGTATGACAAGTAAAGTTCTTCCTTTTGGGGTTGCTTAGTTATGTTTTCTGGATTGTCTACTTTGGTAATTTGATTTGATTGGTGAAGTTTTAGGCTTTAGCTAGTGGATCATTTTTATTTTATTTTTGTTTTTTTGTGAAGAGGGTGAGAAACAATTTACAAATGTTAGCTACTTTGGTAAGTTAAGTATTGAACAAACTGCAAACATATTAAATGGGGAGTCATTAGGCTCCATTTGGTTGATGATTTATTGATGGAAAACAAAGGAAAATGCAACGTAATTTATGTTTTTGTGCCAAGCTAATATGGGAAAATGCGATAAACAAAGAAAATAGGAGAGAAACTTTTTAAGTTTACATGTAATTTTCATTTTACCTTAATAATTAGTAGTTTATAATGTCAGAAACTTCCTTAGTTATGAAGAATATTTAACTTAGCCACACCTATAAAAAAAATTAAAAATATTTAAGTTGAGAGAAAAAGAGATAGAAAGCTATTCCTGATAATTTTCTTAAACCATTATTCCTGATAACATTTTTATAGGAAACTTATGCAAACTGAATTTTGCATTTAGTGTTGAACAAGTCCAATAATACAATCATGTCATCTATATAATGTAATGTCATATATAAATGACACCTTTGTATGTATCTAATTCATTATTTTACTTATTCAAGTCTTTTAGTATTCCCCCCCTAAATTTTCTAAGCAATATATAGTTTTTTTTTGCTTATCACCTGATATCAATACCAATAACCATATTGCATCAAAAATTGATTGTCTGATATGTCTTCCGTTACCGTGATTTTGACCCTGATTTTATGGTTTTTATTTGATGGCTCTATGCAAATGTCTGTTGAATATTTTTGTTTTGCGGAGATTGAGTGTGATGTGATTTGAGATGCAGTCCAAGCACTTCAGGTTTTGTACAATTCACTCAACAGTCCCTCACAGCTAACTGTTTGGAATTCAAGTGGTGGTGATCCATGTGGAGAATCATGGAAGGGGATAACCTGCCAAGGTTCTGCTGTTGTTTCTATGTAAGTGTGTCTATATATATATATATATATATATATATATATATATAGTCAAACGGAGTTTTTCTTTTATCAGTACACTAAATTGGATAATAATATGTAACCTTGGTGTTTTGACAGTCAAATTTCTGGGCTAGGACTCACTGGGACAATGGGATACATGCTTGCAAGCCTTGGGTCACTAAGAACATTGTGAGGAATATATTAATCAATTTCCCTTCACGAGTGTATAATTATTGTACTTTGTTTGAACATTTGCTAATTCAGTTCTTTGTTTTTGATCTGATGTTTTCGTCAGAGATTTGAGTGGCAACAACATTCATGATACGGTTCCATATCAATTACCACCCAACCTTACAAGCCTGTAATGTTTGATCTTTTCTGGACTTTTTGGTTTGTTTAGTGACACTTCAATTGAATTGTTCAATGTGCTGATTCTAATCCATTATACCATGCAGAAATATTGCAAACAACAACTTAAGTGGGAATCTTCCTTACTCTATTGCTAGCTTGTTCTCTCTTAGTTATCTGTATGTGGTTTTTCTAGAGTGTATTGATTCTGTTTGTTACCATATTTCAGTCAATATACGATTCAATTACTCTACGAGTTACTGAACTTACAGTTTTTGGTTTCAGGAACACTAGCAGCAATTCACTTTCTCAATCTATTGGAGATATTTTTACGAATCTTACTGACCTTGCAACCTTGTAAGATATTGTCATCTCTTTTTCTGACTGCTGTTAATTTTTAACCCCTGATAATTTTGGACAGGACTGTCATATATTTGCATTGACATACCTTTGCTGAAGTGATCTTTTGCTTTGACTTTTAATCTTAAAATTTTGCATGGACATGCATGTTAACGTAGGGATCTATCTCTCAACAACTTCAGTGGAGATCTTCCCAGTTCCTTCAGCTCATTGTCGAATCTTTCAACCCTGTCAGTGTATCAAAGTGCTAATTGTTTATTTTGTTGTTTCAGTTTATTATCTGGAAACTTCTTGTAATATGTGTTTTTGGCAGTCATGTGCAGAACAATCAGTTAAGTGGTTCTCTTAATATTTTGGCTGGTTTGCCTTTGACTAATCTGTAAGTACATATTCTTATGTTGGACTTATCCAAAAATAGAAGTTCATATTCTTGTGTTCGGCCATGGTGTTTATTTCTACATTGTTTCTTACCTTTTAAATTTTCCACAGAAATGTTGCAAATAACCTTTTTAATGGATGGATACCACAAGAGATCAGCTCTATCCCTAAATTTATGTAAGCTTATATGTCAATTTTTTGTATGCTCCTTTTATATTGCTATCCTTTGTATTAGGTCTGATGTATCAGTTAAAAATAAAACAGATATAATGGAAATTCATTTGATAACGGTCCTGCTCCTCCTCCTCCACCTTACACCCCACCACCACCTGGTAAATCTCACAATAATCGCACCAATTCTCCAAGTTCACACACACCTCGGGGTTCTGATGGCCAATCATCCAATCCAGACAATGGAAATAAGAAGGGGTTGACAGCTGGACCTATCGTAGGCATTATTTTGGGTTCTTTGCTGGTGATTATTTTGGCTGTGCTTGTACTTGTTTTTTGCACTCGAAGGGGAAAAAAGAAGGAAAATACTGGAACAACTTCTATTGGGAGTCTTCCAGTTATCGCCGAGAAAGGTACACCATAATGCTGTTTACAAACAAAATTTTATTGGGAACTTCATCAGTTAGTGATACTAATCTAACTTTTGGGTAGGACGCTGTCCTTGATCCTAGATATGATTCTGAATATTCGCAAGGCTATTGTTGTATTATTTTTCCTTTTGGTTCTTAGATAATCTTTGATTACTTTGTTTACTCCAACAAGTCGGTACATATAAATCTATCACACAGAATTATCACAGTCCAAAAGAATACCATACTCGGCAAGAATTGCATTCCACTTGGGCTTTCTGGGCAAATCTGATATCATTGTAGAGCTCGGTCTAGTGTCTAGATTATATACCTATTTATGTTGCACCTACTTGCCTTTTCTCTATTGCTTATTTCACATTGTCTTAGCCTTCCTTATATTTTATAGTTGAACTATTCACTCTTTTGCACGTGTGCGCTCATTGATCTTGGATCAAACTGATCACACTATAATAGAAAACTTTATTGTTCTTATTCTTGATCAGTTCCATCTCTAGCTTTTACATATGCAATCTTTACTCCTTCACACTGCTGCACTCCTTAATCTCGTTGTACATGCTCACACAACCATATTCAGCTTATTCTCATCTTTCCTTTACCAGTACTTTCTATAGCTTTTGAAGGGCGTGCATGTTTCATTTTCTTTTTTAATTAATGATAACTGAAGGATGAGCGTCTTTGTTAATTCATTATACATAATTTTCTGCTACTTGTTTACCGTACTTCAGCTATTCCAAATAGATTCTTCTTTATCGTAAACTATGACGTAGACATAAATCTAAAGGTTAGACCTTTGGCAGAGCTTTTGTTTTCAAGTATTGTTTGGGATGAGGTGAATTAAAAAAATCTATATTCAATTCTGTAAGCAACAATCATGAGGATCCTAAATGCCTCACTAAAGGATAGCTTGTGTCAAGAAATTTCTTTCCTAAAATACCACATCAATATATAAATCATGTTGTTTGATAAGAATCTTTCACTACATATTAGAGTGGAATGATTTACATGGGAAAACAAATTCAGTTTATGTCTGTGTTTCTTCTTACCCAACTGATGGAGATTCGTACCAACTAAAGACATAATTTTCAGCCCTAATTCTGCGTGAAGCAGTTTATTGGCCTACCAAGAAATTTATTGGCCTACCAAGAAACAAGAATGAGTTGATGGTGTTGGCTGCAGAGACATGACCTGCCAACTTTCAGACTTGTCTTATTATGTGATCATTCCAGTATTTATACCGTGTTCATACTTCAATTAGATAAGTTGTGCTTCAAATGGCACAATATTGGCGTACCAACAATTAACAAGCTCCCCAGTGTATGGCCTCTATAGGTGATCCACCAAAGAAGAATAATTTCAGCATGAGCGGAGCTCACTATTAACTAAGAGTGGGGGACCATTGTCCCTCCAATCTTTTATAAATATTATTTTCCAAAATCTCACTTTTCATTGTAATTCCGATGAAGCGAAAGCTGACGTATGTACCCAATCTATCCGGATTCACTAATCCCCGATTTAGTAATTATATGGTATATACCCATCTTCTCCCTTTATATGGTATACCCAGTTTTAAAAATATGATACTTTTAAGTCATAAAATAGTAAGATAAGAAGTTTAGAGCTTTGACTGCTTTTCAACTTTTTATGTAATATATATGATATACACATCCTCCTCGAGTTTCCCGTTGAGGAAGGCTACGGGTTTATCACATTATTTTTCATAAATGCCTTTAATCCATCCGCCTTTATCATCATCAATTTACGTTCGGGACTAAAGCCAATCGTGTATCTCATACCCATACAGTGACGATCAAACTGCCGTCAAGGCACGCTTTAGTAAATCCATATCTTCCGAGAAATCCGAATGGACTTGAGCATTACTGTTGTCTCTCTTGGTGAGAAGGTTTCGCGCCACCGCTTATGTAAAACACATAGTCGTATCTCCTTGTCTTTGTTTGAAACCTTTCTTCTCCGGATTCGATCTTAGACATGACGATCGGGCCTTATAGATCATCTCAATACGATACTCCTCAGTGTCTTTGGGGCTTGTTTTCGAGAGATGTATTCCACGGCTCATCCACATAGAGACCTCTTTTGGAATCTTCCATGCTAAACCTTTTAAAATACGTCAATGCTCCGGTCTTTCTTTTAAAGACGATAAAATCCTATCAAAACGGATGTTTACCACGAGAACTTGCTTTAATCCATAAATGGATCGTCAGCTTAATGCCTCAAACAAATCCCTCGGGTTGGTGTCATACACATCCTCCTCAAGTGAGACGAAAGTCCATACTTGGTTCTCATTACTCATCGTGAAAAGGGAGTCGTCCTGTTTGAAACCTTTTCTTATAGATCTGGCTTCTTTCTTTTTAAAGCCATTTCTCTAACGCCTTAAGTCTTTACTACTGTTCTCATACATGGAGTCCATCTCGGATTTCACGCTTCTCGCCATTTTTGTCCGTAATTCGCTAATAATTCAACGGTACCTCGTTAATAAATCATGACAAGTCCATACCTTTCTGGTATCTTTGGTACTCTTCAGATTCTGAATAGGGTGTGGTATGGAAGGAATCTCTACTTGGTTAGGTACCTCACTTTGATCTGTAGCATTTTGTGGTTCTTGAACCTCTTGAAGATATATCTTACTCCATTTGACCCCTTGAGGATAAACTCCTTTTCTAAGAAGCGGCATGTTTCATGAACAAACACCTTTTGATCGGTTGGATGATAGAAATAATATCCCGATGTTTCTTTAGGATATCCACAAATCTACATTTGTCGGATCTAGTCTGCTGACTTATCGTTTTCAAATTTTTGACATAATTGGACAACCCAATCTTAACATGCTTAAGATTTGGTTTCCTCTATCCATCCATAACTTCATATTATGGGGTCTTGGGGGGCCAGATTTTGTAGGTACCTTGTTAAGTAGGTATGCGGCCGATTTTAGGGCATATCCCGAAGGAAGCTGGAAGGTCGGTAAAGCTCATCATAGATCGAACCATGTCCGATAATGTTCGATTTCTCCTTTCAGATACACCATTCATCTGTGGCGTCCACTGGTGGAGTCCATTGTGAGATTATACCATTTTCTTTGAGACGATTGAAACTCACCACTTAAGTATTCTCCTCCTCGATCGATCGAAGAATCTTAATACTCTTACCGGTTTGCTTCTCAACTTCATACGAACTCTTTGAACTTTTCGAATGATTGATTTGTATTTCATTAAATACACGTATCCAAATCTTGAGTGGTGTCGTCGGTGAATGTAATAAAATAAGAATACCCTCCTCGTGCGATTCGTTGTCGTAGGGTCCACATACATACATGTGTACCAACGCTAACAACTCAGTAACTCTTTCTCCTTTTCCACTAAAGGAGATTTAGTCGTTACCCGTGAGACAAGATTCACGGGTTGGATATGATTCATAATCGAGATAGCTACAGAGCCCATCTTTATCTGACTTGGATAATCTTGTTTCATTAATATGGTACCGAGTCTACGATTGCTTACATGAAGGTACAATTAACATCATCTCTTTTCCTTTTCTTAGTTTGTTCGATTTGAAATATATTTTCATGCAAGTCAGTATGTAAAGTCCATTTAAGTAAATTACCGACACCATATAAAACATTATCATTATAAATAGAACAACCTGTTGTTCTTTATTATAATATTAAAACCATCCATATCCAATACAGAGAGATAGAAATAATGTTTCTAATGATATTTGGAACAAAATAACAATTATTTAAATTAATGAACTTGCCGTAAGAAGTCTTGCTAAACAATAAGTCCCTACAATTAATGCGTGACCTTTGCTCCATTTCCCACTCGTAGGGCGACCTCATCCTTCTTTCGACTTTTCTACTTGACCGGTCCTGCATATTATTACATATGTGAGAACCACATCCGGTATCCAATACCCAGTAGAAGATTGACTTTGGAAAAATTAATTTCAATCATAAACAAACCTTGATTAGGATTCAAGCTTCTCAAGCTTCTTCTTTTGATTCTGCGAGATAATCCTTGCGGTTCCTCTTCCGATGACCCGGCTTATTGCAATGGAAGCAAATTCCTTTGCTAGGTTGGATCGAGTTTCTTTTGATCCTTCACTTTCGCTTTCCCTTAGCCTTCTTGGATTTCTTCTTTTCGGAAGATACCTTGGGCCTCTTCCTTTTCTTGGAAGAATCATCCACCGATGAAGACATGGTTCTTCTTGGATGGGAAGTGGCCTTGATTTTCAACATGTTAAGTAATTGAGCGGTGACATCCAACTTATTCATGTGAAAATTCACAACAAATTGTGAGAAGGTGTCAGGGTAGTGCCAGACTAAATCTTGACTCAACTCCCCATCCACGATTTAAATTTAAGTCGAGGCGTTGATGAGTTGATCATCTTTAGGACATTGAGTCTCAAGCGGTAGTGCCCTCGGTCATCCAGAGATCGGAAGAGCTCCTTAGATATTTCATATCTAGCGGTCTACTTTGCTCACCATCTGACTCTCAAGGTGCGGCGTAGTAGGAGCATCCGTATTTTCATCTTGTATTTGGCTCGTTACTCGTGGATGCGAAAGCATGATGCATTGAGCCACAGATGCATCATCTTGCCTTTGTTTAAAAGTAGCGATCTCTTCCTCGAGGTCATCTCTGCAACTTTTTGCAGTCTGTCTGGTAATTTAGGACATAAGAAATATTTTCAGCGGTGAGAACAATTCTCGATTCCTTAACGATCAGGTGTAGTTCGGTCCGGTCGGTTTGTTAGCATCAAGTATGCTTCGCGTTGATATTAGTGAATGTGACATTTTCAAAATTCTGCGTGTAAAAAGACAATATTTTAGCAAACATTCATTTAATTAATTACCAAAATAAATTAGGTCTTATTTTATATTGGTATCTCCCACTATTTTCTTCAAACTATATTACCCTCATTTATATAGTTCGCAAAATCTAATTAAAGTTTTTGCTAGTGAGAATAAGGATCCCATTTCGATTATATATAGCCTTGTGGTGACCTGACAAACTATAATAAATAAATAGGTAAACAACTCCTTGTCGATTACATCAACATGTAACTCCTTATGTTTTGCCTCTTGGATTATTTTGATCAAGTGGTGGCACATCCGAATCAAAATTATCTAAGTTAAGTCCCACCTAGCACTTCCATATATTCAAAAAAGAAAAATATCGCTCTTGTGGTGACACAACAAAACAATATTGTTCAATTTTCTTTATAAGCATCAAATGTGATAAATTAACATCATAAATACTTAATACTTGCCTTGTGGTGACACAACAAACTCATATTAAATATTTAATACTCTATTAATCAATAAATAAATTAAACAAATAATTTATTTAAATAAATAATATTTATTCTACAATAGGGATAAGCCTCCCTAGCGATCAGCGACTTTCCGGATAATATAGATTTCAACATTAATCGTAAAAGAACCTTTGAGTAAATAGTTTCTTTGTCTGATTGATCCTTCCACCATCTGATGTCCGATTAAATATAAGGCATTGGAATTCTTTGTCAAGTCTTATTTTATTAATTATATGTATTTCGATTCCTAAATGAATAACTCTAATGAATGCAATTAGAAACTACTTTCTAATTTCATTCCACCTCGCCAAGGATTCACAGGTTGTCATTTATCGAATCACATAGACATCTCTCCTTTTACTAGAAGTGGTAGATTCTTTATTGATCATTCATTATCTTCATATATAACTTATTACACCCAAGCATACCCTTTGATATACTACAAGAGTCTTAAGGAATAAGTCGAAGTGTAATTCATTATATATAAGATCTATGATGATCTCAAGTCTGAGATCATTCAGTCTTACTACTATCACTTCTGAATTCCTGACGGTAAGTAAAACTCCATTAGGTATTCCTTAGCGAGTCAATGCGTTCGGTGAACTTATTCTCTAATAAGCACTACTCACATACTTGCTTTAGTGTCTTCACACAAATGATCGTGAGATCAATCATCCTCCTCCATCGATAAGTGACGGCGTAACGTATGTACCAATCTATCCGGATTCACTAATCCCCGATTTAGTAATCCGATGATTGGGAACTATTTTAGTTTTAAGCTTTCTAAGAATTTAGATCTCGTTAGAATGATCATCATCATTATTCTAAAAGCGTTGCTTATTAAAAAGCAAGAACCGTGTAGATAATAAATGCCTTTAATAAATAATTCTTTTATTAATAAATAAATAAGATTGATTACACATATATGCGCTTATCATCATACATGATTGGCTTGTATATATACATATTTATTTACTTCACTAGATCGCCATGGCGTCCATCGTTTACAATGTGCAATTTATATATTATTTATTTACTTCACTAGTATATTAAACAATAAAATTTCATATACATTTAAACCCAAAACATAACCACTTTAAAGATAAATAATACCAACTTTTCCACTTTTAAAGATAAATAGAGAATACCCACTTTAAAGATAAATAGTACCCACTGAGTTCAAAACAATAAAATTGTCAAATAATCTAAAACTAAAACTTGAAAAATATAGCATTTTCCTAATAATAAACTAAAATTTAAGTTAATAACTTAAAGAAAACAGTTAATGGGTTATTTACCCACTTTTAAATCAAACCCCCACCCCACCCCCACCCCACCCCCACCCCCACTCCCACCAAGATATAATAAAAGACTTGAAAAGACAATAAAATTGCCACTTAATCTAAACAGAGAATCAAAGAGGAGAGAAACAAACTTGTGGCCGTGTGAGAGAGGGTCGGAGGACTGGGTCACTGTAACTGAAGGAGAGAAAAAGAGAAACTAAGGACTGGGTCGACTCAAGGTTGTTGCGAGTCACAATTGCTGCTATGGGACTGCGATGGAGTTGCAATGGGCTGCGATGGAGCTGCCATGGGGGGCTGCGATGAGAAGAAGAGTTGAAGTACTCGCCACGAGAGGAAGAGTCGAATTACTCAATTTAGGCAGATAAGTCTCAATTTTTTGTTACAGGGTTTTATCTTTTGTTTTTAATCGATGGGTCACCCATAGGTCATTATTGGTATTGGGTAAAACCATGTTTTATAGTCTTGGGGCTGAGCTGCCAAGGCGTGCGCCTTGGTAGCTCAGCGTCTTGACTCACACCTTGCCATTCCTTACATCGTCAGGACACCATGGCGACACCCTGACTGTAAGGTTTAAAGATTAATATCAGGAAGAGTGAGCTTTTTTCAGCAGGAAGTGGTGATAATGCAAAGAGTTTGGCTTCCATTTTCAGTTGTAAAGTTGTTACTTTCTCCAGTTCTTACCTGGGGTTGCCATTGGGTGCTACATACAAGTCTAAGGTGATTTGGATCTGGTGGTGGAGAGATTTGAATAGAGGCTAGCGGTATGGAAGAGAGGATACTTATCTAAAGGAGGTAGATTGGTGTTTATCAAGAGTACTCTCTTTAGCTAGCCAACCTACTTCATCTTCACGTCTCTTTTCCTTTTCCGGGTATAAAGAAGTTGCATAATGATGGGTCACAAGTAAGACTGTTACAAAGAATTCTTGTACTATTTGGAGTTTTTATTATGTTTAATGCAAGAGTAATTGATGTAATTTATTTATTAGTGGGGATTTAGGACATTAATAATTGATTATGAATTATTAATAAGGGCATTCTAGTCATTTAGTACTTTTTATTATTTCCCAAGTAATATTTAGGGTTTTGAGTCTCCTTAAATAGTGATGTAATCCTCACAAGTCATTTAGACTACATATTATTAATATTGAAATTGATTATTATCATTCATAACTTAGAGGTATTTTATTCATACCATAGTAGAGGTATCCAATCATAGAGGTATTTTATTCATCTTTAGTGTTGATTCATAAAGTTGATACACTCGAGAGACCCTAGTTTATTTTTCATTAATTTTTTATCCTAGATCTGTAAGATATCAATTTTGGTATTAGAGCTCAAGGTTTTCCCACTAATTTTTTAAATTTTGGGAGATATTGGATTTTGTAAAAAAAGTAAAAAATGTTCATCCGAGTTACTGTTCATACACCGGAAATACTTTTCATCGTGGGATTATTGTTTGTTGAGGTTGTTGTTTACTGAGGAGAAAAAAGAAAAAGATTTGCCTTGCTGCTTTAGTCAAGAAAAAAAATGAGAAGAAGAAGGTGGTTGTTATGGTGTTGTTTTGTCGCTGCTGTGTTATGCTACTGCTGCTTTGCCTCATTAGGGAACAAAGAGGAAGGTAACCCTAATTTAAGTTAAGCCTCTGTTGCTGGTGTTGAGGAGACCAGTTTTGATTAGACCGGTTCTGAGTCACCATGGCTGAAGCTTCAGAATTTTTCAGTTGTCCGTTCATCACCCCGCGTCGAACATCTTCGCGGCGAACTAGGGCATAACACTCTTCTAATTCAGGGATATGATCCTTCCTCAAGATTTCGCCACGCACTTGTTCTAAATCACCCTCTAATCCAACGAGAAAGATATGCACCCTTTGTCGCTGAAGCAATTTCTGATAGGATGCAATATCTGTCTCATCCACCATGACAACCTTATCACGATGATCCAACTCACTGAAGATTTCAGTCAGTTCTCCATAATATATAGAGAGTGGTATGCCATTTTGTTTGGCAGAGAAAGCCCTCTGGTTCAAGGTAAAAACTTGTAATTCATCCGCTCCATCATAAAAGGCTTTAGATAGAGCTTTCCAAATATCTCGTGCGGTAGGTAAGCGAATGTATCGCTTCATAATCTCCAGGGACATAGACATCAACAATCATCTTTTGACCTTCTGATTGTCTGAATACCACTTTTCATAGCCTTCATCTTTCTCCTTAGGTGTGACGATGTGCTACTTAATGAAGGAGAGTTTCTCCTTCTCAGCAATTTGCATCTCTAACATTTGAGACCACAGATCATAGTTGGTCTCATTCAATACAATTCCTGCATTGAATGATGAACCTCGTGTTGAATAATGATGGGGGTAGAATCTGACTTGCTCATGGTTTAAGGATTCAAAGAAGAATGATTTAGAGTTTCGTAGCTTTGATACCAACTTGAAAATTAGAGAAGAATATTTTCATTGATCGTATTTCTGTATCCTTACATGTACATATTTATAGATAGTAGAGATCCTACAATCAAGCTATTCATCCTACAATCAAGATATTCCTATAATTAAGTTATTTAGCTATTCCTATAATTAAGTTATTTGCCTAACAGAGTAGGAAATAATTACAATAGAGAATCTTTGACTATTAATCCAATATTGCAACAGTATCTAGCTGGTGATGCCGATGAAAGTTTGTGAGATGCTCCAGGTGTAGAGTGGGGCAAAAATTAGAAAGGATTGGAGGAGAAGGCGGGGCTTTATTCCATACAGCATTTGGTGGACTGTTTTGAAGGATAGGAACAATCTCTACTCTGAATGTTTTGAGAAAACTTATTGTTCATTTTGATTTCTTTTCCTATGCTTTCTTTTCCTCTGGCTCCATAAGTTCAATGATACATTTTGTAGACTTTGGGAAAGTCTTGATTTTTCTTTAGCTGAGCACAGGTTTTTGTATACTATTTGGCTCTTTTAGTGAAATTATTTACTTGTCAAAGAAAATAGTAAAAGATAAATATCCTAACTTATATAACAGTAAAAAATAAGTACTCCATTTTCACAATGTTCATTTGTCTAATTTATATTTCTGTCACTGACAAAACGTTTGAGGGTTCCCCTTATTTGAAATGTCTGGCTCCGCCACCACTTTTTAGTATTTAATATTTACCAATACTGTAGTGCTTTAGCTTTCATGTGGGTAAGAAACATGATCAGTGGCCATTTAAAGAGTTTGTGTTTTATAATTTGACTTGAACTGAACAAATTCAATTGATTGTGTAATATACTGAAGAATCAGATTGTCAGTTGGACATAGCTAATAATATTCTGCACATTCATCTTATAGTTGTTTAATGTTTTAATTGGTCAGATAGAATTGAAAGCTTGTGTTATGCTTTGTTTTGTAGTGAATACCGAGGTACAAGAGCATAGGGTAAAACCCACCGCAACTGTAGCAGATTTGAGGCCCCCTCCTTCAGAAAACTTGGTGATTGAGAGGATGCAAGGGAAAAATGGAACTGCAAAGAGAGTCAAATCACCTATAACTGCTACTTCTTACAGTGTTGCTGCTCTACAAACAGCAACAAACAGCTTCAGTCAAGAAAATCTTATTGGTGAAGGTTCCCTTGGTCGTGTTTATAGAGCAGAGTTCCCCAATGGGAAGGTATTTTTTCATTTTGTTCTTCTTATAGTGTCTGAATCTACATCCTAAATCTTTATGTTCAAGTAGCAACTCGTTGAGATATTCTTGTCATCGAAAACTCGTAAATGGACATCAGTAAGGCTATATATTGGTGGCTGACATTCCCTTCCCCGAGTTTTGAGCTGGAGAATTGAGAAGTGAGAGAAAGCATTTTACTCTCTAAGCAATTTTACTATAAGATCCAAACAATTTATGCTAATAACATTGGATGTGGATAACTTTGTGTACCTTTTTTCGATTTAAAAGGGCTTATTTTCTGAATCAACAATGCTTAATCTACAAACATACAAGGGAAACTGAGCATGTTGATTAGTTAACTGCAAAGTTTCATTGCAACACTACTTCCAGATGTTTTTGATATGTGACTCGTGTTATTCCATCATGTTGAAACGAAGGACATATATTCTATTAATATATGCTAATTTGCCTTTTATTATTACCTCAGTCATGATAATGGTCTTTTGTACCTTCAAGTTTTGTCTTCAACTTTAGCCACAAGGTCAACTTTTCACAGATTTATAGTTAAGCACAATTACTAAGCAAGTAAATGCTTAGGGCAATAAAGAGTATGATTCATGATCTTATCGGAGTTTGAAGTTTCTCTCCCTCTCAATTGTCACTGCTGGTTTCTAGAAATTACTCATTCATAATGTTTCACACTGATATGTATTGTTCCATTCATGAGTTTTTTTTATGCTATATATCTATTGAGTGGTTGCTCTTTTTTTCTTGAGCCAAGTGTTTAATGTTAATCCCTTGCTGTGAGCATCTTCAGTTCTAAGAAACCCTTTCCCTGCACACATGATCGTAGGGAATGGAAATGATAATTTGATAATTTTTAATAATTCTGTTTCTCTAGATAATGGCCATTAAGAAGAATGACAATGCAGCATTGTCATTGCAAGAGGAAGATAATTTTCTTGAAGCTGTTTCAAATATGTCACGCCTTAGGCATCCAAACATCGTTCCACTGGCAGGATATTGTGCAGAACATGGTCAACGTCTTCTTGTTCATGATTATATAGGAAACGGTAGCTTGCAAGATATGCTATACTTCTCGGATGATAGGAGCAATATGTTGACATGGAATGCGCGAGTTAGAGTAGCACTTGGCACAGCTCGAGCTCTTGAGTATGTCATGTGTGAAAATTTTTAGTCCCTCTCAATCGGACGGACAGGTATCCATCCTGATCAGCATCTCTTTCTCTCAGGTACTTGCATGAAGTGTGCCTTCCTTCTGTTGTTCATAGAAACTTAAAGTCGGCAAACATTTTACTTGATGAAGAACTCAACCCCCATTTGTCAGACTGTGGCTTAGCAGCTTTGAACCCAAATACTGAGCGACAGGTAAGTTTGTCAGTTTGTGGGGCCAACAACTGTTAACATTTCTAACTTAGCTGCAGTGTGCTTCCGTACTTGGGATCTTGATCTTGAATAGGTCTGCATTACGAAAATAGTAGTCCTTCCATTCCAAAATGAGAGTGAAAATGAATGTTAAAGTGCTCAAAGAAAGTTTGACTTTGACCTAATCCATGCCTAAGATATAAACTTAAATATAAGAATATTGGTATATTGATTTGAAGTGGGCTCCATTTGGGATGTCCTAAAAAGGAAAATTTGACTTAAATTTGGGACAGGAGTAAGTTTTGATCGGTAAGGGGTTTGGGGTTGTGAAACTATTTTGAGTTGGGTTATTCAGATGCCAGGGCGCATTTAATTGGCTTAATAGTGAGGTGCTTCCTGAAAAATTAAAATCATATATGATAATTAACAAATTGCAAAACGACCCTTGTTGTGGAATTGATCTATGCCTGTCCAATCTACTAATAACAGCTGCATGTATTGTATAGCAAACTCTCATTTCCTTGTGTAATGCAGATGTGCTTGCTATGCACAAATGTCTCCATGTCTCACTCATTTTTTGGGGTTTATATTAGTTTCACATGTAGTTTTTATCCGGTTCAACAGGTTTCATCAACTCAGATGGTTGGTTCATTTGGTTATAGTGCTCCTGAATTTACCTTATCTGGAATATACACTGTAAAAAGTGATGTGTATAGCTTTGGAGTGGTGATGTTGGAGCTGTTGACAGGTCGCAAACCGTTGGATAGGTAACATCTTAATTACACAACTTAATAATATTGTTCAACATTCTTAAAATGTTTTAATGTTTTCCTCAATCTGTCGATCCTTTTCTGGTTATTCTGTTCTGTAGTTCAAGGGTGAGATCAGAACAGTCACTTGTAAGATGGGCTACTCCTCAACTCCATGATATAGATGCTTTAGCGAAAATGGTTGATCCTTCATTGAATGGCATGTATGCCGCCAAATCTTTGTCGCGTTTTGCTGACATCATTGCCCTCTGTGTTCAGGTAAAATCTTTACAAATATTGAATTCAAACACTATAGCTTAGTTTTCTCTAATTTATAAATTAAACTATTCTTATGTCCTGTAATTCTGCAATTGTCTGAGATGATGGCTACTTACAAATTTATGATCTGGGTACATTTAGTTCTAATTAATTTTTAACCCAAAATGTTGTTATGCCACCTCTCAAACTAATGCAACTAAGTCTCTAATCTATCATTTTCATTGAATTCCTTTCTGCATAGCTTTGAAATTGTGCTACTAAATGTATACTTCTTATTACATCTGAACTTTTCAATATTTCTGGCACTTTGGTGCACAAAAAGTAAGCCCAATTGCAGTAGTCGTATTGTCTTTTATCTTTCCCTTGATGGAGTAGTTGTCAAGCTCCCAAATTCGGGTCTCCTCTAGATACAACTTCATCTATTAAATCTACCAATAATTCTATTGGTTTAATTAGTCTATTACAGACATTACATCAATTATTTATCTCCATCCCTTGATCGCAACATCTTTCCTTAATATTTACTAATATTATATTTGGTAAAAACTCATTTAATTAAAAACTTAACATCATACTCTTTATTAGAATCGTAAACTTTACAATTTTCGGTTACATCTCAAGTCATAAAAATTACAACTTATTCTAATGCATTAAATATACAACTCCTCCAACCTTAATTCCTCTTGAGTATTCCATAACTTCAATCCACACTAAATCATTCTTCTCAACTTCATCACAATTTATCTATTCTAGACTTTTAATATTAGCAACCAGTCAGTTCCTAGGAAAGAGGGGGCTTTCCGTTAAAGCGATGTTCAATTAGACAACCCATTTTATCGACATAACTTTCTAGACATTGTCAATATTGTTAATCTAGCATAGTTAAATGACTTCTACTAGCTTAAATGTAAAGTACACTTTACATTTTTATAATAATTCCCAACTCTTTTAATCAAATCTCCAAAGTTATTACAACTTTAAGTTTTATTACAAATAAAGAAGACCAATTATCTACTCCTTTAACTTTCCCGTTCTACTACCAGACTTATATGGTAATACTTCCTTAATTGCAAATGAAACATATTTGCAAGAATGAGCATAAGATAGATCAACAAGTCTAACACATAACATATAAGAGAACTCACACTTCTCTGATTCAAAGGGATGAATAGCTCAACAAAAGATATCAACAATTGTTCATAATTGTAAACTGAGGGTTGTTCAACCAAGAACTGTTCGTCAGTCATAAGACTTAGGAGTCTCCATTCGTCACTCTCTATAGATATTACAAGGGGATCAACCTAAAAATATCCTATGTTATGCATAACACCTTCTATGCTGACAACTTCGTTTTCAACAATATAGGAGTCGGTTACCCAACACATGATAAATTTCCCCATGAATAAGGGGGGTTCATTTAAGTTACTAACCTACAGATTCCGTCCCAAAACAATTTGGTTTGACACAATAAACTCAACTCAAATAAAGAATTATAACAATTCAATATCTCATCAATAATTATTCCAAAAGGAATAGCTCAATACTTGAGTCAAGCCGAATCAAATGGTAAATAACTCTTTTCAATAAATCATTTTACAATATATAATGAACTTCATAATTCAAAGAAAGAATTAAATGAAATTTAACAATTTAAAACACATCGTTGCACTTTGCGTAAGTACATAAATCAAATGAGGTAGAAAACTTGCCTGATAGCGTCTTTTATGTTTACGATAATTTTTCATCTTTCGTATGGCCTCTTGAAGTTGCAAGCTTTACGATTATCTTGAATAAGCAAAACTTGATTTTCTACCTCTCAAATATATGTGATCTTACTGTGCTAGAGAGAATTGCTTTGGAATTTAATGAAGGTTATTAGTAAGGTATGAGGGTCTTATTTATAGGCAACCAAGACTTAGGGTATACACACCACAACCAATCAAAGTGGCCAGCAAGGCCATCTATCTCAACCTCTAACAAATGAACAACAAGGCCAAAAGCTAAGCCACTCACAAGTGACCAACAAGGCCAATGGCCTTGACACTTGCAACCCAAAAGCCACATCTCATCTTTCTATGTTTGACAACACTAAAGCAAATAACTAATAAGCAACATCTCTCCTTTCATTACTTGACAACACACCAAGAGCTAGCAAAACTCAATTTGATGACCAACTCTTCAAAGCAAGTATCAATACTTCAAGCTTTTAAGTATTACATATTTTTATAATGGCCAAAATATCCTTACTTTCTCTACACTCTAACCGGATCCCACTTAGTTTGGTTATTCCAAACTTTTAGTTTACTATCTAGTTAGCTTCTAGTTTTCTCATTAGTTAGATTTCCTAACTAATCCGGTTAGAAAAAAATTGTTAAATTTCCTAAAGTTGACTTTGCTTTTTATGAATAGTGATTTAACGTTTTTATGAATAGTGATTTCCTAGTTAAGTTTTACAGAAAATTTCTATATTTATACTTATAATGAAACCATACACATTCAATCACATAACACATAATTTCAATCACAAAAACATCCTTTATTAATCATATAAGGTTACATTACAAGTCAAATAAGGATTCAGAATATTACAGTAGCCATACATGTCAGACGAAGATTATATTCGAGCCAAACAGAACATGATATGTGTTGCTTTCTGAAAGAGATTGAGAGCAATATATTCACTATGAAAATAATATTTCCTATTCCTATAGAATCTTTACATGTTTTTGTGTCGCAAGTTATTGGTACTATAAAGTTCACTAGAGAAAAATAAGAGGATGAATTGCAACTGGTTGTTCTCCTCCGTAGTTGACGCTTTAAGTGCGGATATGAACAAATTCAACTCATGTAAATGAAATTTAGGTTAATGATCAATTAGTTTCACACACTACATACTCCCCCTGTCACACAAAAAGAGTCCCAATTTGGAAAATTTGTGAATAGTAAAGATATATTTTTGTTCCATGTATAGGCCGAAAAATAATAAGTTATTTTAGTGGTGTGGTATGATAATGAAATTATGACGTGGACTTAGGACAATGCCATTAATTTATACTATTATCAATAGAAAATGGGCTTTTGTCGTGTAACAAAATAAATTGTCAAATGGGATTCTTCTTGCAGTACAGGAGTATTTTTGTGTTTAGTTCTCAAGAACAAGCTATTCCTATATAAAAGATTTGCACTTTTTATTCTATCAATGTTCCCCAACTCATAGCTGTATAAGCTAATTTTCAATATCTATCTTCGGATTTAGAGCAGTTCATAATTCATTTACCTTCTGCTGATGCCTGATGCAATTCACACACGCCAAATGAATAAATTTTGATCTATTTTTTTTTCATACAGTCGGAACCTGAGTTTCGGCCTCCCATGTCGGAAGTTGTGCAAGCTCTTGTTCGATTAATGCAAAGGGCAAGCGTAGTCAAAAGGCGATCAAGTGAGGAATCAGGCTTTATGTTCAGAACACCGGATCATGAGGCGTACGAGATGTCATATTAATTATCCAGCCATACCCAAGTCATCTGAGATCTCTGCAATTTTGCACACAAATCATGCATAGGTCAAGAGTGAATGTGCACATATATTGAGGTATGGAAAAGAGAAAAATATATCGATCAACATCTGACTGGAAGAAGTTTGTAATTATGCAGCATACAGTTTCAGTTTATATCCTTTAAGCATGGTGCAAGTTGAGGTATATATGATTTTACTGAAGACACTTCTACAATGTATTTTCTAACACATTTGAATACCGAGTTCTTAACTTAATATTAGTGTATACTCCCTCCGTCCAATAAAAAGAGTCTCGTTTATAAAATTTTTAAATATTAAGGATACTTTGTTTATTCTATGTTTATCCCTAAAAATAATATGTCATTTATAAAATTTATAACTATTAAGGATACCTGTGCTGTTTATTCTATATTTATCCCTAAAAATAATAAGATGTTTATAATGAAAGCTGACGAACTTGAGCATACGTCTCATTTTATACTATTATTGATACCAACACAACTATGTCTGCTGAATAAAATAAACGACTCTTTAAGTGGGATAGATTGAGTGTTTTCTAATAGATTCAACATGGCACAAACAAAGATGTCTAGTATGTTGGATTATATTTCTAAAAGGTGATATTGAAAATTATTTTCCAATTCTTAGCGAGTATGTTTGGGATTTTCCTTAAACAATGTGATTATTAATCCTGATTAGTTTTTTTGTTTATAAGTAATTTTATAAAAGTAGTTTGTATGGTAAAGGAAGTACTTGAACTAGTAAAAATGTGTTTGATATTAAAGAAATTGTTTATCACTTTTTTAAAGTGTAAATTAATAATAAGAAAAGCTTTGAGAAGTAAAGAAGGGTAATGGGTAAAATCACAAATAAATAGATAAGTAATAAGATTGTTACATTTTGGAAAATAATTAGAAACACTAAAATGGTGTTTGGGATGTCTTATAATCAGTTAAATTAACTTATAATCAGTTTTGAGAAATAAATTGTTTGGTACCTTGCTTTTAAAATTACTTCAAATTATTTTTTATCGACATAATCAAAAGTTTCAATTTAGAGCTTTTGATGATTTGTCAAATCTACTAATCAGGTTTGACCAAGTATATTATTAGTAATGTTAACTAGGACTACAAACGAATTGAACCGAACTGAATTTTGTTGAACTCGAACACTATTAGTAGAACTCGAACATGTTCGAGTAACTTGATCAAACCAACAACTATGTACGAGTTCAGATCGTTTGGTGTTAGCGAACATGAGCAATTCGCGAACGTTCACGAACACAAACTTAGGACTGAAGCAAAACACAGTTAAATAAATATCAAAAATATATTTTATAAGAGTAAGTATTTCAATCAAAAATTAGATCAAATATTGTAATCATCATTCTTAGAATAGGATATAATCATATAAATATAATATATATCATATTATCATTGATATATCAGTCTTATATCACACTATATAAAGACTTGCTTAGGAATAAGTTATAATATATATCATATTATCATATATATATATATATATATATATATATATATATATAAAATATTAAATTAGTACTAGTGGATTAGTGGTTCATATTATTATTTATTACATAATTAATTTAGAATAAATGAATAATACTCCATCTATTTCATAAATATAGTCTTATTTAAGTTTTTATAATGAAAAATATGAAATTGTAAAATTTTAAGATTTAAAATAATGTGAATTTAGTTGATTTAGATTAATTCAATATCTAATATCTAATAGACTAATATTGTTAACTTTGAAAATTTGGAATGTATTAATACCAAATACTTCTCTGTTCTTCCGATTCGAAATATAAGTAATAAACCTGATCAAGTATGAATTTTAGGGTGTGATAATTAACTTTTGAATACAATAAATTTTGAGAATTACTTTATAGAAATTTTTAATTTTCATAATTATATTGTTTAAAAAATTAAATAAATTAACTACTGAACCAAAGGCTTAAAAGTCAAAAGCTATTTAGAAACTTTGTTTCATTTTTTAAAATATTTTTGCTTATTCTAATTTAAATTAATAACTCATTTAAATTCCATGCAAACGGTACTGTAACATATTGTTTAATTAGATTATTAAACACTACTTTTTACCGTGAATATGACTACTTAATTACATAATTAATAAATCAAAGTTAGTCAACCACTCTCTCTCACTGTCTCACATATACACCGTAAGTCTGTAACACTAATTTTTTTTTAAAAAAAAATTGGTAAAATCAAGTTTGCACTTTTAATTACATAATTGATAGTTGATGTATGTAATATACAATAGTAATTGTGCAATGATTATACTCTATTACTGAAATCTCGATACATTGATGACTTGATTTCTCTAATCTCTATATCGATTTGACAATTTCAATAACTCATGTAAATGTAAGCAACTTTATTGTATCATTATTTAATTAATGTCAAATTGTCATTGCATGATGACTAATAACTTTATTTATGTGCTTTATGACATGGGTTATAATTTATTAAATTATTAGGGATGTAAATTATAATAATCCAACAATCATTGTTAAAAAATTTATGAAAATATTAAAATTATTTTAATTAATTTAGAATTTAGTGGTGAAGAAGTACATATTATTATTTAATAAAAATGTTTACTTATAATCAATTATTAAAAAACAAAAAGATGTTTCGGTAATAAAAAATTGTTACAAATTTAACAATTATTGATAAGGAAAACTTTAGAATTTAATATGAAACAACCAATTATTTATATTCAAAATTTTAGAAACACTTTAAACATGTAAGAAATCGAACTACTCGAACCGAACTCGAACTTATCGAACCGAACTCGAACTCGAACTGTTCGCGAACAAAGACGAACCGAACCACATGGTTCACAAACATGTTTGATCGAGCAATCGAACGTAACATTATGTGCGAACTCGACTCAACTTGACTAGGCGAGCAACTCGAACTCGAACCGAACCGGTTCGCGAACAGTTCGATTCGTTTGCAGCTCTAATTCCAACCATTACGTAATTCTCCAAACTTTTTTTTAGAAATTTACACTTGAAATAATTGATAATTAATTTTTTATACCAAACATTTTTTACTTTTTGCTAGTTTAAGTACTTTTTCTTTACCAAACTACTTTTATAAAACTAAATATAAGCAAAAACACTAATCGGAATCACTAATCACATTTAATAAGCAATCTCAAACAAACTCTAAGACTATATTTGTTTGTAAGGATTATAATACCAAGACTATGAATCATAGTATTAAAATGCAGAGATTATTATTATAATTCCAAGACTATTAAACCATTTTATAATCCTTAGACTAATAGTCTCAAGTCTAAATTTAAAAATAAACAAGATAATTGTGATTAATAGTCCTATCACAAGTATAATTCTTACAAACAAACATAGCTCAAATATTTTTGATTATTTTCATAGAAAATGATTACTAGTCGATTTAAAAAGCAATTACCAAACACTTTTGTTTAAAAAAAAATTTAATTATAAGTAAGTTTGGCTGCTTATAAGCAGTGCTTGAAATCGGTTATAAGTGGAAAAGATTCTCATATGCAGAGAAAAATAATCTCTAAAACAGATGAAAGTAATATATCACAAGAGATGATAATGAAACTCTTCCAAAAAATAAATAATTATGAAAAGTATCGCTATAAATGTATAACGACTGTAAAAAATCGTCGTTATAGGATCTATAGCGACAATTTTCATGTTAAAATATTAAAAGTCATGTGAAAATATTAGTTTCCAAACTAATATTAATTTCCAAACTAATATCATATAAAAGGAAAATAAAATAAAATAAAATATAACCAAACAAAAAAAAAGTAAAAGTGTTATAAAATATTACTAAAATCAAGAACAAACAAGATTAGAGAAAAAGAGAGCATTCTCTTTTTACTTTGATATATCCATCATTCACTTTACAAATGTTATTATTTATAGATATAATAACATTAATACTAACATAAATACTAGTAGGTTACAAAACTCAAAGGTTATGAGTTTCATAACTCAATGGACATGGGAGTTACATGTACCTAGACATCCATAATATGAATCTAGACATACATAATTTTATAACACTCCCCCTTGGATGTCTATTGTATAGCTATACGCATTGAAAAGCTGCCTCATTAAAAACCTTACCAGGAAAAACCCAATGGGAAAAAACCTTGGTTAAGGAAAAAAGAGTGCATCGCGTATTAGCTCCCCCTCATGAATATATCCTTAAGTCCTTCAGCTGTCGCATTCCAATATTGTGACGCAATCCTTTAAACGTTGCAGTTGGTAATGCTTTGGTGAACAAATCTGCTAGATTATCTTTTGAGCGAATTTGCTGAACATCAATGTTACCACACTTTTCAAGGTTATGTGTGAAAAAGAATTTCGGTGAGATGTGATTTGTTCTATCTCCTTTGATATATCCTCCTTTTAATTGAGCTATACATGCATCATTGTCTTCATACAGAATGGATGGAGTTCTTTTGTAGCAATTTTCTAAGAATATGCCTCGTTAAAAAACCTTACCAAATAAAAATCCAGTGGGAAAAAATTTTGGCGAAGGAAAAAAGTACAATATTCTTGTATAACTTCTAGTGCCTTGGGATTGCCTCATTAAAACCCTGCAAAGGAAAACCTAGTGGGAAAAAATCTTAGTGAAGAAAAAAGAGTACAATCAACACATATCCTTTTTACTCCCCTTCATAAGTACATAGAATTTCCATTATTCATGGTAAAAATATCATTAAGTCGAAGTATGCCAATATTGTGAACCATCTTCTTCAAAATCATAGTTGGTAATGACTTAATGAATATATCAACCAAATTATCACATGATCATATATGCTTGATATCAATATTGCTATTCTTCTAGGGCACATGTGTATAAAATAATTTTGGTGCAATATGCTTGGTTCTATCACCCTTTGGATAAATAATCCCAAATCAATAGTTTCACGTAAAATAAGTTTAATTTCATTACAATGTCTTCGAGTTGGTGCATAACTATACATTGCTAGTATGTTAACTGCAAATGCTATATCAGGTCTTGTCAAATTTGCAAGATACATCAAAGTACCAATTACATTAAGATATAGTACTTCAGGACCAAAACACCAATTTCACGAAGATATGGTACTTCAAGACCAAAAGTTTCTTCATCATTTTCTTGTGGTCCAAACGGATATTTCTTGATATCAAGTGACTAACCCATCATTGGAGTACTTAAAGGATTAACATTATCCATGTAAAGTAACTTCATGACTTTTTTTGTGTATGTTGATTGATGAACAAGAATTCCCTAGTTCAATTTGTAGGCCAAGACAAAAATTTGTCTTACCAATATCTTTCAGCTCAAATTTGTTATTTTTGTCGACTCTTCTGGAGTAAGATCTTTCATCAATAAATACAGTAATAATAGCAAATCCATATTATGATCTTTTGATAAAAATGCATGCACAAATTGGATTATTCTCAAATCCTTCTTTCAAAAGATATCAACTCAGGCGATTATACCACAATATGCATTTGGATTGCTTTAACTCATATAAGAATATTTGTAGCTTGATAGAATACATACTTCGAGATATAGAATTATATGCTTCAGACATTTAATATCCTTCAGGGATTTTCATGTAGATATAATTATCTAATGATCTATACAGATATGATGTAACAACATCCATTAATCGCATATCCAAATTTTCTTTTGCTACCAAGCTGATTAAAAATCAGAATGTAATTGCGTCCATTACAGGAGCATATGTTTCTTTATAATTAATACCAGGTCTCTACGAGAAACCTTTGTGCTACAAGTCGCGCTTTATACCTTATAATTTTATTTTTCTCATTTTGTTTATGTACAAATACTCATTTGTATCCAACAGGCATTACACCTTTAGGTGTTTGGACTATAGGTCCAAAAACTTCACATTTACTTAGTGAATTTAATTCTGCTTGAATCGTCTCTTTCCACATTGGCCAAATATTTCTACATTCATCAACGATTTGTGGTTCATATACATGATCATTACTTCTGGTAATATCCATAGCAACTTTATATGAAAATATGTTGTCGACAACGATTTTATTTCTATCCAATATATACGTCTCCTATATATACATAATGTATCGAGATCTCGTTATTTTCAGGTACCCGGTCCTCTTCAGGGGATAACTCATCCTCTTCAGGGGATAACTCTTCAAGTGTTTTATTTATAGGAGATTTTTGTTCATAAGTTTTGGATAGATCGATAAATTTTGTAGCCTGTTTCATGGGTATAGCCTCTTTATAAACTGCAACTTATTTTTCTTGTACTTTCTCCTTCTGGGAAATTTTATTTTTTAACACCGATTGATCTTCCACGCTTCAGGTGTGGTTTTAATTCAATTTGCTGTTGTATTAACTGATTGTCATACAGGGACTTCAATCTCTGCTAGAATATTAGCAGCTAGAATGTGAGATATCACTATTTTCTTATTATCAGTGAATAATTCTTGTAATTGATTTGTAATTCATTGCAAATGAATTATCCTTTGAACTTCTAGTTCATATTGATTTGTATAAGGATCAAGATTAAATAACGTTGAAACATTCCAATTAATCTCCCGTCGTGCTTCAGGCAATGATCTCACATCGTGCTTCAGGCAACGACTTTTCTCCCCTTAATGGTGGGAAGACTATTAAAATAACAATCCTCAAAATATACCTTAAAAATATCACTCTGAATTCTTTCTTAGAAAGATGAACATTAAATAACAATAATTAAATGTGATAGTTTGGTAATTAATTTACTTTGATATAATCAACAGGTAAAGGAATCTTCTGGTTCTTTAAGGGATGTTCATGGGAGTTTTCAATAATTCAATGCATCATTATTGATCCTAAATGATCATGCCAAATCATAAAAACATTTGGATCCGAACACTTCTGGTGTATTGCACACTTCTGGTGTATTACAACATTTGTTTCAACTATTTTCATTTAGTATAATATAACCCAGAAGAGAAAATATATAGTTTTTCTAATATGAGCTTCTTGCCCGATACTATTGAAGTAATATATAGAAATTTTTCACTGCCTTCAATATTGGTTTTAATATGATAACCATTATTGTGACGCCCCCAAATTCAGGTACTTGAAACCCGAACTTGGTGCTTCACGATACCATTTTTATGAGCAGAATACTACTACTACTAATAATAATAATATAAATACCAAACTTAATTTACATATCAGAGTCTAAATCCCCAGATTTCCAACCTTTAATACATTACATTACATGATAATAATAAATATTGTTGTCTTAATAAAGTCTATCTATTACATAAGAGAACACAAACTTATTCTGCCATCTTTCCCTTCCCTTTGTTCTTGTCTGAACCTTCTGGTTGATCACGCTTAATTGAAAAGCAGTTTAATTTTAGTCGGGAATTAATTTGGTTGGATACAATAAAGTTCTATCTTAGTTGAATGAAGTCAAATAGCTTAGGCGATCTTTAACTAGGGTATATATTAGTTCCTAGTTGGCACAATAGTTATCTAGAAGGGGGGGGTGAATAGATATTTAAAAATCTTTTTTTTAAACTAGTTCTTTGATAGTGATTAAAACTTAGCGGAATTAATATTAGTTTTAATCTTCTTTACCAACATCGGAGTAATGAGGGTGAGGAAGTATTAAGCGCTTATATAAGCTTATATATAGCTTATGATGTAAATGTAAATGTAACACACATCGTTTTAAGTGGTTCAGAGCACTTAAAGCTCCTAGTCCACTCTTCTACTCAACGAGTAGGATATCCACTAAGGATGTCTTTTACAACTTCCTGAATCACACAGATTCCTTCTGCATCAAGCAGCTCAGAACTTCTTAGTTCACTTGAACTCTTCAAGTCCAAAGCAGACTTGGCTTTTTACAATTCACTATTTAACTCTTCAAGTCCAAAGCAGACTTGGTACTCTTCTTCGCTTGGTTGATAATGTTGTGTTCTCGATGGTTGCTACTACTCGTGTTTTGTAAGCACTTGTTCTAAAGAACCGAGTAGTCGAGCAAGCTTTTGCAAATATCTCAGATCGTAGAGTTGAGCTTGAGAGAGATGTTCACGTTATTTGTTTAATGCTTGCTTAATTCTCTCTCATCTCTCCGATCAGAGATATACGTGATGTTGAAAACTATCCATTGGATCCATCCGTTGTGGCATTAAATGCATCCGAACTTTCAGATCGCGGATGGAGACATTTCGCACATCTTCCAATTTCGATTCGCCCACCGACACATCGCAGTCGCGCTTTCACCTACCACCGAAAAGGTGTTTTGTCCTCTTACCCACGGTACTATCCTTAGCTTCTTCAATATACGCTTTTGTTGATACTAAGGATATTTCATATATTCGGGACCGATGAGCACCGCAAAGATCTCGGGATCCATTCCTCACTTGTTGAAAAACACGATCACGAGGCTCGACATTTTTTCGATACGAGATGATGATGCTCTACGATTTGGATCGTGGTGTTCTACGATTTAGATCGTAGAAAGCCTTTCGACATCTTTGCACACTACGATGCTATCAATCGAGAGCACTACGATTTCCTTAAACCCTTCAGACACTACGATCTTCACTTGCTCGTGTTGTTGACTTTACGCTTTCGAGAGCACACTACGATCATCGACTTGTAAACTTCATGTTTCCTTCAAAGATATCGCGATCGTGGAGTTGGTCTAAGCAAACGTTGGGACCACTCTACGATTTTCGAAGAGTCCCTTCAAAGCAGCACACTACACGATCTTCGTGCTCTACGTTTTTCGCGCTTCGACTCGCAATGTCGATCGATTGATGCACTACAATTTCTTCAAGACTAATCTATTACATCTTAAGATCAACCTAACAGCTTTTGATCTTTCTATCTATACATTCTTTATCGAATGGTACATGTTGAAAGATTAGATCAACCTAACAATTTTGATCTATCACTAAGTCCTGTATATATATTCATTTAAGGACCTTACAAATAATCATGAATATATACATTAAAACATCAAATCATAATATGCATTCTCCCAACAATCTCCCTATTTGATGTCGACATAACCAAGGAGATTTGTTGTCATGATTATTAGTGACTAGATGCATTTGCAGGAAATTTAAACACGACTTAGTATTCAAATGGAGCAACTAAAATTTCTAGAGAATAAGCATGAATTTATTGATGATCGTAAGATATTACAATTCAAAGATTACATCAATAGAAATTTAAGTTTTAACTTATCTCTGCTTTTCTCGACCTCTTTAGTGGAGGTGGGTCATGGCGTACTTCTCACCCCTTCTTTTTTCTTTCGAGCTTCCTCGCTTTCGCTAACTCTTCCACCGCCAGACTTAGTATTCGATTCTCCTCATGCTTGTGCATGAATGCAGGATCTCCAATTGGCATTCTTATATGATAAAGAGACACATCTTGTGAGTCGGGAGTCGACTCGACGGCTTAATGGTATAGCCATTACAATTCTTCTGTTGATCGATCGCTGAGTCCGATCGTGGAATTGTCTTGCAGGAGGGCTTCGTGATGCTTGAGCTTGATATTGTCCTCTTCCCTTTCGAGTTCCATGACCTCCTCCTCCGCCCTTGTCCTCCTCGAACTCTTTTCCTTTATTCTCCCCTTTATGTCAAAGATCAAGGGTTCAATATCTGCAGACAACCGATTAACACCTTCGACAAGCTCGCTCACTGGCTTTGTGGTCCGAGCAATGTCCTCTCTATTTTCCTTGATCGCTTTTTCAGATCTTCGCTTCTTTATTTTGGAGAACCGAAAGAATCATATCATTATGTTTGTCCCGACGGTATAAGATTGCCGGAAGTCGTAGATGTAAGCTTTCAAGTCGAGGATGTTGTCCAAAGATAAATTTTATGTCAAGGTCTTGGTGTTTCGCATTTCGAGTATAACCTCTCTTTGTTGGGCAGCTCTCTCTGGAAGTGGATCTCATCTCGTCTCGATATACTCTTAGTAATCTCTTTGATAATTTTTCTTAGCCTCTTTCAGTAAGCTCAAGATTCATAGTGCTGTGGAAATTATTTTGCAATTGTGATCATTTGATTCAAATTTTGATATTGATGAGATCAGTGAGTTTCCAAACTTGCTTCTATAGACTTGACCATTTTCTCAGAGGTGTCTTTCAAGTCATCCTTGGTAGCAAAAGTGTGCTGGGAGAGTATCATTTGCTTGAGGATTGTTTCATGGAGGGGTTCTCGGTTGAGATTGATCTTGCAAATTGTAAAGAGCGAGATCAAGATCAAGTAGTCATGTGATGAGGAGGATGGTATATCACCGGAGGGGCTTGGGTTTCGATGTTCGAGATAGTGACTCTACGATTTCAATGTTGGATTCTACGATGTGGTCGGAGTCTTGAATCGTAGAGTTGGTGATTTGTGGAAGCAGGTAAGGTCGACTTTTTTTGGTTCTTCGCCATGTAATTTTGAGATTCTCAGAATCGAAACCGATTGAGTGGGTGAAGAATCACTTCCATCCATCGAGGAAATTCATAGAATCGATCGAATGAAGATGATGGCAAGTGATTAACTTTAAAGAGATCAGAATAGTCAATACCTCAAGTTTATCCTCGACGAGGAATGGTCAGTAAGCAACTTTTCTGGCAAAGACGACTTTTCCTCGAAATCCATTAGCCGTAATCGAGATTGCCGGATATTCCTCAAGCTCCGTAACACGTGATCCCATGAGTTCAGATTCGAGCTTGATGGTATGCCATCACGGGTAGTAGGAAAACATTGAGTGTACAGATAGCTCCTAAATCCATCTTTCCCTACACCGTTGATTTCAAGCTCTCATCATCATCATTTTCTTCCTCTTCTTTGGTCTCTTTTCAAGATTCCATTATCTCAATGGTCTCGGAAAGTTTGGCATTGATTCAACTTTATCTTCAAGCAGAACCTCTTCTTTCGCTTATTGGGATATCATGAGGCTCCCCTCAAGATGGTCATCTCTTGTAGATTTAGAAAGTCCCCTCACCGAACATCTTCGAGAGATCGTAAACTCCCCCCTCACCGAACATCTTCGAGTCAGACTTCTCCCTCAATTTGGTGTGTACTCAATCATGAGAATTTTGTGGATCTCCTCACCGAGTAATCGCCCTCTTTATTTGCTTGGGGATGTTCTCTTTGCAGCCACACTTCGCTTCCTTTTTCAAAGACTTTTCATTCTCAAGAATATACTTCGACCATCTTTCTTTTTGCTTTTTATTGGTTTAGCCACAACTTCTCGGACTCTCGAGTCTTAGCTTTGTCATGTTGAACAACCACTCTTCTCAAGCAGCTTCTTCCATTTTCGCCACACTTGGCCCGGTTTCAGAGAACAACAGAGACTCTACGATCAAGAAACTGTTGGTCTTTGGACTTATGACCGCTTTTGTTCTTCTTTAGGATCCGTGATATGGTGGCTTGATCCTCTTCACCTTCTTCTTGTCATTTTTCTTTCTTAGCCTCCTTAGAGTCTCTATATCGAGGACTCTCACAGAATGTCACCAGAGATCCTCGAGGCTCTTCGATTTCTCTTTCCTTAGCTTTCTCTTGCCCTTGCTTTTTTCGCGCAAGAGCAGAGGGTTCTCCCTTGTCGCTTCTCCTTCTTCTTCAACTTCCCCGACAATGTATATGTCTCCGGAAAGCTCCGCCTCCTTTAGTTCCCTGGGGCTTCTCCCATCGGACTCGCCATCATTCAACATACTCAAGCAGTTTTTCTTCCAGTTCTCAAACAACTGCTGGGTCATTCTTCGATTTGGGGTGATGGCTTCTCCTTCATCATCCCCAATTTTGTCACCCAAAGGCATTGATTGCAGAATGATGCTTATGAATCTCCCATACAAAGATCTTTGAGTGCTTTTTGATTTCTTCGAGTCGACGATCCACTTCACGATCCACTGAGCAACATGTACCCCATAGTTGAAGTCAGGTACCATAAATCATGGCCGCCATGAGCTTAAGTTCGAGTCTCATTTATCGAAGTCACGACCGAGCTCTCGCAGCAGATGCATTTCCCAATAATGTCGCCCAAAAATTGCACTTTGAGGGAACTCCTTCTTTTGTAGCCTTTTCACAGAGGGATTCTTCTTGTGGTGCATTTTCTTCAATCCCTCTCGAAGCTTATGTCGTTGCTAGAAATGGGTGCCCTTCATTCTTGAAACCTAGGGCCGATTGAAGTCCTCTTCCTTAGTCTCATTTCTACTCCCTTTACTCGAGTAAAGTGATGGTGTTGTGTTCGAACACACCATTCTTATGTAACTCCTTCACTAGCTTGGGATAGATGAGTGTATTTGCTCAACGCTTCTTCGAGACCCGCCTTTCTTAAGTAAGGCCAGCGCCTTGTGAAATTTTGGTGGAGCATTCTTGAACTCGTCAAGCAGTAGTCTCAGAGTCTAAAATTACATTTGAAGCAAACCATTGATTCTCAGAGTTGAGAAGTGAGATACGATCGAGCTTTCTACCGATTTAGGGTTTGCTTTGAGAGAGAGAGAGAGAATGGGAGAGATAATCTTTTGAACTTCAGATTTCAAAAACACGGCTTCAATTTGTACTTGTAACTTCCCTCTCTTTTCGACTTAGTGGGACAGTGTCGCTTTTGCTTGCTCTCTACGATTTTGATCGAGTAGGAATGTACCGATTTGTCCTTTCAGGTCTTCAGAGTCGAGGTGACTTTTGGGATGACTACGATCGTAGAGGTAGTCTTCTGTTCGCTGAGTCCCGAGTCCTCGATCCGCGATCGATCGTCCAGTCGAGTCCGTCGCGAAGTCGTTGTCTGCGATCGATCGATCGTCCTCTACGATCGCTGAGTCCGCCCTACGATCGTCGAGTCCGTCCGAATCCTTGTGATGAGTTTTGATAAAGCATTCTTTTTAAGGTAGCTCGGAAGGGCCAACCTCTCGAGAGATTCAAGGGTTAGGTTTGTTCTCGAGCCACCTCTTAGAGAGATTGCTTGTTATGAAGCTTGTCATCACAGGATGAGCTTTTTTGTCATCGCTGAGTCTCGCACTAAGATGGTTGAGTCCTTGCTACGATCGCTGAGGTAGTTGTTCTGCTCAAATTTCACGATCGTGAACTTTCCTTAATCATGTCTACAATTTTGAGTTCACCTTTTCAGATTCGCTATGGGTTAAGACAATCTAGAGCATATATTTCATGGTTGTAGATTTAGCATTCCTAGCTCACTTATTAACTTATTAAACTGGATTCATCTAGTGGTTTTGTAAAAACATCAAGCAAGTTGATTTTCAAGTAGGATATATGTAAAGATATAGTTCCATTTTTGCACATGATCCCTAATGAAGTGATACCTTATTTCTATATGCTTGGTCCTAGAATGCATGATGTGATTATGAAGTTATTGCTATGGCACTTGTGTTATCACAAATGTATGGGAATAGATTTGAAATCGAACCCATAATACTAGCTGATTTCTCATCCATAGATTCGAAAGTACACAAAGAATCGCCAAACAAAGAATATATTCATTTTCGCAATCAAGTAGACATCGAAGTTTTTTTTTTTGCTAAAACCAGACAAGTCTATTTCCAAGAAGTCGACAGTGCCATCGGTATTTTTTCTATCTATTTCAGATCCCGCAAAATCAAAGATCTCGTGTGTATCCTATTAGTTCAAATGAGGGATTTGGGATACCACAAAACCCCAAGTAGGTGTACCCTTGAGATAATTCAAGATCCTCTTTACATGCAGCATAAGTGTGACTCTTTAGTGGTTAGCCCGAAATCTAGCACATATGCATGTTGCAAACATTATATCCGGTCTCATCGCGCTTAGGTATAAAAAGAGACCCTATCATACCCTCCGTATTGAGTGATATCAATACTTTTACCTTTCTCATCCTTGTCAAGCTTGGTTGCAGGAGCAATTGGTGTTTTCATGGGAGAGGCCGATTCCATGCCATACTTCTTTAAGAGGTCTTTGATGTATTTGGCTTGGTTTATGAAAATTCCTTCTTCACCGCTTTTACTTGCAATCCAAGGAAGAAGTTCACCACCCATCACGCTCATTTCAAAACTTCTCGATTAGCTTAGAGAATCTCTCAGATAACTTTTCGTCAAGAGAACCAAAGATAATGTCATCAACATAGATTTGAACTAGTAAGACTTTTGTCTTTATGCTTTCTAAGAAACAAGTGTGGTATCTACTCTACCTCTAGTGAACCCATTTTCGATTAAGAAGTTAGTCGTTGTTTCATACCATGCTCTAGGTGCTTGTTTAAGACCATATAAGGCTTTATCTAATCTATGTACATAATGGAAAGAGATGGATTGATGAAACCCGGAGGTTGCTTCTACATAGACTTCTTCTTCGAGTTCTCCATTTAGAAATGCACTCTCGACATCCATCCGGAAGACTTTGAACTTCATGTGAGCCGCAAAGGCAAGAAAGATTCTCGATGGCTTTTAGTCCGGCAACAGTAAATGTCTCATCGTAGTCAATATACCTTCTTCTCGAGAATAACCCTTTGCCACTAATCTTGCCTTGTTTCTCGTTATGACCCCATCTTCATCCATTTTTTTTCAAGACCCACTTAGTTCCTATCACAGGACGGCTCTTTTGGTCTTGGTACCAATCTCCATACTTTACTTCGCTCAAATTGGTCGAGCTCTTCCCGCATCGCTTCTATCCAACGGAGTCTTCCATAGCATCCTCTATCTTCTTTCGCTCTATTTGTGGACAGAAGCTTAGATAAAAACATTCATTCCGAGAAAAGCATTTCTTGTTTTGACTCGCACACTTGGATCTCCAATGATTAGATCCCGAGTGTGATCTCTCTCGCCCATCTCGTTACCGCTTGGGACATCCGTCCCCGATGCCTCTTCCGCCTTAAATCTTCAAGGTCTATTTCTTCTTCTTCGAGTGGAGGCTCATTGCCTTCGATGGACTCTCTCTACGATTTCATTATCACGCTCTCACGATTTCATTATCCGCACTACGATCGTAGTGTCGAGCTCGACGATTTCATTCAGTAGTGTCTCCGCATCTATCTGTCAGTAGTGGTTCGAGGCAATCGCTTTGTTAAGTTAATTAGTTTCATCAAAGATGATGTGTATCGAGACTTCGACATTCAAAGGTCTTCGTAAAAACACCGTAGTAAGCTTTCATTTGTCTGTGGCATATCCAAGAAAAATCCTTCTTCGACTTCAATGGAATTTTGTCGACATCGCTTTCCATTGTTGAGAATATAAGATGCACAACCAAAGATACGGAAATAGCCGACACTCGGCTTCCTTCCTTTCCACACTCAGTAGGTGTCTTCTTCGATCGATCAGAGAGTGAATTAATGATTTGTGCTCTGTGTGTAGAAGATGCAAAGGTGTTGATGCCTTCCGCCCGTATATTCAGCAGACGAGTCGCCGCTAAGAGAGTCCTTCCAAACCTCTATCGTGGTTCGTTTTTTTCTTTCAAAGAACTCCATTTTGTCGAGGAGTTCGTGGAGTCGAGAAGAAGGCGATCGATGCCATCGTTCGAAAGCAGAAACTTGTCTATTTCGAGAAATCAAATTTCTTCCATGATCACTCCTTATGGCCTTGATTTTTTCTCCTTTCTCGCTCATCACCGGCCCAACATCTTGATTAATTGAGTCTTGTCTCATCCTTTGAGGTTAAGAAAATACCCATGTGAATCGGGTGTAGTCGTCGATCATGACTCAGAGAGTATCTTTTTCCTCCAAGACTAGTCATTGGGATGGCCCAAAGAGATCCATGTGGAGCAGATGCAGGGTTTGTCAATGGAGTCAAGCGCGCCTTGCTCTTCGAATGAGCTTTCGGTTTGCTTTCCAAGTCGGGCAGGTATCGTATGGCCTTTCCTTCACAAAGTTGAACTTGGGTAGACCAACCACGAGGTCTTTTGATGCCGCTTTGACATGCTTTTGAAGTTTAGTGAGAGACAACTTTCTACGCCATAGCCAACTCATTTCTGACGCTTTTGCCGTAAAACATATTGTCTCATCGAGCTTAGTCGACCAAGATCTACCGTGTGTAGACATTTTCTCTCTTGTTCCTGGCCGCCTTTTACGGCAGATGTCTTCAAATCTCGACTAGACATGGTTGTTGAGAAATGTTACTTGGTGACCCTTGTCGCAGAGTCGGGTCGACATTTTAGAAGGTCAGGTTGAGTCCTTCCACATAAGCTACTTTTGTCGAAAGATATCGCACCATTGCCAAAGCAGAGCCAAATCCTCTTGTCTCGCTTCGAGCCGTTATCTCCAAAGACGACCGAGGGACCCTCCTTTTCTACATAGTTAGATATAGAGAGCTTTGTTCCTCGTTATATGCCTTGAGCATCCACCGCCCCAGATACCATGTTGAGGTCGTGGAGCTCTTTTCCGTCAAAACATTTGAACCTTCATTTTGGTACCCATATTTGCATGGGTCCTTCATCGTTTAGTGCCTTTGGGGACCCAAATTTGTCTAATCTGGGTCTCACATGCATGGAGTTATAATAACACTTTGTAGCCCTATGACCATATTTATCAGATATGAAACATCTATTATGATGCATGCCTGTGTGTGTGTGGTGATTCATCTTCCACTGACTTGTGTGGTTCCTTAGTTAACCTTTCGTTAAACCCCGATTTCTTTCTTCCACGTGTCCTTAGGTTTCATAAATAGTGATGAGTGTGCCTTACCTCTACCTGCACCTTCCCAGCTTGATTCAGAGAGTTGGTTTTGCTTGACTTCACGATTCTTCGAGGTCAGTGAGTAGAGGTCAAGTTACTTTTCTCCTTTATGAAACCTGCATCAGCGTGAGATCCTTTACTTCTCGAATATAACTAGAAACAAGAAAACAAGGTTGAACTGGCTCTTCCAATCTGTGAGGATTTCACAAAGGTAATGCCTCTACCAAAACTCGAGGCATTACTAGTGCTAGTTTCCATCTGGGTTTTTCCACACAAGGTTCTCGAGATGAATTTCCCAAAGCCTAGACTCTGTTCTCGTTTAATACGCTTCTCCGACTAGAGAGCAGTACCCATGGATGATGAGGATTTGTTCCATGCAGAGATAGTCTTCTAGATCCTCAATTTTAGAGGTTAACTTAGACTCTCTTTCAGGCATCGAGTGTGTTTGTCTGTTTTAAAGTTTCATTCTCAAATTTCAAGCTTGGACAAAAGATTGGTACTTGTAAGGGTCGTTTCAAGCTCTTCTTGAACTCTCTTCTTTTCCTCTCAAGAAGTGAATGATCTTTAGACAAAGACTCAACCACTTCATGTATTGATGTAGATCGCTGGTTATGCCATGCAAAGTAGTTCTTAAGTCACTTATATCTACATCAGAGAATTAAAATCAAATACCCTCATCGAGACTTACATCACGTATGTTTAGGCTTTGTTTGTTCTTTCATGTTTGGCCATTACACATGATTGGCTATATGTGGTTCTTCCTCATCTCCTGAGTCCAGATTTGAGTCATTATCTGAATCACTCCACGATCCTCCCAAGAACTGTGCCTTTGTCTCTTTCTCGAGGCCTCGTTCCTTTTGTATTCTTTCTTTGTATGAGATTTCTTCTTTAGTTCTTCTTTGATAGTTTGTTGTAGCTTGGCAAATGAAATGACTGTGTTTTTTAGCAACAGTAGATAAATCATTCATTTGTTCTCGGTCGATGAGTTCATTCGACTTTCTTTCGCTTTCACGGCTCGCTTTGTCGCATTTAACCTTCTTAGTCTCTTTACCAAAGATAAGTCAAAGTCATCATCATCGTCTTCATCATCATCGAGTCAATCTCGTTGATGACTTTTGATACACCTTCATTTGCCTTGAGAGCAACACCCTTTATCCTTTCTTCTTCCTTCCGATAAGGTTTTTGCCATTGGGTCACTCCAGCTCAGAGGTCGAGATTTCCATACAGCTTGTTGAACTCGTCATCTCATTAAGATTCTTTCGATTCTCTTATTCATTGTGGTCTTTGCATCCCACCGCTTCGCAGTAGGCTCTCATGAACTTTATGGTTAGATCCTTGTTAGATAGATCTTCCCATACGCCGTAGAGAGTCGAAAGCGTAACGTGAATCTTTCATAGTTGTAGCCACGCTTTTCTCCTCGCATATGAGTGAACATTTCATATCGCCGTGTCGAGAGACCGCTTGTTCTCTCCGACTTCTTCTGGCCTTTCGCATGATCAAGCATTGCTTCCCAAACTTCCTTAGTTGCTTTTGTTGTTTACAACATTTTCAAACAGATCGTCCTCTAAGGATTGGAACAGATGTTTCTTAGCTTTCTTATCAAGTTCGATGCCTCTCTCTCTCGTTGTTCATTCCACTCTTCTTTAACTTCGATTCAGATACGGCTTTGGATCGTCTGGTGGTTGGTGCAAGCTTGGTTGGAATGTAGGGCCCATTTTGAATCTGGCCTCAAATAGATCTTCATCTATCGAGTCCATGATGCTTCAGATCCCGATTTTTCCAGCTTAGCAAATTTATCCTTCACAGACATCGTGGCTTCACGCCCCCCCCCCTCCGATTCGCTTGGTACGAAAAGTGCTATCGATCTACTAAAGCTTGTAAGTAAGTAAAATAGAACCCGCTCGATACCAATTGTTAGTTCCTAGTTGGCACAATAGTTATCTGTAAGGGGGGTTGAATAGATATTTAAAAATCTTTTCTTTTTAAACTAGTTCTTCGATAGTGATTAAAACTTAGCGGAATTAATATTAGTTTTAATCTTCTTTACCAAGCAATCGGAGTAATGAGGGTGAGGCAAGCTTATGGCAGCTTATAACAGCTTATATATAGCTTATGATGTGAATGTAAATGACACAAATGTTGTTTTAAGTGGTTCAGAGCACTTAAAGCTCCTAGTCCACTCTTCTACTCAACGAGTAGGATATCCACTAAGGATGTCTTTTACAACTTCTCAATCACATGATTCCTTCTGCATCAAATAGCTCAGAACTTCTTAGTTCATTCTGAACTCTTCAAGTCCAAAGCAGACTTCGCTTTCTTACGCTTCACTATTTAACTCTTCAAGTCCAAGCAGACTTGGTACTCTTCTTCACTTGGTCGATAATGTCAGTGTTTCGATGGTTGCTATCACTACCGCAGTAAGCACTTGTTCTAAAGAACTCGAGTAAATGAGCAAGCTTTTGCAATATCTCGATCGTAGAGTTGAGCTCGAGAGAGATGTTCACGCTGTTTGTTTAATGCTTGCTTAATTCTCTCTCATCCGTCTCGATTCAGATATATGTGATGTTGAAAACTATCCATTGATCCATCCGCTGTGGCATTAAATGCGCCCGAACTTTTTCAGATCGTGATGGAGACATTTCGCACATCTTTCAATTCTCGCATTTCGCCCGACACACCGCAGTCGCGCTTCACCTACCACCGAAAAGGTGTTTTCATTCCTCTTACCCACATGGTACTATCCTTAGCTTCTTCAATACGCTTCTTTGTTGCATACTAAGGATATTTCATATATTCGGGACCGATGAGCACCGCAAAGATCCGGGATCCATTCCTCACTTGTTGAAAAAACACGATCACGAGGCTCGACATTTTCGACGATACGAGATGATGATGCTCTACGATTTGGATCGTGGTGTTCTACGATTTAGATCGTAGCTGTCTTTGACATCTTTGCACACCACGATGCTATCACGAGAGAGCACTACGATTTCCTTAAACCCTCGCAGACACTACGATCTTCACTTGCTCGTGTTGTTGATTCTACATTCCCGAGAGCACACTACGATCGCTGACTTGTAAACTTCATGTTTCCTTCAAAGATATCGCGATCGTGGAGTTAGCTCTAACAAACGCTGGGACCACTCTACGATTTTCGAAGAGTCCTTCAAGGGAGGCACACTACGATCTTCTTCACGCTTTTCTACGCAATGTCGATCGATCGATTGATTTCTACAATTTCTTCGATCTTAAGATCGATCTTTCTATCTATAATGTCGATGGATTGAAAGATTGACCTAACACTATCACTAAGTCCTCAGATATATATTCATTTAAGGATTTCTTCAAGACTAATCTATTACATCTTAAGATCAACCTCAAATAGCTTTTGATCTTTCTATCTATACATTCTTTATCTTATAATAATGTAATTAAAGGTACATGTTGAAAGATTAGATCAACCTAACAATTTTGATCTATCACTAAGTCCTTGATAAAGTAAATGCAAATATATTCATTTAAGGACCTTACAAATAATCATTAATAAGATCATTCGTTCGATTGAATAATATACATTAAAACATCAAATCATAATATGCATTCTCCCAACAAAGTATTAATATTGCCCTTAAATAATTTTTAAAACATTTAAATCATTTTAAATAATTACCATTAATATTTAATTATTAATGTATTATTTATCAAAATATTAAAAGTCATTAATTATAACTTAAAATATTTTAAATTCATTTATTTCCTTTTTAAATCAATAAAACTATTTTTAAATTATTTATTTAATATTATTATTAAATAACTCTAATGTCATTTAATATTTAATTATTAATGAATTTTACCTTTAAATATTAAAAGTTATATTTTATAACTTAAAAATATTTTAAACTATTTATTTTCATTTAAAATGATTTTTATAATATTAAAATCATTTTTAATTAATTTATTTAATATAATTGTTAAATAAATCTAATATCATTAATATTCAATAATTAATAAAATTTTTCTTAAAATATTAAAAGTTATATTTTATAACTTAAAATATTATTAAATACCTTTTTATTATTTAAAATGATTTTAATATAATAAAATCATTTTAATAAATTTATTTAATACATTTATTAAATAAATTAAATATTAATAATATCCAAAAATATATTAATATTTATGAAAAATATGTCAAATTATTAAAAGTTAATTTTATAACTTAAATTAATTTTTAAAACTATTTTTGGAATTTTTAATAATTAATTTCTATTTTTAAATGATTTTTGGAAAATAAAATAAATAAAATTATTAAATCTATCGCTATAGCCTTTGGCGACAGAACGAGTTGCCTATTGTGTTCTTGAGGCTCAAGAACACTCATGAGCAGTGATTGAGATGCCACGTTTGACCAACAAAATATGTCAGATCATAATATTTTTGGGCAATATAAGATATTGATCTTGTAGTACTAATGTAGTACTATAAATATCATGCAAGATTTAGGCCAGATTACAACATTCAAGCAAGATATGGAAGCTCAAACTATCTGTCAGAATTGTTCTTCATTTTCTGGGTTACCCAGAAAGCAAGATCAGTTCGACTGATCACTTTTGGGCTTCCACAACTTGCTTTCTGTGTTATGTTATAGTGATCTAATGGTTTAATGTGTTGCCAGCATGCACGTTAACATATTTAACACATAACATTGATCTAACAACATCACAATAGCGAGATCCATGTTGGTCAAACCTTGTCAGACGACACGTTCATCTGTTTTCTGGGTTACCCAGAAAACAGAAAACGTGTTTGTCCTACCTACTTTGACCAGCCACTGAGTTCAGACTATTTGATGTTTAGGTGATATTAAGGCATGAGATTGTAGATCATATAACCCACTACAACATAGATGTAACAAAAAGAACAATTCAACATACAACTTGACGATCAGAGCCCAAGAACATCTTGTCAGACGTTTCTGGGCACGATCTGGGTTTTCCAGAAATCCGATAGTCATGGTCGGTCAATGAGGTTTGACCACCCATAACTTTTATTCTGTGCACGATCTGGGCTAGCTTAAAGTTCCAGAATACAGACCACATGACATACTACAAGTACCAACGCTCAAAACACAAAAACTATAAACAGAAAGACATCTACAAGGTCTGACATTCATTGTCAGACAACAAAAAAAATATTATTCCAGATTTTGAAAAACACTAGATCTGAGCCTATAAATGTTATGGATCTAACATCTATCAACCCAAATCACTTAATAACACTATATTCAACATGTTTAACACAAAAAAACTAAGATCTAACACACCAATCAAGGTCAGATTTGAGTTTAGGGTTTATACCTAACTTTGCTAAATCTTGAATCTGGGCTTCTAGATTGTTATGGTGATAGTAGGGCTTGATTTTGTGACTGATCTACTATTATATTTCATAGGTTTTGAGAGAGAGAGAGAGGATTGGTCGGATGTTTGGAGAGAATTGAGGGAAAAATATGACTTTTCTCTCTCTAATCCTATATATATATGACTTGTAAAGTAAATGGCTGAGATATAGAGTTGATTTGCTGGAAATTTAGTCACATGGGGTAGATAGGTTTGGTTAACAACTCCAAATATAGCAAGATACACAAGTTATCTTAAATAATGCAAGAGGGGCATTTAGGTAATTTCCCATCTAATTTTAATGGCCAAATTGTAATCTTGTCAAACCCTTAGGGTTTGACCGTTAGGGTTTAATCAACTAGGGTTTAAAAATGAAAATTAGTTTCTAAAAATTACAAATTAGGTTTTCTAAAATAGTTTAGGTTTTCTAATAATATAAAACATGAAAATTAAGTTTAAGGTTCACTAATTAGTATTAAGATTGCTAAATTAGCAATTAGGGTTTATACATAGCAAATTAGGGTTTCTAGTTTAGTAATTAGGGTTTCTAATTACTAATTAGGGTTTTAAAAAATTAGGGTTTCCCTAATTAACAATTATAATTCTAACACTTGTTAATTAATCACATTAACACAATTACAAACAATCTTGAATTCTAATTTGAGTTTTAAATTAGGGTTTCACAAATTAATGCTAGGGTTTGTTCATGATACACCATAATTGACTAGACATTATCGGTCCACACATATAGTACATATTTATAGCACTGAAATAAAAAGAATATTATATTATTATTCTCATTCTTTAATCAAAATCCAAAATTATGCTTTGAATTCCATATCCGATTTATCTTGCATAAATATAATTATTAATTAAATTAAAATAATTAACTTAACTAATTTAAATACATTCATATAATAAATTATTTATTATAATAATACTAATAATCATTTCATATATTATTTAAATAATATATAATTTATTTTATGGAAAATAAATACTAAAATCATTTCTACTTTAAAATTAATTACTATAAAATTTTTGTTTATTATGATTAATAATTCTTTAAAAATTTATTTGTAATTATTAAGGAAATAAATAAATTTTTATTTATCACAAATATACATACACATTATTCGCTCATATTCCACCTTTAAAATAAATAAATAAAAAAATTTATATGCAAAATTTCTTATTTATTTATATAGAAAATATCGGGTTATTACAAATATAACGTATATCAACTCCATTTGAAAAGTCAAAATAATTCATGGGATCTTCAGGATCATTATGATCAATAAAATTTATTTTAATTTTATTTTCTTTTCTTTTATGGAGTCTTGGTACAAATCTACCAAATGTTTTGGAGTACGACGGGTACATTTCCTTTTCTATATTGATTGTTCTTTTCACGTCCACTACCACAACCACAACCATAATTTCTTCTATGATTATCAAATGAGGTTCCATTCACTTCAGGAAATGTAATAGAATCGGTCGAGCGAGATTGTTGGTTTTTCAGCAAAAACTCATTATTTTGTACAGCCACTAGAAGACATAATATCACTTCTGTGAACATAGTTTCCTTTATCGCTTTAGGGAATATTTTGTGAATTTCCGCTCTCGATATTGCTACTACAAGAGCATATTCGAGGCATGAAAATATAATAAATATTTTCTCTAACATGTCTTCATCAGTGTTTTTTTTCCACATAATTTTAATAATGAGATTATTTAAAAAATATAGAATTGTTTTCACTCAACATTTTTAAAATCTTGCAACTTCAGGTGCAACCAATTATAACGAGCTTTTGGGAGAATTACAAATTTTTTGATTCTCATATCTTTCCTTTAAATCATTTCATAAGACGAGTAAGTCTTTTACTGTAATATACTCATATTTTAATTTTTCATGGAGATGATAGCGAATAAAAATCATTAATTTTGCATGATCCTCCAGGGATGCATGATTGCCAACTTTAATTGTATCTCCAAGGTTCTTTACCTTTATATGAATCTCAGCATCAAGATTCCATTACAAACAATTCTTGCTCGATATAAATCAAGGGCAACAAATTCAAATTTATAAGATTTGAATATTAAATAACTAAACATATTTCCCATCAAATTAAATAATTATATATGTTCAGATTTAATTGTAATGAAACAATTTATAGAAATGCAGTAAAACACGAAACTAAATTTGTTCATTAAAACTAAATAACAAACCAACACTACTAAGTATATTTTTCATTGTAACTTCATACAAAAATATATCAAAAATAATTAGAAATTTAGTTTATTATAACTATCCACATGTGCATGAATATCAAACATGATGTATCTTAGAAGTGTATCGTACTAGCCTTTGGTTGGGGATATGGAGGATTAGTTTTGAATTGTTTTAAAAAAAATTATTTACAAATCATCACAACTTATAGCATGTGATGTTGAAGCAAAACCAGTATTATATGGAGGATTATCTTTAAGTCAATTTCACTTGGATCTTGGTATTACCTTACTCCAAAATCAACCGAAGGGTGTACTTTACAACAAGCTTGTAAACTTAATGTTTTTCTCTTTTGTGTTTTTACATTATATATAAACTTGAAATACGCAAATAAATCAAAATAACATTCATGGGTAATTTAAAAAAAATCTATTAATCTGCTGATAAGCTAACCTTTTGGGCTTTCAAAGATTATTATGCTAATGATTAATACTTTCTGTTTATGTTTGAGTAAGTCACATGTAACCATTTGATGTTGTCAATACATATGAATTTTAGATGCATCGAAGATGAAATAAAGACCGACATACATTAATATTTTAAATTTAACAAGTAATTTCCATAAGCTTGTCTTATAATTATTTGGCATGCAATATATTACGTATATATATCAATATATATATATATATATATATATATATATATATATATATATATATATATAAGTGATGTACATGTACACTAAAATAAAAAAAATAAGCATATAGGCAACTGCATGTAGATAATAGATATATATATACCTTCTCCTTCAAATCAAATATGATTATCTACAAGACGAAAGTGAGAAGCAATTCGTGCTGATAACGTGTTATAAAATATTACTAAAATCAAGAACAAACAAGATTAGAGAAAATATAACATTCTCTTTTTACTTTGATATATTCATCATTAACTTTACAAATGTTATTATTTATAGATATAATAACATCAATACTAACATAAATACTAGTAGGTTACAAAACTCAAAGGTTATGAGTTTCATAACTCAATGGACATTGGAGTTACATGTACCTAGACATCCATAATATGAATATAGACATACATAATTTTATAACAAAAAAGTTTTTATTTGGAGAAAGTCTATTAACAGAGTAGTCTCTTAACAACCCGATCTACTAGAAGAGGATGTTAAATTAACTTGAAAAGTAAATAATAGGCCAGCTTTCATGGATCAGAAAAGGGCATCTCACATGCAGTACAAGTTACTTCCTTTAAATAAATAATCCACACGAATTTCTCATGAAAGCAATTTCAATATCACATGATTTGTATAAACCAAATTTATACATTTTCTTATCATTTTAATTGTGGGAAAGGAAATCATAAATGCTAGGGTTAGGGTTTCGTGTTGGCTGAGAAGTAGAGAAATCCACGAAAATTATAGAATTGATTGATAAGTTTAAGAGGGGAGAAGAACATGTGGACGATTACTCTAGTAAAACGTGGCATAAATCTTAGGATCTGAGAGCCTTCTTGAGTATCAAGGATCCAGAGTCTTCTTGAGTGTCTAGAGTTCAGAGAAAGCAAAAAGGTCCTTTCTTCATGTAATGGTAGGAGTATTTATAGAGTTTGCTGGAAAGCGATCACATGTCTGAGTCTTGTGCCTGACATATGATCTTAGAGGAAATTCCAAAAATACCCTTATTTACTCGAGTAATGCCCATATCGTCATGCCCTTCTAGCTACCAATCCAATCCCTGAATCAAATCTCAAAATGAGTCGCCTCCATGAGTCTTCTATCTCGGGACACGTGGAGGCTTCTCTCGGGTCTCGCTAATTTATTTTCAGTTTTTTCGTCTTTTAATTTAATTCTTTAGATCGCATGTGAACCCTAATTTGTACATGAGCTCACATTTGCCCCTGCACGTGAGTTACGCCTTCGGAGTGGGGATCGTGCAAAATACTTCAAGATTTTGAATTTTGCTTCAAATTTTTGAACAATCCACGGAGCTCGATCTTACAAGTTTCGAAAATAGAAGTACTAGATGAGGGAACCCCTAGGGGAGGGAACCCCTAAGGGCCGAACCCTAGGGGTTGCGCACCCTAGGAGGGCTCTCTATGATATCTTAAAAATCTTTTATTAAATCTTTCCAAACATTGCTCAATATTTGTTTTCTAAATTTTTTTTGGAAACTAAATCAAGATTAATCAATTCTTATATATATATTACCAAATAAAATAAAATGTTATTTTATTTTGAAAATAAAATCAAATATTTCCTTATATTTTGGAAACAAAATCAAATCATTCTTATTTAGAAAAAGAATATTTGTTTCCATAATGTTTTTATTCAAGATTTCCTTTATTTTTACCATAATGAAAGGTAGACTTGAATCAATCAAAAAGTATCTTGCTTACATAACAAATTTCTCTCTTTTCTCGGTTTCACTTATCTAAGGGAGATATATTTGTGTATGATGGTCTTCATAGCCTCCGTCAAGTCCTCTAAGGTGAAACCATCGCTCTTGTTGTAAAATAAATTTACCAATTTTCTCTTTTTCAAAACTAATCACAACAATTCTCTCCTCTTACTTTTGAATTTTAGTCAAACATTTGATATCTCCAATAGCCTTTTCTTCAATACTGCCATTGTTGTGGGTTACTTCTCCCGCTGGCTAGCTATTCTCAAAGGCTATGTTTATTTGCAAGGATTACACTTGATATGACTATTAATCCCAAGTGTCTTGTTTATTTTCAAATGTGGACTTGGGACTATTTCTCTAGAGTGTCGACGCCGGGAAAAATCCGTTTACGTTCCTAGATGTTGTTTTCTACCCTTTTGTGTTTCGCTATGTCGATTGATTTGTTTAAAGGGTGATTTTAATTTTTAGGAAAATGAGACTGACATGAATGTCGACGAATTTGAAAAGATTTATTTGATTATTAATGTTTATGATTGGACCGAATGAGACAAATCCGCCAGTTGGTATGGTTTTAATGGATGTACAAACTCATCCGAATTTTGAAGGTTTTTGCAATATGGTCCAATATGTGACTCCGTAGGATTGGTATAGAAACCCGAGATTCATAGAGTTCGGGGCCTTGGAAAAGTGAGATGAAAATGTTGGACACCCCGACCTCCGTGAAAACACGGTTACCGCTTCTTATCGATTTCCTATGCATAAAGTGTGTGTGTGTGTGTGTGTGTGTGTGTGTGTTTGTGTGTGTGTACGTATATGTTTATTTGTTAATTTATTCTAAGTCTCAATTTTGAGTTTACCTTTTTGCACCTAGGTACGAAGGATTTGATGTAGCAAAAGTTTATTTTTAGACAAAATATATAATTTGAAATGATATTTTGGAAAAAAGGGTTTTTAAATCCTTCGCTCGACTAGGAATTGAGGACTTCGATACTTCCTTTTATTATCTTTATGTTCATAAGGTGATCTACTCCGAATCTCTTTATTCTCCATGAAAACTCTTTGTGATTCTATTTGAAAATTGTTTTAGGTGATAATGCATGCAAAGAAAGCGCCAAAAAGATGTCAGATCATCATCGGGCATGAAAGCCATCTCGTTAGATCCAAACACCAGAAAATGTAATTTTTACTATCATAGGATCTTAAATCCAAATTCTTGGGACGAACCCCTCAAACTCGTTTTAAGATCCAATATTACATGTACAGTGATTTGCAGTATTTAAACGTTACATTTAAACAAAAAGTCCATTATGGGAATCTAGTTAAGTTCCATGTAATAGATCTCAACCCCAAGATTCCTAGGCTCACATTGACATGCTTAAATATTTATATGTACAACATCCTAGACTTGATATTAGGTGATTTAATTGGTTGAAATCTCCATATTGAGCCATTAAGACCTCCTCGCCTTTAGATTCATATCTAGGGCTCTACGGAGTGACTGAGACTGACCAAAAGTAGTAAAACATCTAGATCTACCATAGATCTGAACCAATCTAGCATATAGGTTAGAGCATTATGCTTTATAACCGTTCAAAATGTTAGATTTGGCTAGATCTACCCAGTCAAATAACTTAATTTACAACTGAATATATATAATATAACCAGTAGAAACTTAATGCCTACCTTCTAATACACAATATATAGGTAAAAAAACTAATTTAACTGATAGAAACTGTTATATCTACATAAAACTGGTATTTATAACAACAATTACAAAGAAAGTGGTTGTAATGAGTGTTTTTCACCTTGGGGGACGCGTGAACCAGCTTCTTTTGGCTTGGATTCTACTTATATCACTCAAAACATATAATATGTATGATATCTAAGATCAAACAATGAAAATGTGATAAAGAATTGCAAGATCAGAGCTCCTTCTCTCTCTATCTTTCTATTCTCGCTTATATTAAAATAATGAGCTTCTACTGCTGAGTTAAGGTGATCCGAGCTATCGAAAGGTGTAGCTATAGCTAGAGCAAGTACACTTGAGGCTTGGCCCCATGGGTCCTACCGTCTTAAAGTTCATGCCTTAGGTCTCGGTCTGATGAAAGTTGAGTTCCGTACCCAAATATCTTGGAAAGTCTTTGCAGAAGGCTACGAAATGCGGTCGAACCTAACTGACTCGGAGTCCAGAAAGATGATGCAATTAGCTTAAAGGTATCTTTCGGCTCTCAAGGGTTGTAAATCGGCTCGTCTTCGATAGCTCGCAGTTCGTTGGTTGTTGCAGTGACGTATTATGGTCACATTCTCTACTTTGCGATCTTCATTTGGTTAATGTCGTGTCTGGGCATCGTTGCACCTTGATCTCTCCTCGAGGTTGTTGCCGGGGTGAAATGATGCTTTTGCCCTACCTCAGGGTTATCTCCAAAGTGAAATAACGCTTTTTCCCTCCTGCAGGGTTAGTTTAGGGAAAACAAAATTTCGAGTGTTTACAGATGCCCCTCTTTGTCATGTTTATGCAATGCAATGGAATTAACATGATAAAGATTACTAGACACGAAGATACATGACAAGGTATATCTAATGATGCAATGTCATGTGTAATGTAATACCCAAAAATTTTATACGTAATTTTAGTAATAAAATAAAGATATTTGCAATTATTGTGTGCATATATATATATATGTATATGTATATGTGTCATGGGACTAATAATTCAATACAAATTAAATCATGTATGAGAGGATTAAGAATTTATATTGATAATGTTGGTAAGCTTGGTTATGATTAATTAAGCTTAAGTGTTAAGCCTCTTGTGGCATAATTAATTTTTTAATGAGATTAATTGATGGATAACTTAATGAAGTGTTGGATCTAGGATATATCCAAGCCCAAAATTAATAATGTAGCATACTTGCATTAGTTGGGAGTTTAGCCCAAGAAATTGAATTGGTAGACTAATGTTTAGCCCAATGCGTATAAGTATTTGTGTCTAGCCCTAACTTGATTTAACTTAGGAAGAGCCCAATGAGTATTTGATCCATGATTTGATTAAATTGTGCTAAGTATCCCAAGGGGAATTTTATTGGATTAGCCCAATACACTTGGGTCATATAAATATATGGATAAAAATATATGTAGGTGCAAAAAGGGTGGAGTAAATAAAGTGTAACATAGGGAAATAAGCCTTATGACCGACCATGCCCCTTCCTCTTGCCAAAATGCTGATTTTTCAAGCTAATTGAGCTCTCAAGCAAAGTCCACGTGGGGGAAATGATGGTTCTAGTACTAGGAATAGTGTGGGTTGGTAGAACTTTGCACCAACTCCACTTTTACCCTTGGTTAATACCCCAATTATTGAATAATGATTTCCTATAAATAGGAGCCTTGGAGTGTTGGTGGAAATTTGTCACATTTCAGTTGTTAAGTTCTAGTATAGAGAGACCCAAAGAGAGTTGAGAGGAAATAAGAAAACCCAGGAAGCTCTTGCTATTTGGGAAGGCAAAATCTAGGAGAAACGACTGTGAAGGCATAAAGGTATGACATTGTTACCTTAAGTATTACCTATCAATTTTAGCCAGTTAGTTCTTTTGGATAAGTAATGTAGTATGCATATGGAAGAGTCGTATTAGTTATCATGAAAGTTGTATCCAAGACCAAACATTAAAAGCATTAAACTGACTAGTAACTTGAATAAAGTGATAAGTTGGCTATCTGTGTACCCATGAATAACCTCAACAAAACCAAGAACTTAGGCTCTTTTGAAGTAAAATAGACCCAAGATAATTGCATGGGATGACTCAGAAACTGTTATGATTTCTTTTATTTATTATTATTATTATTATTATTTTTCTCTTCAGGTCCTTGCCTCCTAGTTAGCAAACCAAACTCGATAAATCTTGTGAATTATTGAATAATAAGTTACTATATGCCTCTAGAGATAATCAACATGATTCGACGTCTAGTTAGACACGTAGTACAACTAGCTATGGAATTGAGGAAGAGTTAGAGAGGAGTTAGGACAGAAGAGGCGGTTATAGTCCCCAAAGACTAAAACTATCTCGAAGAGTTGGATTCAGAGATGACGTCTTCGACTTCAGAAATTATCTTCAGATTCGGAGATGATGTCTTCGACTTCAGAAGATGTCTTCGAGTTCGGACGTGACGTCTTGACTTTGGGATATGTCTTCGGATTCGAAGATAGCGTCGTGACTTTGGAAAAGGCTGGATTAATGTGATAAATATTATTACTTAGTTATAAACTACTCACGCATGAACTAACAATTGTTGAAAGACAGAACTTAGTTTAAAAGTTCCTTAACATGTATGTGTGAAACAACTTGAACTAGAAAACGTGACTTAAGTAATATTTCACATATACAAACAGGAGATGAGTGTATGGGACTAAAATTTCTAAAATGTTTCTAAGGTTGTCAAAAGTAAGAACAACGTGGATTATACATCTATGAGTTCTAATATGTATAACATACATGGATAGAAATATATGTGATAAATACATGTTGATATATATGTCAAAGTGTGTGTGACTAATGAAAACCTATATGTACATAAATAGGATAATATAGTTCATTGAGGCGGTTTGTGCTACAAGTGGTAATCAATGAAAAAGGCAAGTTTCCTTAACTCAACTCGAGTTATTATTTTTTAAAGTATGTTAGTGGATAATTATTATTGATTTGTCCACATTCACTGATTATTAATGAATATTCACATTTATTGCAAGTCTCTAACCTTAAACTTCCTACATTATTGCAAGTTCCCTAATTCTTACACTGTATATATTGTATAATCCGAATTGTTGCCATATCAACCATATTTATATTGAGCAAGTATCTATTACTATTCAGAAATCATTTGTATACCTTGACGTTGTTGCAAGCATTGAACTTATCATTCTTAAATGCATTATAAAAGTTGTTTCAAGCCTTTGATTAAATTCAGACTATTATCATGTGTTAAAAGTTATCTAAACCAATTGACTAAAAGTGCGGACTCTAAGTAAATATCTTGAGATGAACAACTCTCATCAAGGGAAATTATATAATTATCGGAAACCGATATGTATATATCTTAACATGTTTAAATGTTATGCATAACGTAGGGTACTTTAGGCTGATCACCTGTTGTACTCGTTATATTGAATTTTCATCATTAAATTGTTAATTCTAGTAAGAGTTCTTAGTCCCTAGTGACTGCTCAGTGTTCATTCTTATTGAACTTTGAAACGATTAAACTGTTGAATCTCGTTGATATCCTTCAGTCTTTAGCGACACTTATTATGAGAACCATTGATACTTCTTGTATTCTTGAACTATCATATACTGTTATACCTTTGAGATTCAAACGTTATAACTATTTATTCTTATTGTTATATTATTTGCTGGGAAAACTTGTTGCTCATTCTTGCTTCCTTAAAAATAGCATAGTTAAGGCAGAGCAAGACGATACTTCAGGAAAGGACAAAGAAAAGGGCAAGGCTACCGAATAGCTTAGTCCTTTAAGTGTAGAATTATTATTATTATTATTATGCTTATAATGTTGTATTAATGGATGATCAAATTATGTTTAAGTCATGTTAAGTTAATATTATTGGAGTGTTGTAGTAACGGTCACGAGACCTTGGGACGCGAATACTTATATTATATCAATGTAAATTATTCTATTATTCTGTTGTTGGTGATTTTAGTATGATATTAGAATTAGCACGTGACGAACCAAATTCGAGATACGAGTGTCTGAATTTGGGGGCATCACAGGTAAAGTATGCAACAAAATGTATGATTTAGATTTTAAAAGGGTTACTCCTATCTGCCGGGGAGGATGATGATTATACTGATGTCATCGGGTACTATCGATGTCTTCACTGATCGCATCGCAAATTGCACACCATAGCACATCGCATTTCTCAAATCGCCCTTCGCATATCGCATTTCATATTCTGTCAATCACACTTCAAAAATCATAAATCATACTTCCCAAATCGCACTTCGCAAGTTAAATTTCTATCAAGTCTTATCTCAAATTACATTTCACAAATCATGCATATTGCTACCACCGGGTACTGCCAGTGTCTGTGTTAGGTTGTTGCCAACGGATTACATCATCGGGGTCGAGCTGATAAGTGTTGAGTTATTGCCAACGGATTACTTCATAGTATATCACACTTCGCAAATCGCATATTGAATCATTGTCAAATTGCATTGCAAATCTCTTCCTGACTTATTGTCAAATCGCATACTGACTCATTGTCAAATCGCATACTGACTTATTGTCAAATCGTATACTAACTTATTGTCAAATTGCACACTGACTCATTGTCAAATCGTATACTGACTCATTGTCAAATCGCACATTGACTCATTTTCAAATCGCCCTGCAATTTGTATTTTGAATTATTATCAAATCGCATTGCAAAGCGCACATCATAAATTGCAACTCGCATATCGCATGTCACAAATAACATATCGTAAATCGCATATCACACATAACATGTCGAACTTCACATATTGTAAATATATATTGCAACTCGCACATCGCATGTCACACTTCGCATATCATAAATCGATATCGCACATCGCAACTCGCACATCGCATATCACACTTCGCATATTGTAAATCGCACATCGCAACTCGCACATCGCATATCGCAATTCACATATTATAAATTGCATATCGGACATCACAACTTATACATCGAATATCCTACTTCGCATATTGTAGATCGCATATCGCATATTGCAACTCGCATATTGAATCATATATTAAATCGTATATTAATTCGCATATTAAATCGCATGTAAAATCTCTTCTCTCATTGAGAATCACATCGCCAATAGTATGTTCAATTGTTACTGCATTGCCAATCGTATCGTAGGAGACAATTCATTCATTTCTTACTTATATGTTCTCCTTATATTTTTGACCGACTTTTCATGTGTATATAAATCATGTTGATATGAAAACTGATGTAATATTCGTACACATATATATGATGATGCTTAGGCATTTATCGAATATGCTCTACTACTGCCCATCATGATGCATACTTTATATACCATCATTTAGCAATTATCGGTTAGAACTAACCCTTATATGGTCTTGTGATAATGTTTTTCTTGACGAGGCGCTTGTTTTTGAGTTAAGGGTTCCCTTGGGAATTTTTCCTCTCTTTTGTCGTAGCACGTTTATGACGCCATAATTTCTTTTAGGATTCCTCTCATTTCTTTTGATGAGAAGCTTGGTCTCGCCTTAGACTCATTCAATTTTATTGAATCATAAAAAATGCCTCAGCCTTTTCACATGTTGTTACTGGGGATTCATATAGGACACTTGCTTTGTTGACCACGCCAAGAGTGAGCAATATCCTGCACATTAGACGAATAACAAAATGTGCCAAAAGCTCAACGGCTCATGCTATCTGGGATAACTTTGATGTAAGGATAAGTATGAGTTAAAGTTCATGAAATTGGATGCTCATTGAGTCTTCCACTTAACTTGTATTCGCTGAGTTTTTATCTTATCGCTAAAAATCTTGAAATTGAGTATGAAAATGATTTTTTCTAAGCAAGTTGTGAATTGCTAACTTTAAAGCTATTTTTTCTTTCTTTCCTTTTACGGAAATTTCATTTAAATAGTTATGAAATCGTAAGAAAACTTTTAAGCATCCATGGTCATTGTTCATGAGTAAGATCAAGCTTAAAAGACTTACCTCCCTTTATCAATGATACTCCATCTTTATTCTGGATGTCATTTTTCGCAGAATTAACGTCATATGACATGTGCACTATAAGTGACAAAACTCTTTGCAGGGGGTTTTTCTTCTATGACTTTAGATGATCTCATTCTGATCTCGCAAACTTTTTCATCATTTTGATTCTATATTTTCTTTTTTTCTCGCACTTAACTTGTCTCATTTTCTTAGTCTATTCAAAGTTACTCATTTAACGAGTTTTGGACCAATGACTCCCAAACTAAACAACTTTAGGGCACTAGGTGTAAAGACACCCCTTTAGGTTTACTTACTCGAATAACAAAGGCCACACTTCGAGATAAGTCAGGCGGTCTACTCTATTTGCTCCTCGCCTAACCATACGTAAGATTTGTTTTCTTAGGCTTAAGTTACCCATGTAATGAGTGTTAAGCCAGTGACTCCCAAACCAGACGACTTTAGGGCATTAGGTGTTAATACACCCCTCAGGCTTAATTACTCGAGTAACCCAGGCCACGATTTGGATCTGCTCAGGTCTCGCCTTCTTTTCCCTCATAATTCTCATTTTCTTAGGCACAAAGTTACCTATGTAGCAAGCGTTAGGCCCGTGACTCCCAAACCAGATGACTTTAGGGTCCCAAGTGTAAAGATACCCTTCAGGCTTAATAACTCGAGTAACCCAGGCCACGATTCTAGAGATTAGGCTGACTACTTATCTTTTATCTTCGCATTAAATGTCATCGATGCCACCATAGTTTCATACCCCACAACTAAGAGTTAGGGAAATTGCAAAGTGTAGACATGTGTATGAGGTAAAGTCTGCTCTAAAAGGTTCTTTGAACTAGGATGTTGTGCCTGATAAGTGGATTTTATATACACAAATTGATATTTATTTCAAGTTTAAATTCGTAGTTATCTTCATGTTTTGTGTTCGTTTTTACTCGTTTCATGTTATTTTATGTGTAGGGTGGTCATGGATGCAAGTGGTGAGGAAAGGCGGTCTTTTTGGAGCAAAAGTGGAAAAAAAAATTAAAGAATGAAAAATTGGAAGACAGTGGCCATGCCCGCCGGGGCGGGCCTTTTCAAGCTTACACCCCCCGCCGGGGCGGGGGTCCCAATTCTGGAAGTGTCCTGTTCAGGTTCGACTTCTGCTGGTGCTCGGTTTGTGGGACTTTAATGATGCGCATGGACTCTACAAAAGGGGAGTTCGGCCAGGAGAGAAGGGGAGCTTGCTATTACTTGAGAAAAACAACAATCTTACACACACGGAGCATAATTCAAGAGCGATTTCCAGGGATTCAAGAGCAAATTCTGGAGGAGTAATTTTCAGAGATTGTCACGATGGTTGCGAATCAAGGCTGCATGAAGGGGTTTTCATTATTCTTCTTCTATTTAGTCTTATTTGTAATTGGAAGGATGTTTTCAACAAATTATTCAGTTTTTAATTAATTTGTTATGAACTAATTTATTTATTAGACTTGTGATGGATTTTTGGGTAAAACGATGATTCTATAGCTTTGATTTCTAATTCAATAATATATTTTCAGTTTATCTATGTTAATTTGAGCGTGAATTTATGAATTGCCTGATCAACAGTTCTTTGTGGATTTGAAAGGAATCGAGAGAGGAGATTCGAATCTAGACCTAGTTAATATAACATGTGTCATAAATTTTGTCAATAGCAGATTTGTGATTATTGTTAAGGTAGAGATACGCTTGACATCACATGTAATCGTATAGAGAGCTTAAATTTCAACCTTCTTTAATTGCAGTTCACATAGAGATATAATGAGTTGGTTAATTTAGGTGTTTAACGGATTTCTATCTTAATTGTGGATTGATGTTAATACGGTATTAGTGCATCGAGAGGTGGCTATTACTACGTTCGTGTTCTTGATTAATAAACTGGGATATTAAATTGAGTTGGAATAAAGGTTTGAAAATCAGAGTGAAGCTCAGGGTGAAATCATAAGTCTAATTCTCCATTAATTGTTTGAAATTCTGGATTTTGATATTGGTGACTGTTTTGTGATAGTTTACTTATTTATTAATTTAGTTTCTTTTATATAGTTTTAAACCATTGAATTGAATAGTTTAATAGAATTAGGATTAATAGAAAATTGATAATTGTGAAGTTAAAATTCTTGATAATTTGTCCTCGTGGGAACGATACTCTATTTACTACTATATTACTTGTTGACCACATACACTTGCGTGTTTTTGCGCGTATTGATTTTACCCAACAAGTTTTTGGCACCGCTGCCGGGGATAATTTAGCCGAGATTTTAATACTTTTTTTTACGATATCATTTTAATTAGTCCAGTTTTACTTAAACATTTTTTTTTGTTCTTGTTTCTCCTATTTCAGGTTTTTGATATTGGTTTATGCAAACGCGATCCAAACATCCAGACTTGCTTCCTTTTGAGGACGACATTGAAAGAAGATTTCAGAGGTTAAGTAAGTGGATCGAGGACACGAGGAACGAATTCAAAAATTCTGATAAGGAAGAAATCATGGCTGCCAAAGACCAGAAAGCGTTGATGGATTTTGCAACACCTAGGGTGACTGATCTGCAGTCGAGCATTACTAGGCCTACAATAGCTGCGAACACTTTTGAAATTAAGCCTGGGACCATTTAGATGATGCAAAACTCATGTCAGTTTGGGGGAATGGCAAATGACGATCCGAATAAGCATTTGATCAGTTTTCTGGAAACGTGCGACACGTTCAAGTACAATGGGGTGTCGGATGAGGCAGTGAGACTTCGCTTGTTCCCATTCACTTTACGGGACAAGGCGAAGAGTTGGTTATATTCTCTTCCACCGGGGTTGATCACTATGTGGGAAGACTTGGCTCAAAAATTTCTTGCCGAATTTTTCCCACCGGCGAAAACTGCGAAAATGAGGAATGACATCACAATGTTTGAGCAGCAGAATGGGGAGTCACTATATGAGGCATGAGAGCGATATAAGGAATTACTCAGAAAGTGCCCACATCATGGATTGCCTAAGTGGTTACAAATGAACACCGTTTATAACGGGCTACATGGAAATGTCAAAACCAACATTGATGCGGCATCGGGCGGTGCATTCATGGCTAAGAGTTACGAGGACGCATACAATTTGATCGAAACAATGGCGGCAAAGAATAACTACCAAAGGGCCCACAAAGAAGAATGACACAGGCAAAGGTGGCTGGGATCTTAGAATTAGATGGAGTAACAGCTATACAAGCACAACTTTCTGCACTATCCATGAAGTTTGATACTATGAATGATAGGGTTAATACGTTGACAGGGGCTCAAGTTCATCAGGTTATGGTAGTATGTGAATTGTGTACGGGTGATTATCAAACATGATCGGTCTTGTGCAATAAATCCAAAGATCCGCTCACCATAGGCAACTACAATAGAATTCCGCAAAATACATACCAAAACACCTACAACCAGGGGAATAGGAACCACCCAAACCTCTCGTGGAGCAATAATCAGCAAAATAAAGCTCCACGACCATCATATCCCCCTGGTTTTCAGAGTCATCAACAACCGGTTCAACATCAGGAAAGGAAATCCAATTTCGAGGAAATGGTGTCAAAGTTCATAACCAGCACTGATGCATTAATAAAAAATCAAGCAATGGTGATGAAAAGTCAAGAGATGTCAATCAAGAATTTGGAAAATCAGATTGGACATATGGCGTTAGCAATGAATAATAGACCACAAGGAACATTACCTAGCGACACTAAGAGAAATCCGAAGGGTAATCATGAGCAATGTCAAGCAGTTATGTTGAGAAGTGGAAAACATCTTGGGGGTAATTGTGCAAAAAATTCAGCAACACCGGAGGAAAAAGTTGACGACAGTAACGTGGTGGAGGGTAACAAGAATAAAGAAAACAATGAGCCGATTTTTTATCCTCCACCACCGCTTTCAAAGAGAGGGTCCAAAAGCAAATCGATGTTAGATTCGCAAAGTTTTTAGACGTGTTCAAGAAACCCAGATTAACATCCCATTCATAGAGGCCCTAGAGAAAATGACGAGTTATGCGAAGTTTATGAAGGGAATTCTGTCGAGGAAGAAGAAATGGGAAGAATTCAAATGTGGCACTAACAGAGGAGTGTAGTGCGTTGTTACGTAAGAAGCTACCACCAAAACTCAAAGACCCGGGAGCTTTACTATCCAAAGGCACGATCGGAAGATGTCATTTAACAAATGCTTGTGTGATTTGGGGCTAGTATAAACCCGATGCCATCACAAGGTGTACTTTCGAATTGGGTTTCGCGCACGCCAAAGCCTACGAATATTTCATTGCAGTTGGCGGATAGGTCAGTCACATATTCGAGAGGAATTGTAGAGGACAGTCTGGTAAAAGTGGATAAGTTTATATTCCTTGCGGACTTTATCATACTAAATTTTGATGAAGATAAGAACATCCCGATCATTCTAGGGAGACCTTTCTTGGCTTCGGGAAGGACACTCATTGACGTAAAAAAAGGAGAACTTACTATGAGAGTCCAAGACCAAGAAATAAAATTCAATGTGTTCAAGGCCATGAAATATCCTACGGACGAGGAAGAGTGTTTTCGAATGGATTTAATTGAGCAAATTACCAGCGAAGATATGAGCAAGAGTTTGATCAATGATCCATTAGAAACAACTTTATTGGGGGATGAAGAAAAAGACGACCCAAAATTTGTGGACTTATTACAGATGCTAGACTCGTTGCCATGAGTTAGCTGATTCAGAGCACCGGTTGAACCTCTGCACACCGAGGAGATAGTTGCAGAAAAATTAAAACCATCATTGGAGGAGCCACCAACATTGGAACTTAAGCCACTCCCTAAACATCTCAGATATGCGTATTTAGGCAATTCAAATTCTTTACCTGTAATTATTTCTACTGCACTTAACGAATTGTAGGAAGAAAAGTTGCTGAGGGTGCTTAGGGATCACAAATCAGTGATTGGATGGACGATTACGGATATAAAAGGCATTAGCCCATCATTTTGCATGCACAAGATTCTGATGGAGGATGATGCAAGTCCATCGGTGAAGCATCAACATCGACTTAACCCAATCATGAAGGAAGTGGTTAAGAAGGAAATTTTGAAATTATTAGATGCCGGTATCATATATCCAATTTACGACAGTAAATGGGTAAGTCCGGTTCATTGTGTGTCAAGAAAGGGGAATGACGGTGATATGAGAATGAGGACAACGAAAGTTAATTCCAACAAGGATGCGACAGTTCGAGGGTGTGCATCGATTATAGGAGATTGAATAAAGGCACCTGAAAGACCATTTCCGCTACCTTTATCGATCAAATGTTAGACAGGTTAGCGAGACATGGGTTTTACTGTTTATTGGATGGATACTCGGGCTATAATCAGATCGCCATCGCTCTTGAGGATGAAGAAAAGATAACATTTACATGCCCTTACGGCACATTTGCATTCAGGAGGATGTCATTCAAGTATGCAACGCACCAAAGAACTTTCAACGCGGTGTATGATGGCTATTTTTTCAGACATGGTGGAGAAGAATGTTGAAGTCTTCATGAATGATTTCTCAGTCTATGGGGACAATTTTGATATTTTCCTAGAGAATCTGGTCATGGTGTTACAGCGATATAAGGATACAAACCTCATACTCAATTGGGAAAAATGCCACTTCATGGTTGAAGAGGGCATAATTTTGGGGCATAAGGTGTCGGCTCAAGGATTGGAGGTGGACAAAGCAAAGCTGGATACGATCGAGAAATTACCTCCACCAAGCTCAGTTAAGGGTATTAGAAGTTTTCTGGGGCATGCTGGGTTCTACAGGAGGTTCATAAAAGACTTCTAAGATTGCAAAACCTCTATGCGTCTTTTTAGAGAAGGATGCTAATTTCAAATTTCTTCTTGAGAATGCAAGTCCGCGTTGACCTATGAAGAAGAAGAAATTAACTACAATTTCGTGATAGTCTGCCGGATGGAAAATACCATTCGAACTTATGTGTGATGCGAGCGATTATGCGGTTGGGGCTATTTTGGGACAACGAAGAGACAAATGCAAGCAAAACACTCACAGAGACTCAAATGAATTACACTACCACGGAAAAGGAATTGCTTGCAGTAGTGTATGCGTTTGACAAATTCTGGGCATACTTGATCGGGACTAAGGTGACAGTCTACACGGACTTTTCGGCTATTCGATACCTAATAGCAAAAAAAGATGCTAAGCCACGCCTTATTCGATGGATTCTTCTACTTCAAGAGTTTGATTTAGAAATTAAAGATAGAAAGGGGACGGAGAATCAAGTCACAAACCATTTATCAAGCGCAGAAAATCCCGGAGAAAAGGATGAAGATAGATCTTGTGATCAACGAGTCATTCCCGGATGAGCAACTATTTGGGTTAAATGCGAATTTCCATGGTACGCAGATTTTGTGAACTTTGTGGTCAAGAAAATGCTTCCCCGGATCTTACACGACAACAAAAAAGAAGTTTCTTCGTGACGTCCAAGTGGTACATATGGGATGAGCCGATCTATTCAAGCAAAGCGGTCTTGCCGATAAGATGATTCGACGATGTATCCCTACAAAGTGAAGTCCACAACATATCGAAAGAATGCCACTCATCGGCAATATGGTGGTGGACATTATGGGAGTGAGCGCACCGCATGAAAAAGTGCTTCAATCCGGTTTTATTGGCCTACATTGTTCAAAGACGCCCACCAATTTGTGAAAACATGTGATAGATGCCAAAGGGTGGGAAACATATCGAAACGGAATGAGATGCCCCTACAAACAATTCTTGAAGTGGAATTTTTGATGTATGGGGCATTGATTTCATGGGACCATTCCTTCGTCTTCGAAAGCAATCAAGATATATTCTTTCATGGTGGATTACGTCTCGAAATGGGTCGAAGTCATGAAAGACTACCATCTAACGATGCCAAGGTGGTACTTAAATTCCTACAGAAAAACATTTTCACGAGGTTTGGTACACCAAGAGCAATAATCAGTGATGAAGGTAGTCACTTCTGCAATAAGTCATTTACAGCTCTTTTGGCTAAGTATGGGGTCAACCATAAGGTGGCTACAACATATCACCCTCAAACAAATGGATAGGCCGAGGTTTCGAACAGAGAAGTTAAGAAAATATTGGAAAAAGTCGTAAATCTGAGTCAGAAAGATTGGTCACTTCGGTTGGATGACGCATTATGGGCGTACTGGACTGCATACAAAACACCAATCGGGATGTCACCTTATCAACTCTTGTACAAAAAAGCATGTCACTTACTGGTGGAGCTACAACACAAGGCCTACTAGGCAATACAGAAATTGAATTTTGATCAAGCCGCGGTAGGAGAAAAGAGGCTACTTCAACTAAATGAGCTCGACGAATTCAGACTCCAAGCTTACGAGAACGCCAAGCTATACAAAGAAAAGGTTAAAAGATGGCACGACCAGAAACTTGTGCAACGAACATTCGAGCCGGGACAATCAGTCCTCTTGTTCAACTCACGGCTGTGATTGTTCCCAGGAAAGCTTACGTCGAGTTGGTCGGGACCATTCACTATAAAACAAGTATTTCTTCATGGCGCCGTTGAACTCTACAGTCGTAATTCGTTAGAAACATTCAAGGTCAATGGTCAATGTATAAAGCATTACTGGGGTGGCGAGTCGAACTAGGACGCCGACGACATTACCCTCGCCGATACCCAGTAAAACAGGGAGTAGTCAGGCTGAACGACTTAAAATCAAGAGCTAATTGGGAGGCAACCCAAATTTTCATTATTTTTAATAGTTCATGTTTAATTGTTAGGATGTAATTTTTATTAAGCAGTAGTTAGGTCTTATCAAGTAAAACTTTTGCTAAAAATCTCAATGAAACTCCAAGTCGCTATTAATATAACAGATTGCATGTTTATGGTTGCAGGAGGGGTCCAAAATGAGTTAGAGCAACAACGGGCACGAAAACAAGCAAAATCGGAGAATTTTGATCTTCACTTTTTTTTAGCACAAAAGTTGAAGTAAGTGGCACCCCCCGCCGGGGCGGGCTATATTGGATGTGCACCCCCCACCGGGGTGGGGGTCCTGAATCTGGGGACGCGTTTTTAAACGCACGGCCCTTCCTTACTTCCCCACACACACAAGCCTGGTGCCATCTCAGTTTTCTCTCCTAAACACAACCCACGTTTGACATCTTCTGTAAGACCCCAACTTATTCTTAATGAAATTTAATTTTCTCTATTTATTATTTTGAAATAGTAAGGGTTGATTTGATTAATGTGGATAGTTAGGGGTAAAATACGTAAATATTTCAAAATAAGCATGTGGTTATAAAATATTCATTGTTGTTCGGAGAATATTCGTTTGGTCGTGGAATATTACGTCTTATCGGGGAATATTAGACGATGACGGTAGCAAGTCATCGTGTGGGCCCCATAACTGAAAGTGATTGGATGAAGAAAGCGACAAAAGAGTTATGCGGATCTTCATCGAAAGGGCGTGGAATTTAGTGTAGGGGATCATGTATTGTTGCGAGTTGCTCCATGGAAGGAGTTACAAGATTTGGGAAGAGAGGAAAGCTCAATCCACGATTTATTGGTCCATTTCAAATTCTCGACCGAGAGTAGGAAATGTAGCCTATAGACTTGCGTTACCTCTCGAGTATGTCTCGTGTTCATAATGTGTTTCACATATCTCGCATTTCGTAAATATGTGAAAGAGACGAACCACGTTATAGAGTTAGAACCAGGACGAAATAATAGAAGACTTAACGTATGAGGAGGTACTGTTAAGATCTTGGATAGGAAGGAGCATGTCCTACGCTATGAAAGGTCATACCACAAGTTAAAGTTTTGTGGAGGAATCATGCTTATAGAGGAAATGACACGGGAATTGGAAGCGGAAATGAAAGCGAGGTATCCTCACCTTTTCAAAACACAGCACGTACGACGTCGATTTCGAGGACAAAATTTCATAAGGAGGGAGGTTGTAAGACCCCAACTTATTCTTAATGAAATTTAATTTTTTCTATTTATTATTTTGAAATAGTAAGGGTTGATTTGATTAATGTGGATAGTTAGGGGTAAAATAAGCAAATATTTCAAAATAAGCAAGTGGTTATAAAATATTCATTGTTTTGTCGGAGAATATTCGTTTTGGTCGTGGAATATTCGTCTTATCGGGAATATTAGATGACGACGGTAGCTAATCATGTGTGGGCCCCATAACTGAAAGCGTTTGGATGAAAAAAATGACAAATATAAGTTGGTTAAAAAATAACAGTAGTTGTTATTCTGCTATTATCTTGTTAAAATACTCAAATTGGTTAAAACACAAGAAGACACCAGTATTGCACCAATTATTGATTCTTACGTAAGAAGGCACTACTCGATAATGGTTACGATGAATTATTGTTCAAGATTTTATTGAGTTAATAATTCTTTGCGTTGATATTTTATATTGTTGTTATTTCAATAATTGTCATTACACAATATTTTTCATTATCGGGAAGCAATAATTCATATTATTTGAATAATATTATTAGATAACATTATTGGCAAATGTCTAGAAAGTTACATACAGGAGAGGTTTGGTCACCTAATCAATTGCTACGTGAAGAAGAAGAAATTCTTATTGGAAAGCCCCTCTTTCCTAGAGGCGCACGGTTGTCGATATTGTGATTCTGTAATATTATTTGTGAATAATTAATTATTGATTTATATGATGAGGAAAATATTGATTTTATGTGGATATAGATGGAGAAAAATTTTAATGTAACAATTGTTGAAAATTAAAATTTTATCTTTTTCTCGATAAGATAATGTATTATTATATTTTAATAATATAATAATGGTGATATTTTTACAACGAATGTGGGATATATGAGTATACGAGGAGGAAGAGTATTTTTTGTTGCAATAAATGTTTAAAACATGTTAAACATGTCGGTGGACCCCATTTATCGATGAAATTTGATTATACCGTAAAATCGCCTTGGTTGTGGATTTTGGCCAATTTACATTTGGAATTTGGAAAAACTTTCTTCCGCAAAGTTGTAGAGAATTGAATTTCCTATAAAAACTCATGAGATTCAATTTTACGATAAAAGGGTTATTTATTATGAATTATTGATGTTCAAATTCTGAATAATTGATTTTTGGGAGTTTTATTAATTTTATTAAGAAAAACGTTTTTATTTATTTTGGTGAGGGGGACCATTTGTTTGGGGTGATAATTTGAATCTTAGAAAGTGTGCGTAGGAAATTATAATATATATATATATTAATATTTTATTAAATTTTTCGCTTTTTGGTGTTCTAAGCAATTTCCTATAAATAGGGTGCTTAGGTTAAAATTGAAAATCACACCGTAAATCAAGTTTTCTCTATATTATCGAGCGTATTTTTGTGAGTATTTTGAGTATACTTTGAGTATTATTCTTTATGCGGTCTGCAAGTCCAAGTCATAGCTTTATATCAGGTGTTTCAAATTTAGAAATACCGATCTTTCGAGGTAAGGGATGTTATTTTCTTCTCAAATGATATTATTTCTTCAATATCATTATCTTTGAAATATTGGTTGGAATTTTTATCAAATTTGGAACTTTTTCATGCTTCTGGGTTACTATTCATGAGTTATTATTCACGAGTTACTATTCACGAGTACTATTCTATGAAGCGTGAAGATGATTTTTTGTGGAATTTCTATCTTTTGGTGTCGGAGTTACTATTCACGATACCAAGACTATTCATAGAAAAATAAAATTTCTTCTTTTTGTCCAAAATATCTATTCTGGATACTAGCTTTGATTGTATCCATGTTTTGATCATTCTTGAATTTTACACCACTATGATTATTTTTGAGGTATTATTTTTGAACATGGATAAAACAAAGTACGAATCCTTAATCCTTAATCCTTGTCATTTTGTTTCACTGGATTCGTTTCTTTAAAAATATTTTTCATCATCCTCAGTCTTAAATGGTGATATTATTGAATATCTTTGGCCCTGTAAGCAAAGATGAATGATTTTTGAAGAATATCTTTGCCGTAGTGCAAAGATGAAATACATGTGTTTAGATGAACATGATTAATGATGAATATCTTTGGCTGTAGTGCAAAAGATGAATATTCGATTCGGATGTATATTGATTGATGTTACAGGGATAAAAGATGACGATGAACTTTTAAATTCATACATGAAGATAGTAGTTTGCATTCTCTACTTAACTCTTCTAATGAATTATTATTTCATTGCGAATATTGATTTAAATTTGTTGTCTATCATTGTATTCTATTAGATTTTTCCCCGTTGAAGACTAACGGTAATTTGTTGTATATTATCTTAGTCATAATATTCTTTCTTGGGCTAGTTGAGCTCACCCCTTTTCATTTTTGTTCCATTTTTCTCGTGGAGGCGAGAATATAGCGAGTAATTTAGTCGGGGTATGGAATGAAGGTTTTAGAGAAAGTTGTTTAGTAGTCCTCACCATTTTGTAAAATAATGTATCAATAAATGTGATGAGGATTTATTTGAGTATGGATATTATGCAGAAGATAATATTTGTATTCAAACTCAGCTTTTCTTGTTGTAATAATAAAGTTGTAGTTGTTTCTGTACCATGTAATGACAACTCAGAATGGGTGATGTATACCTATTTTGGGGGCGTCACATTTCCTAGATTTCCATATCAACAACCCGGACCATTACCTAGATTTCCTCCCAGTGATTCCGATGAAGAAGAGAACCAACCACCTCCCCAGACTTAGACGATTCCAGGGAAGTCCTCATGCACTTAATTTTTATCTAATGAGGGCATTGTCTTATTTAAGTTTGGGGGATTTATTTGTTAGTTGCATGCATTTTGTTATTTTTGTTTTCATATCTAGTTTTGCATTATAGTTTAGGTATTTGCATAGTAGTTAGGATTTTGCATTGTTTAAAAAAAAAACTATAATTTTTTTTTAGTTAAATAGAGTGTTTTCATATTTCCAACGGTGTCACATTTTACAGTTTATTTTGGCCAATGATGAGATTGTGAACAAGTTAACCAATATAGTATGGATTATTAGAACTGTGATATAATTTCTGTTATGAATCGAGTCTTGGACTTCTTTGAAACTGTTATAAAAAGGTTAGCACTAAAAACATCTTGGTTCGACTTGGTCGAGTTCAAATTGATACATAAATAAAGGTTCAAAGGATAATGCTAGGGTGAACCAAAAAATGACAAGGATAGGCAGTGAAGGCTTAAATTAGGCAAGAACCTAAGTTTGGGGGAATATATGTGGGGTATATAAGCTTTGAAAAAAAAAAAGAAAAAAAATAGGGTATATATGGTGACTAGTCTTGTTTCGGGGCCTTTGTTACTTGAGCAAGTACGCCCGAGGGGATTGTCTTTACACCTAGCGCCCTAAGGTCTTTTATGGTCTAGGAGTCGTTGGTCGAAAGATCGCTAAGGGGTAACATTGTTAACCTAATGGGATGAGACATTGCACAGTCAGTTATGTATATTTAGAAGAGAAAAAAAAAGAATAAAACGGGAAAAGTGCAAATAGCCCCCGTGTTGAAAAAAAAAGAAGAGAAAAAGAAGAAAGCATAAGTATCATGCATGTACCCTTGAATTTGGTTTTGTTTAATTTTAGTTGTGTTGTGCCTATCTTTGAATTTTTTAAGTTTGCACTGTATGATTCCTTCTAAGATGTAGCTTTTGTACTGAATTTGGGTCCGTATCAGTTATCTTAGATGTTGATCACACACGCACGCTATACCAGTGATAAGTGTTCAAGATTTGGGAATTAATACGTAAGTGTGGATTGGTTTTGATAATTCGTATTGTAAAGTTGCTTGTTTTCTCTGAGGCCGATGGGATAAGTTAGTTTATGCGATGTTGTTGGATTTTTAGGCATTTAGAATGTTATTGCATTTCATTGCATTGCATAACATGTAGTTGTTTTGTGCTCGAGGACTAACACGGTTTAAGTTTGGGTGATTTTGATAAGTGGATTTTATATACACGAATCGATATTCATTTCAAGTTTAAATTCGTAGTTATCTTCATGTTTTGTGTTCGTTTTTACTCGTTTCATGTTATTTTATGTGTAGGGTGGTCATGGATGCAAGTGGTGAGGAAAGGAGGTCTTTTTGGAGCAAAAGTGGAAAAAAATTGAAGAATGAAAAATTGGAAGATAGCGATGGTACATGGGAAGTGCCTTTTACTTACACCTTCAAGGTAATGAGTCCCGATTCTGGAAGTGTCCTGTTCAGGTTCGACTTCTGCTGGTGCTCAGTTTGTGGGAATTTAATGATGCGCATGGACTCTACAAAAGGGGAGTTCGGCCAGGAGAGAAGGGGAGCTTGCTATTACTTGAAAAAAACAACAATCTTACACACACGGAACATAATTCAAGAGCGATTTCCAGGGATTCAAGAGCAAATTTTGGAGGAGTAATTTTCAGAGATTGTCACGACGGTTGCGAATCAAGGCTACATGAAGGGGTTTTCATTATTATTCTTCTCTTTAGTCTTATTTGTAATTGGAAGGATGTTTTCAACAAATTATTCAGTTTTTAATTCATTCGTTATGAACTAATTTACTTATTATACTTGTGATGGATCTTTGGGTGAAACGATGATTCTATTGCTTTGATTTCTAATTCAATAATATATTTTTAGTTTATCTATGTTAATTTGAGCGTGAATTTATGAATTGCCTGATCAATAGTTCTTTGTGGATTTGAAAGGAATCGAGAGAGGAGATTCGAATCTAGACCTAGTTAATATAGCATGTGTCATGAATTTTGTCAATAGCAGATTTGTGATTATTGTTAAGGTAGAGATACGCTTGACATCACATGTAATCGCATAGAGAGCTTAAACTTCAACCTTCTCTAATTGCAGTTCACATAGAGATATAGTGAGTTGGTTAATTTAGGTGTTTAACGGATTTCTATCTTAATTGTGGATTGATGTTAATACGGTATTAGTGCATCGAGAGGTGGCTATTACTACGTTCATGTTCTTGATTAATAAACTGAGATATTAAATTGAGTTGGAATAAAGGTTTGAAAATCAGAGTGAAGCTCAGGGTGAAATCATAAGTTTAATTCTCCATTAGTTGTTTGAAATTCCAGATTTTGATATTGGTGACTGTTTTGTGATAGTTTACTTATTTATTAATTTAGTTTCTTTTATATAGTTTTAAACCATTGAATTGAATATTTTAATAGAATTAGGATTAATAAAAAATTGATAATTGTGAAGTTAAAATTCTTGATAATTTGTCATCGTGGGAACGATACTCTATTTACTACTATATTACTTGTTGACCACGTACACTTGCGTGTTTTTGCGCGTATTGATTTTACCCAACAGTGCCTAATCAAAAGGTTGAATAGTCTTAATTCTTTAATTGTACCCATGATTTTTTTTGATCCACGGATGCTTATTAAAATTCATTCAATTCATAACAAGCCAAATAAAATTTACTTTTTTCAACACACAAAATTTATCTATACTCAAAATGTATATCATCGCTAATAGATAAAGAGTTGAAAGAGTCGTACCTCACATGTGGATCGCTGTATTCTAAGAAAATTATGATTGAAAAAGACCAAATGATCGTACCGGATCTCTAGTGAAATGATATGAAAGAAGCTCTGATGATGACGTCACATGTTGATAAGATCTCACTATGGGTACCGACTTGTATTTTCCCCTTTTGGGATGGTCAATGATTGCCCCAGTGTTAAGTTGTCACTGTTTTTGAAATTGCCCCATTCTTGTTTTTTGTTTAGACAGTTGCTTCACTGTGTTTGACGAATGGACTTATAAGATGTCGAGATCGCAAGTCTTTTACCTCATGGTCCACATGTAGAGGTGAGCTTTGATGTTCGGGTGCCCCAATCCTCACTACTGACTTGTAGGTGCACTTGGGTTTGATGATTCTTGTAATACCCAAGAATTTTATAAATAATTTTTGTAATAAAATAAAGATATTTGCAATTATTTATGTGCATATATATATATATATATGTGACATGGGACTAATAATTCAATACAAATTGAATCATGTATGAAAGGATTAAGAAATATATTGATAATGTTGATAAACTTGGTTATGATTGATTAAACTTAAGTGTGAAGCCTTTTGTGGCATAATTAATTTCTTAATGAGATTAATTGATGGATAACTTAATGAAGTGTTGGATCTAGGATATATCCAAGCCCAACATTAATAATGTAACATACTTTCATAAGTTGGGAGTTTAGCCCAAGAAATTGAATTGATAGACTAATGTTTAGCCTAATGTGTATAAGTATTTGTGCCTAGCCCAAACTTAAATTAACTTGGGAATAGCCCAATGTGTAGTGTGGAATAAAGAGGGGTAATATACTTACATTATATGTGGGTGGGTAGGTATATATATATATGTGTGTGTGTGTAGAGAATTATATGTATATTGTTAGTTTTTGATTATGTGATGTTTTGATTGATGACTAATTTACGTGCGCATGGTTCATGGTGTGTTATTATTTTATTAAATTTGCATGGATTATGGTTTATAAAATTATAATTGGTATGCATGGATCATGGTTTTTACATGAACATTTGTGGCTGACTTCCTTACGTTTGGAATGTATTAAAATCAGTTCTCATTTGAATTGAAGTGTTTTAAGGAAGATTTGATTTGGAGTTTATTAAGGAAAATTTGATTTGGGTTTTATTAAGGTATGTTAATAGTAACAGATTTTATGGCTATTAAATTCAGCTAACCCAATTTAATTCACTATGTCATCAGAGTATTTCGTGGGCGTTGATTTAGTTAAGGATGGTATCTTGCTTAATGGAGTCCAATTAGTTAGTACTCTAGTTTGAAAGGGAGTCTGACTGAAGCTATTGGAAATTATCCTTATTTGTCTCCTTTATTAATGTTTAACATTGCTGTTTGTGGGTAGTGTTTATCTCCTTTATTTTTTCCGCAAAATCAAATAGTTGAGTGCATATCCGCGTAATATCTCTCTTGTGATTCAAAGCTGCTGAAATTATGGGAGGTGTCTAACGGGTCTGAGAAATCTTAGCATATAGCCGTTGCTCCTTATTCGTTATATAAATCTCTTCTCTTCGACTATTAAGAGACACAACAGAGAACGGGCAATCAAATTGAGAGATTATATCAATTGTTTTATCCCAGCCATATATTCTTATCTATTATATTCTTTTGTGCTGGAAATTTTATTCTTTGTAAACCGAACATAAGCATAGCTTTGGCTTGAGAATTCTTATTTAGTTGGTCTGTTCATAGAAGGCATCAAGGGTCTCAGAGGTGAGAAGAGGTGCAGAGGTGCACAAGTTGCAGAGGTGCAAAAAGGGGGCTTAGGTGTCCAACATCAGATTTGAGGCTTCTTTGTAACAGGGAGTTCTTTTTATTGTATTTAATTGAATATTAAGTTTAATAAAAAGAGTCTCCAATCCTAGTTGGGATTGGACGTTGATTAGGCCACTAGATTAGAGGATAGGGGCTGAACCACGTAAAAATCTTGGTGTGATTTTTACTTTTGTTTATCTCTTTAATTGTCATTCACGTTCTGCACTTTTTGTTATTCATGCCACTAATCCAGACACTAAAGCAGACAGGCGTAGCTATCTGAATTATACCTGTTGCAGAAAATTTCAAAAAGTTTTCACTGTTTATTACTTTTAGCTTAAACACTATTCACCCCCCCTCTAGGTGTGCACATACATAGAATTACATTTGGTATCATAGCAAGGCTCTACTAATATTGATCGTTGCAGGTCATAGGGGAAGATCCTATGGCGCACCTAAACTTTCAAGAAGGTCAGTCCACAAGTAGGCCACCGCTGTTGTTCGGAAGTGAAATCTTCAACTTTTAGAAGTTCAGAATGAAGATTTTTCTTAACCGTGACCCATGGGAATGGTGGGTTGTCTTAAATGGACCAGTCATTCCGCGACATGATGATGGCAAGCCAAAGAATCTCATGGAAATGGAATCAAATGAATTGTATATGGTGTCTTATAATTCCAAGGCCATGAATACACTTTTAAGTGGCATGGTTCAGTCGGAGATAGATAAGGTCTCCTCTTGTACTACTGCTAAGGAAATTTGGGACACAGTCATCATGAACCACGAGGGTACTACTAAAGTGAAGGAGGTCAAGCTGAGCATGCTAATGCACGAATACGAGCTATTCAAATTGGAGAAAAATGAATCAATAAGAGATGCCCAAGCAAGATTCCTTAATCTAATGAATTCTCTAAGCATGCTCGGATGAAAGATTGATCAAAAGGAAATCAACCGAAAGCTTCTTAGAGTCATGCCAAAGAGATTCGCACCAAAGGTTACTACACTTCAAGACTCAGTCACAATTAGCACGATGGAAACTCTAACTTTGTTTGGAGAACTTGAAGAATTCGAAAATCAACTAAAGAGGTATGATGAAGAGGATGAAGCACCAATAAAGAAAACATTGGCACTTCAAGTCAAGAGCAACAATGAAAGTGATCACGAAGATCTTGATGAAGAAATTGAAATGTTCTCAAGAAAACTCGAGAGACTACTTCAAAGGAAGAAACAAAGGAAAAATTGAAAAGGTAGCTCAACTCTAGTGAGTAAGTCCAAAACGGAACAAGAAGAAGAAACTGCCCAACTCTGTTTCATGGGACTAGAAGACAATGATCAAATTGAGGTAACGAATTTTCATGAAAATTTTGAAATATCTACATCTGATTATCTTGCTTTACAAAATGAAAATCAAAGGCTTAAAAAGAAAACTACTTATTTTAAGAACTGCGTAAATGAGCTAATGAATGAAGTTGAGTCACTTATTGAAGAAAGAAAAGAAAATGAATATCTTAAAAATGAAAATCAAATTTTAAAAGAAAATTTAAAAATGAGAGATGTGTGCATAGATGCTTTTAATGATGGAAAAATGATGAATATGCAACATATTGATAATGTAACAAATGCTGAAATAACATCTTTAAAAAATGATCTTGCTAAATTTGTGCAAGGAGAAGAGAACCTAAATGTTATGTTAGGGGCACAAAGGTCTAGTCTTGTTAAACAAGAAATTGGGTATAATCCTATTAAAAATGTGGATAATAGGACTAATAATAATATTAGAATGATTAATAGTAAGTCAAGGCATAAACCACTTTATTGTTCACCATTTGTTACTTGTAAAAAAATGTGGTTTTAAAGGTCATTTTGATTCTAATTGCAATAAAATTAGAATAATTCAAATTTGGGTAAAGAAAAGTGATTTATATGCTACTAACCCAAAATGACCCAAGAAGATTTGGGTACCAAAAAGATAGAGACTATTTGTTTGTAAGTGTCTCAAAATCAAAAAGGAGATGGATAATTCTTTACTTTGAGAGAGTAAGTTACTTATAAATTATTTGGTGGAATCTGTAAGTACCTCATGTTGTTTTTTAAATAGAGTTTTAACTAGATATATTATTATAAAAACTCTATGGATTTCAAGGGTTCATAACATCATTTATTATGTCAAATGCTCCATATTTAATACACATGATAATCTTGATAAAAGGTTGATATATAGGTAACAAATTTCAAAGGTATGATTATATTGGTTACTTGCTATATGTGATTTTGTTATAACCTTGTTCTATTGTCATTCTTTATGCTTATTTTTTAATTTGGCAAATGGGGAGAGATAACTATCTTCAACTTAATTGATATGAACTATTTTTTGTTGATGACAAAGGGCGAGAGATATAACTTGATGATTTAATTCTTTTTGATAATGACAAAGGGGGAGAGATATTTGGGTATATTTAAATTGGTTCGAATTGGTATTCATGTTGATATTGAGATACTATATTATATTGGAATATGCAATGATGGTTATTTGGATAAAGTAATTTTCTTTTGCTCCTTAATATGCATAAATTTAGGGGGAGCCATATACTTAGGGGGAGCATGTTAGTACATAAATTGTCATCATCAAAAAGGGGGAGAATGTTAGTTTTTGATTATGTGATGTTTTGATTGATGACTAATTTACGTGTGCATGGTTCATGGTGTGTTATTATATTATTAAATTTGCATGGATTATGGTTTATAAAATTATAATTGGTATACATAGATCATGGTTTTTACATGAACATTTGTGGCTGACTTCCTTACATTTGGAATGTTTTAAAATCAGTTCTCATTTGAATTGAAGTGTTTTAAGGAAGATTTGATTTGGAGTTTATTAAGGAAAATTTGATTTGGGTTTTATTAAGGTGTATTAATAGTAACAGATTTTATGGCTATTAAATCCAGCTAACCCAATTTAATTCACCTATGTCATCAGAGTATTTCGTGGGCGTTGATTTAGTTAAGGATGGTATCTTGCTTAGTGGAGTCCACATTAGTTAGTACTCTAGTTTGAAAGGGAGTCTGACTGAAGCTATTGGATATTATCCTTATTTGTCTCCTTTATTAATGTTTAACATTGCTGTTTGTGGGTAGTGTTTATCTCCTTTATTTCAGCTCTGCAAAATCAAATAGCTGGTGCATATCCGCGTAATATCTCTCTTGTGATTCAAAGCTGCTGAAATTATGGGAGGTGTCTAACGGGTCTGAGAAATCTTAGCATATAGCCGTTACTCCTTATTCGTTATATAAATCTCTTCTCTTCGGCTATTAAGAGACACAACAAAGAATGAGCAATCAAATTGAGAGATTATATCAGAGCTTATCAATTGTTTTATCCCAGCCATATATTCTTATCTATTATATTCTTTTGTGCTGGAAATTTTATTCTTTGTAAACCGAACATAAGCATAGCTTTGGCTTGAGAATTCTTATTTAGTTAGTCTACATTCATAGAAGGCTTGATGGTCTCGAGAGGTGAGAAGAGGTGCGAGAGGTGCACAAGTTGCAGAGGTACAAAAAGGGGCATAGGTGTCCAACATCGATTTGAGGCTTTTGTAACAGAGGAGTTCTTTTTATTGTATTTAATTGAATATTAAGTTTAATAAAAAGAGTCTCCAATCCTAGTTGGGATTGGGCGTGGATTAAGCCACTAGATTAGAGGATAGAAATTTGAACCACGTAAAAATCTTGGTGTGATTTTTACTTTTGTTTATCTCTTTAATTGTCATTCACGTTCTGCACTTTTTGTTATTTACGCCACTAATCCAGACACTAAAGCAGACAGGCGTAGCTGTTTGAATTATACCTGTTGCAAAAAATTTCAAAAAGTTTTCACCGTTTATTACTTTTAGCTTAAACACCTATTCACCCCCTTTCTAGGTGTGCACATACATAGAATTACATATATGTATACAATTAGGAACCAAATAATCTAGTATAATGTATAGATAATACAATGAAAGTGCAACATATGGATACTACCCCCATGACCGAAACTTTTGGCCCTATTAAACTTAAGTGTTGATCTTTGTTGCCCAAAAATACTTGCAAGTAATTCCATGTGAGCTCATGATGAAGGAGGACATAGTTGGTGAAGTAGTTGGTAATTCTTTGTACCTAATCACCTTTTACCAATGGTTATTAACTAGTTGGGTATACAAATATAAGTATTATACCAAGTATTAGTATATATATGTTATACATGGGCCTTGCCTATAAATAGGACCCCTCCTAGTTCATTACTTCATTTACTTGAAATTTCATAAGTATTAGTAGTCTAGAGAGAGTTAGAGAGAAAAGAAGAAAACCTAGAGAAGTGCTTACATTTTGGTGGAGTTTAAGAAGGAGAAGCAAATGTGGAGAGCTACTTGAGGTTCCTAGCTAAGAGGAAGAAAGCCTTCAAGAATTAAGTTCATAATCTAGCTTTATTATTGTCAAGTCAAGTTAGTATATATAGATATAAGTAAGAAATGCATGCTTGATTGTGGAAGGTTTGTGTGTTGTGTGATCATGATGGATCCAAAAGTATAAGGATGAGTATTGGAAGGAGTATATGTGATATACATGCCTTGTATGAAATAATAAAATCAAATGAATAAGAAAAATGCATGTGAGCATGAAACCTAGCTTAGTATGCCTGAAAGTTTGATAATTGCGATTAAAATATGTAAGATATGTGTATAATCTTAAAATGTTAAATTAAACATATATTGTAACGCCCCCATATCTATACTCCCACGGTATCTGATATGGTGCTTACTACAAGTCAATGTATATAACACATTCAAATCTATACGCCCATGGTATCTAATTATATGCTTATATCTAATTGAGTGACTATACAATTTATAACTAGATGCAATTACCATAGATCCAAGATTCATAATATCCCATAACAGATAATAATTCCCAAGAGAACCATTGTTGTGTTTGGATACCCTCACTTGGATGTATGAACCGTATCTGTGAATAGTATCTATCTATCCAAAATTAAGAGTACCAGTAATAACATGAACGGTCCGTATTACCAATACCCTCACTCAGATGTATAGTCTATGTCATGCGAATTACACTATCGTATCGATAGTACCTATCTATCCAAAATCCAGAGTATCAACAACAACATGAACAATCCATGTTGTCAATACCCTCACTCAGATAAATAGTTCCCAAGGATCTCAAACTAGATTGGAAATTCTAATTACATCTATATATGTAAAAAAACAAGGTTGCAGAAATAAAGATTTTATATATGTATCATTAATGTTCGATTGCATAATTCTTCATAAAGAATTTCTTATTACAAAGAATTACATTCAACTAGACAGTAAAATAAACTAATCTAAGCAGGGACGATTCCCTTTATTAACTCCAGAAGTGCCAGGGTTACCATCTAATACTGCAAAGGGAATAATTTGTAAGGGTGAGCTATGGTATGCTTAGCAGGTTCTATATTTATAACAATATATGATTTAAAGAAGTATAACAGTTCAAAACTCAACTGATAGTTGCTACCATTTTTGGAATTTCTTTTTTAACCATTTCTGGACTTTTTATTTCTGTCAGTCACAAAGACTTAGAAATTTTTATTTAGATATGAGATAGGGGATCAACCTATTTAATAACCTAGGAGTATGCATCTCATCCTACTAGTGCTCACATGCACTAAACGTCAATAGTTAATTTACCAAACATCGATCCCTTTTCGGGATACACAACTTCAGTATAGGATGTCTTACCAAAGCAATTTGGTTTGACACAACCTTTTATGCTCAATAATATCATATGAATAAACAATTCATTTATGAGTTATGCTGAAACTATAACAATAACTTTACAACAATTGGCAATTCAAATTTAGGTCTGGTATAACATATCAATAGCAATTCAAGATAGAAATCTTGTTCAACGAATAAGTAGGGTTTGAGTAATTTGCGTAATTAATAATTTGGGTTTAGTAAACTTGTCTGGGCGAAGATTAGTCAAGTAATGCTACTCGATTCGTTAATTAACACCTAAGATGTTCATTCATATAAATCTAACACATTAGTATTGATAACAATACTCAAATACATAAACTACATATGTTCGGGTTAGGTTTGATCTGGTTTCGGTGTCCAAAGACTTTACCGAGTACTTAATAAGTTGATAACTCGACTAAATTTTATTTATAAGCTTTATTATATTTTTAGATAATTTAAATATCCTTTATAATAATTTTTGGAAGCTTATACTAATTTCTAAGTATTTATTTATCCCTTAAATGATTTTTAAATAATTTATTTCTATTTATAAATAATTTAATATTTACTTAGAATATTATAAAAACTTTGTTTACTATTTTTAAATAATTTATAATAATTTATTATGATTTTATATCATAAATATTATTTTTAAATAATTATTTATTATTTATAAATAATTATTCTAATTACTTTATTATTAACTTAATTATTAATAATATCCAAATAAATTAAAATATTTATTGAATTTATGTAATAATATTAAAAGTTAATTATTATAACTTCAAATAAATTTTAAAACTGTTTTTATATTTATTTATTTATTATTTCTAATTTTTATTAAATAATTTCTTAGAAAACATTTTCTATCTGTCGCTAAAGCCCTATAATGACAAGAAGTGTCGCTATAGGTGTTCTTGAGTTTTTGGGAATCAGTTGGTCATGACCAAGGGACCACTTTGACCTTGATCTAATTTGCTACTGTTAATGATTTTGGGTTAATTTGGACAAGTACGGATGTTATAGTACTCATACAGTAGTACACCATCAGACCAAATTTATGCTTTAACCTACATATAACAAGAAGTTATAGAGGCTCAAAGTCACTGTCAGAGCTGTTCTTGGGTTTCTGGGTAACCCAGAACAATGGTCAATGTCGGTCAACGATTTTGTAGCTTCTATATCTTTCAGTCCCTATGATAGATTTGTGTTTTGTTTGTTGTAATAGGTAGTCTATATGTCAAGGTATATATATGTAACATTGATTTGGACAAACTATGATTCTAAGGTATTGATCTATGATGGTCAAAGTACAGCCAAATGCTGTTATTCAGGTTCACCAATTTTTTGGGTAACCCAGAAAACTTAGTCATGATCGATCAACGACTTTTGACCAATAATTCTGGTAATCCTATGAATTGATTAAACAATTGAATGTCATAGATATGTAGTATGTATATCAAGGTATTAATTCATTACAATAAGTCATTATAACATCAAACAGAAAGCGATTAAAAGGCTGGTCAAAGTAGCCAGTTCAACTTGTTCTTGAGTTTTCTGGGTATCCTAGAAAACTGAACTTTGTGATCGGTCAACCACTTTTGACCACCTATATCTTGCAATATATGGTTCCAATGAACCTGTTTTCTTTTCTAGATTAAAGGCCTCATGTCATACTACAAATAAGATACAATTAACAGACCCAACTATTAACATACACAGATCTACAAGATTTGACATTCGACTGTTAGAACTGTTTTTCCAAAATTTCCAGATTGCTTAAAACACTAATTTGATGCATCTAGATGTTATGAAAACATGTTCTATCAACTTATCATACTTTCTAACATGTTATTATATATATCTAAACATCTAAAAAATAATTTGAACAAATCATCAAAGATCTAGCTACCAATTAGGGTTTGCACCTTTTCTTGCTTGATTTTGATTTTTGGCTATTGAATCTGTTGTTGCTATCACCAAGGCTTCTTTAGGCGGGTTATATGAGTGTATAGGCTTATAATTTTCGTGAGTTTGCACTGAGCTAGGATTTCCTTTCATAGAATTTTCCAACTTGGCTTTTTGGTCATTTAATCACCTACTTGCCTCCTAAAAGATCTGATCTGTGACTCTCCTGGTGCTTGGGAGTTTGGAAGCATGTTATGTGATATTTTGAAACTTTTGTTGATGACTCCTAACCTATTTGTAAGCTAGTTGACCAAATTACTAGCTTAATTAAGCCCTAATCCTCATTAATCTTGATTAGGGTTTTGTTTTTATGATTAAGATTACTTAATGATGTTTATTAGTATCTAATTGAAGTTTAGCAATCATGATTAGGTGTTAGAATAACCTAATTAGGGTTTAGTCTAGCTAATTAGGGTTTGGTTTAGCTAATTAGGGTTAGGGTTTACAAATTAGGGTAAAGGTTTGTAATCTAGGGGTTTTAACTTAGATTTTCCACAAATCCTAACAAGCACGTCAAAGCATTTTGTCAGTTTAAGCACGGCAAAGCAGCTTGTTAAAAAAAATATACCGAAAAGACCATTTTTGGAAGAAAAATTTTAAGCACGAGGTGTTAAGCACGTCAATTTTCTGGCGAATATTTATTTGACCTAATTTGTTAAACATAGTATATATTAACACAACACTTTCAGAACAGAGAGATTTTATTAATATAACTGAATTTACATATTCAAGTGTTATTAGGGTTTTGGGGTTTCACATATATGAAATACAATCATAACCCAAGTTGAATCATCGGATTCGGTTGTAAAACGAACTCGTAGCAAAATAATTGGTAAAACATTTCCAAGTGTGAACCCTAACTTGGAAAAATAATTAATTTGATTAAATAAATATTTTGGAAAAATTATTCAAAATATCAAATATTGAAGATATGTAAGTTTATGAGGTAATGGAAGTGGTTTGAACTCATTTGGATATAAAGTCAACAAGTTATGGAAGATTGAACCAAAAAGGGTCAAAAAATCAAAATGTTGAAAAATCAAATTTTCGGATTCTGCTAGGGAGCGCCTAGGTGCTCATCCCAAGCTTATGTCAAGCGCCTAGGCGCTAGGCCATTTTCTGAGTTGGGTTGGTCTGGTTCTGGTCGAGTTTAGCATGTCAAAGCTTGTTTTTTAAGATAAAATGAGATAAAATAAGATTAATAAGAAGATAAAATAAAATAATAATTAATATTAATTTTGAGTTACTAATAAATAATTAAAATGAGATTTTAATTGTACATTTGTAATTACTTTGGCTTAGATTTACCAATTAAAATAATAGTAAGGATTATTTTAAATATGGTTTAATAAATTGTAAACAATTAAAGTAATATTAAATAATTATTTTAATTGTAAAGATTATTTTAAATTGAAAGATAATTTTGAATTAATTATGGATTAATGAAGAATAAACAATTAAATAATATTAAAAGTTTTTTTATTGTGAACCAATAACTCTAATTATAGATTAAGCAAATAAAATAGTAACTAGATTATTTTATTTGTGGAATAATAAAACACGAATAATTATTAAGAAAATTATTTAAAGAGTGATTAAATAATACTAAGTAAAGTAAGAATACTTTATTTATGTAATGAGACATGGATAAATAAAATAAAGTGAACAATTGATTAAACAAGTAAAATAATAAAAAGATTATTTTATTTGTGGCAAATGAAGTATTTGTGTATTGTGAAGGTTAATGAATAGTAATTAAGAAAAATTACTTAAAGAGTAATTAAATGATAACAAGTAAAGTAAGAATCATTTATTTGTATATGAATAAATAAATTAAATTGTGAACCATTAATTAAACAAGTAAAATGGTAGAAGGTTATTTTATTTGTAGTAAATAAAGTAAAGACTAATAAATAGAATGAAGAGAGTGATAGATAAAGGAATAATTAATTAAATAGATTGATTTGTGAATCTTAATTATATGAGGTATGTGATAGATCAATTGGATTTATATGTGGAAAAATTATAGAGATTAACCGTTAGAATGACTATGATAAGCATAGGTTGTTCAAAGGATAAGAAGTCAAGGTCGGATATAATCAACGACTCAAGAAAGTTCCCTAATTCTTACACTGTATATATTGTATAATCCTAATTATTGCCATATTAACCATATATATATATCGAGCAAATATCTATTACTATTCAGAAATCATTTGTATACCTTGACGTTGTTGCAAGCATTGAACTTATCGTTCTTAAATGCATTATAAAAGTTGTCTAAGCCTTTGATTTGGCTAAACTATTAGCATGTGTTAGAAAGCTATCCAAATAAATTGACTTGGTGCGGACTCTCGTAAATCTACTGAGATGAACAACCCTCATTGAAGGGGAAATTATATAATTGTTGGGAAATCGACGTGCGCATATACTAGCATGTTTAAATATTATGCATAACGTAGGGTACTTTAGGCTGATCATCTGTTGTACTTGTTTATATTGGATTTACAGTATAATACTGTTAATTCTAACAAGAGTTCTTAGTCCTTAGTGACTGCTCAGTGTTCATTCTTATTGAACCTTGAAATAATTAAACCTTTGAATCTTGTCGATATCCTTCAGTCTATAGCGACACTTTTTGAGAACTATTGATACTTTTGTTATTCTTGAACTATCATTTACTGTTATACCTTTGAGATTCAAACTTTATAATTGTTTATTCTTATTGCTATATTACTTGGTGGGCAAACTTGTTGCTCATTCTTGCTTCCCTAAAAACATTACAGTTAAGGCAGAGCAAGGTAGTACTTCAGGAAAAGACAAAGGAAAGGGCAAGGCTACGGAATAGCTTAATCCTTTAAGTGTAAGAGAAATATTATGATTATTATTATAATGATGTATTAAGGAATGATTAACTTATGTTTAAGTTTAATTATTGGAACGTTGTAGTAACGGTCATAAGACCTTGGGACAAGAATATTTATGTTATAACAATATAAATTATTCTATTATTCTGTGCGTCACAGGTTGGTATCAAAGCATTAGGTTATAAACCTTAGGAGCAAGAATCCTTAGACTATAACCTTAGAAGAACTTAGAGGATAGATGAAGATAAAACTCATGTAGAGTTTTCTTAGGGAGTTAGTGGAATTATGAAATATATTTTCATTCCATGCAATGAATTTATGTTCAGATGGAGTTTGTTGTTTGTTTGTCTTATGTTTGTGGTTGTAGGATGATGGACTTGGGAGGACCCAGTAGAGTGGTCGAGGAGGAGCCACGTGACATACACATGGTATATGAGGCACCGTTGATAGCTGAGCCCATTTCGGTGGTGGCTCCTATCGATGATGAGGATGAGGAGGAGGAGATGGAACCATTTTCCATAGAGACGGATCCCGAGGAAGATCCCATGGAGGATCAGCCTGTGGAAGATTCTGACAAGGCTACATTCAAGGATTAGATATTGGGAGAATACAAGGAGCGGATTCTAGAATTTGAGTGTCGGGTTGAGGAACTAGAGACTCAAGCTCAGGAGAGAGAAACTGAGATGCATAAGCTGAGGGTTGAAGACTATAAGAGGAAATTAGAGATGCAGGAAATAGAGGTAGAACTTGCATATCACAAGGAAGCAGGCATACAGATGGGAACCTTTTCCACCGATCGATAGCCAGTAATATAGAATTGGTAGGCAAGCTAGAGGTGTCCGAGAAGAGGGAGCTAAGTGAGAAAGCTGAGAAGGAGGTTATTCGTGCATAACTAGAGATGGAGGTTATGGAGAGGATATACTTCGAGGAGAAGTGGGAAGAAGTCAATGATAGGGCAAGAGACTTAGAAGATCGATGAGGTGAGGTGTAAGAGGAGGAAGATGAACCAAATGAGTTATGCTTTTCGAACAGCTACGGAGAGGTTGATTGATGGCATGTACCATTATCCGGCGGAACAGAGATATACCCGTCACATTTTGAGCAGGGAAATGATGGCTCACATGGCACATGTTGAGTTCAAGAGCGTAGTGGAGCGCGGGATGTTAGGATAGTTTGTTGGTTAAGGTGTCCAGTAGTGTAGGTATGTTATGTATATTTGATATGTAATCCTGATCTTTGTGTGAGATTTGGGACAGTTATGTAAACCCTGAGTAGGTTCTTGTTAAAGGGGTAGTATGTTAGTGTTGCCACATCTTTTGTGATATTAGGGGATAGATGTTGACATTTATAGAAGTATGCTATGAATGATCACTTGATGTAATGATTGAGCATATGAATATAAATGTTCTTATTTCAGAAACCGTGTCATAAAATTTTGTTTTCTTTTTGCATTAAAGAAATACTTAATTAATAAAATTAGAGACCGAGGATGAAGTTTTGTGATGCAGAAAATCCCGCCTAGACTAGCAACACTATAAGAATCAATCAATAGAGGAAGGGAACAAGTAGACCCTATCCAATGGCTAGTAGACTTGCTAGGAGAAGCCTTGTGAGGAAGAAATAACAAACCAGTGCAACCCATACCCCAAGCGGTCCCAATTATGAACTTTAAAGACTTTAGGAGCATAGGACCTCCAAAATTTACAAGTACTACTGATCCTATCGTAGCACAAACATGGATTAAAGAAATGGAGAAAGCCTTCGCTATTGCTCGTTTGGGTGAAGACCAGAAAAACGTGTTCGCTACGTACATGATGAGGGGTGAAACAAACTACTAGGGTGGGAAGCAGATCAACAGAGAGTACGAGAAGGGACTATAACCTAGGAAAGGTTTAAGGCTTTGTTTTTCGAGAATTACTTCCTTAAGAGCATGAAGAATAGGATGGAGGTGAAGTTTCTAGAACAAAAACAAGGGGAGATGACGGTAGTGCAGTACGCGACCAGGTTCAATGAACTCGCCCTATTTGCAACACATCATTTAGACACCGAAGAGAGGAATGCTCGATGCGTCGAACTTGGACTGAAACCTTGGTTGTTCAACAAGGGGTTAGTCCTTTAAATTGACTCGTTCGCCACGTTGTTGGAAAATGCGATCATTGCTGAGGGAGTTAGCGAGGCGTTGGGCCAATACAACAAGGAAAAGAAGAATAAAAATACTATGGGAGAAACTCGTGGAAGGAGTAGCAGTGGTGGAATCAATCTGGGAAAGAGGAAATGGGATAACAACAACAACCCCAACAATAATAACAATCGAAACATCAGCCAGTCAAGAAGTTATCATGGAGGGTTTAAGAAATGAAGTGAAGCTTGCTCGAAATGTGGGAAGAACCATCAAGGGGAGTGCTGGAAAGGGCACAATGTCTGCTACAACTGCGGCCAGGAAGGGTACATTTCACCCAATTGCCCATAGCCAAAAAAGATCAAGGGATGTTTTGCTTGTGGCTCAATTGAGCATCAAATCAAAGACTGTCCAAAGAAGGGGAGTAACGGAGAGAGCGACCAACAGAGAGGATGAAACAAGCTGATGATCGACGGACCAATGCAATCCAACCGACCGACTACCCGAACATTTAATATGACTTTCCAAGATGCGGTAGCTGCAAAGGACATAGTGTCAGGTATTATCCCAATCAATAATATCAATGCCTATATATTATTTGATTTGGGTGCTACCTGTTCACTTGTGTCTGAAGAATTTGCTAGTCGATTAAACCTACCCCAAGAATGCTTAGAAACTCCGTTGAACATAGAGATTGTGAATAAGGAAGTAATTTCAGTAGAGTTTGTTTACCAAAACTGTTGTGCAAACATTAAAGGTTATGAACTAACTGTAGACTTGATTCCAATTAGATTGGGAGAATTTGACGTAATCCTAGGAATGGATTGGTTATCCAGCCATGCTGCGATAATCAAATGTCAAAAGAAAAGTATGAACCTTCAGACTCCAAATCTGTCTAAGATAGTGTTTTATGGTAGCTTATCGCTTAAACAATTGTGTTGCTTTACGATGATGTAGGCCAAGAAATTATTAAGGAAATAATGTGTAGGTTATTTATCCTATATAGTGGATACTTAAAAGAAGGGAGTAGAAATGAAAAATATATCGGTAGTCAAAGATTTTCAAGACGTACTTCCAGATGATCTGCCTGGTCTTCCACTAGACAGAGAAATTGAATTCCTAATAGACTTAGCACCGAGAACTGCACCAATTTCGAAAGCCCCATATCGTATAGAGCTAGTAGAAATGAAGGAATTGATGATACATTTTCAAGAGTTGCTAGATAAGGGTTACATTCAGCCGAGTGTGTCTCCTTGGGGAGCACCAGTGTTGTTTGTAAAGAAGAAGGATGGATCGATGAGGCTTTGTATCAACTATTAGGAGTTGAACTGAGTGACGATTAAGAATAGATATCCATTGCCAAGGATAAACGACCTTTTCGATCAATTAAAGGGAGTGAAGTGTTTTTCCAAGATAGATTTACGAACGAGATATCATCAGTTGAAAGTACGGAAGAAAGACATAACAAAGACGACGTTCCAAACCTGCTACAGACATTTTGAATTTCTAGTGATGTCATTCGGGTTGACAAATGCTCTGGAAGCATTCATGGACTTGATGAACCGAGTTTTCAAGCCATACCTAGATAAGTTTGTAGTAGTATTTATCGACGACATTTTGATTTATTCAAAGACTAAGGAAGAGCACGTCAAACACCTAAAGATGGTATTGGAAGTATTGAGAAGGGAAAAGATGTACGCTAAAGTTTTGAAATGTGAATTTTGGATAGAGAAGGTTCAATTTTTAGGACAGATAGATCAAAATGGGATTTCAGTGGATCCTGCAAAAGTGGAAGCGATAAGTAACTTGGAACAACCGAAGACGCCAACAGAAGTAAGAAGTTTCTTAGGGTTAGCTGAATACTATCGAAGATTTATCCAAGATTTTTCTAAGATAGCGACCCCACTGACTAATCTAACGAGGAAGATGGTGAAGTTCGTGTGGACGGACAAATACGAAGAGAGTTTCCAAGAGTTGAAGAAGAGGTTAGGCGAGGTGCCTGTATTATCATTACTAGATGATACGGGAGGATTTATGATTTATAGTGATGCATCACACAGAGGACTTGGTTGTGTGCTAATGTAGCATGACAAGGTCATTGCGTATGCATCACGACAGTTGAAAGATTTTGAAAAATGACACCCTACCCATGACTTGGAGTTAGCGGCAGTAGTTTTTGCATTGAAGATTTGGAGGCATTACTTGTATGGAGAAAAATGTGAGATATACACGGACCACAAGAGTCTGAAATATATCTTCACATAGAAGGAGTTGAACATGCAACAAAGAAGGTGGTTGGAATTAATCAAGGATTAGGGCTGCGAGATTCTTTATCACCCGGGAAAGGCTAACGTAGTAGCCGACGCTTTAAGTAGAAAAGGAAGGGAGAAATTGGTTAGATTAACAACTTAGGAGGAGTTAATAAAAAAAATGGAGAAATTAGAAATAGAAGTGAATGGACTAGGAAAGTCTGAGGGAAGATTATTTTTGATGGAAGCTCACCCGACGTTATTAGATAGAATAAAGGAATCACAAGAAAGAGATGTAGAATGCGAAAAGATAAGGAAGAGAATAGTAGAAAATGAAGAAGAAAAGTTCAAGATGAATAAGGATGGTATATTAAGATTTGAGGGCCGAGAATGGGTGCCAGCTGTAACTGAACTGAGAGAGGAAATCATGCACGAGGCACACAATACAACATATTCTGTTCATCCAGGAGGCACGGAAATGTACCGGCATCTTCGACAACACTTTTGGTGGCCCAATCTAAAGCGAGAGGTGGAAGAATGCGCCAGTAGATATCTTACTTGTCAAATAGTCAAAACAGAACACTAGAGGCCAAGTGGACTACTTTAACCGTTGGAAATAACAGAGTGGAAATGGGAGCATATTACGATCGACTTCGTGGTTGGACTTCCGATTACACACAAGGGTTATTATGCTATTTGGGTTATCGTGGACCGACTAACAAAGACAACTCATTTTCTACCCATCAAGATCCGATTCAATCTTAATCAGTTAGCAAATTTATACGTAAAGGAAATCGTATCGCGACACGGAGTGTCGGTGTCGATTGTCTCCGATCGAGATCTGCGTTTCACGTCGAATTTTTGGAAAAGTTTGCAAGAGAGGATGGGAACCCAGTTAAGATTGAGTACTGCTTATCATCCACAAACTGATGGGCAGTGTAAGACCCCAAATTATTAATAAATGAAATTTAATTTCCTCTATTTACCATTTTGAAATAGTAAGGGTTGATTTGATTAATGCAGTTAGTTATGGGTAAAATGCGTAAATATTTCAAATAAGCAAGTGGTTATAAAATTCTCATCATTGTTGTGGAGAATATTCATTTGGTCGTGGAATAATCTTTCTTTGTCGGGGAATATTAAATGCGACCAGTAGCGAGAAGCCTTGCGGTGGTCCCCATAACCGAAAAAGCGATTAGATGAAGAAAACGACAAGTATAAGTTATTTATAAATAAGCACAGAAGTTATTCAATTAACACCGTTGGAATACCCAGTGGTTAAAACACACGAATGTCGCGTTGTTGCACAAGAATTACTGCAGTATTGCACTAATTATTGATTCATACGTAATAAGGCACTTACTCAATAATTATTACATGAGTTATTGTTCAAGATTTTATTTTATTGATTCAATAATTGTTGCATTGATATTTTATATTACCGTTGTTTCAATAATTGTCACTACACGGTATTTTCCATTATCGAAGCAATAATTCATATTATCCGAATAATATTATTAGAAAACATTATTGGCAATGTCTAGAAAGTTCGCTCAAGGAGAGGTTTGGTCACCTAATTACCAAGAAGGAGAAATTCTTATCGAAAGCCCCTCTTTCCGAGGAAGCGTACTGGTTGCTAATATTGTGATTCTATAATATTATTTGTGAATAATTAATTATCGATTTATATGATGAGAAAATATTGATTTTATGTGGATATAGATGGAGAAAATTTTTAAAGTGACAATTGTTAAAAATTGATATTTTATCTTTTCTGATAAAATAATATTTTATTATATTATATAATAATGGTGATATTTTTACAATGAATGTGGGATATATGAGTATATGAGGAGAAAGAGTATTTTTGTTGCATTAAATGATTAACACATGTTTTGTGTGTCGGTGGACTCCATTTCTTAACTGAAATTTGATTATAGACTGTAAAATCGCTCGTTTGTGGATTTCGGTCAATTTCTGTTTGGAATTTGGAAAAACTTAAACTTACAAAGTTGTAGAGAATGAAATTTCCTATGGAAAAGACATGTGGTTTGAATTTTTCTGATAAAAGGGCTATTTATTATGAATTATTGAAGTTCCGAAGTTCCAGAATAATTGATTTTTGGAAGTTTTATTTATGTTTTAAAAGAAAAACGTTTTTGAAATGTTTGTGGGCATCTTTAACATGTGCTAGGTGGCTGAAATCAGATTTCAAAGTGGGCGTAGGAATTTGTTTTATATATAATATTATTATATTCAATTTTCTGCTTTGGTGTTCTAAGCAATTTCTTATAAATAGGGTGCTTAGGTTAGAATTGAAAATCACAATTTAAACTCAAGTTTCTCTCTCTCTCTCTCGATATATCGAGCGTATTTTTTGTGAGTATTTTAGTACTTTGAGTATTGCTATCCGGCAAGTTTTTTCAAAGACTATATCCAATGTAAGTACAATCCTTTTGAGGTAAGGGATGTTATTTTATTCATAACTGATATTATTTCTTCAATATCATTATCTTAGAAATATTGAATTCGAAACTTTTTATCAAATTTGGAAGTTTTTCGTATAGGGGTTACTTATTCATGAGTTCTTATTCATGAGTTCTTATTCACGAGTTAATATTCACGAGTTCTTATTCATGAGTTACTATTCACGAAAGTTCTTATTCACGAGTATTATTCACGAAGCATAATGATTTTCTTGTGGAATTTCTATCTTTTGGTGTCAGAGTTACCATTCACGATATCGACATAATTATTCACGATATCAAGACTATTCATTAATCGAACGACATTATTCACGTAAAAATTAAATTTTCGTTTTTCGTCCAAAATATCAATTATGGATACTAGCTTTGATTGTATCCATGTTTTGATCATTCTTGAATTTTACTCCACTATGATTATTTATGAGGTATTTTTGGACATGGAATAGCTTAAATAAGAATCCTTAATATTTATTCTTTTGTTTCTTTTGGATTCATTTTTTTTAAAATATTTTCCATCATCCTCTATCCTAAATGATGATATAATTGAATATCTTTACCAGAGTAGTAAAAGATTAATGATTTCGATGAATATCTTTGGCCCGTAGTGCAAAAGATGAGCAGTGTTTAGATGAACATGATTAATCGATGAATATCTTTGGCTCGTAGTGCAAAGATGAATATTTGATTTCGAGTTATATATTGATTGATGTTACAGGATAAAAGATGAGCGATTTAACTTTTAAATTCATATATATAAGATAGTAGATTTCATTCTCTACTTAACTCTTCTAATGAATTATTATTTAAATTTGCGAATATTGATTTCAAACTTATTGTCTATTGATTCTATTAGATTTTTCCTGTTGAGGACTAATGATAATTTGTTTTATATTATCTTAGTCATAATGTTCTTTCTTTACCGGCTAGTTGAGCTTACCCTTTTCCTTGTTGTTCCATTTTTCTTCTTAGGAGGCGAGAATGTAGCGATTACTAGTCGGGGTGTGGAATGATGGTTCTAGAAGTGGTTCTAGTAGTCCTCACTATTCTGTAAAATAGTGTATTAATAATTGTAATGAGGACTTATTTGAGTGTGGATATTGTTCAGATGACAATATTTGTATTTAAACTCACGCTTTTTATGTTGTATTAATAAAGTTGTAGTTGTTTACGTATCATGTATTTTGACGACTCAGAATGGGTGTTGTATACCTATTTTGGGGTTATCATAGTTGGTATCAGAGCTTAGGGATATGATCTCTGGCGGAGATCGGGGAATAGAACTAGGAGGGGAGTGACGAGTAAATCCTTCGCTAATGTGTCCTACCTAAGCTTATTTGTTGGTCAGTCATAATATAGGGGTATTATGTGATTTGTTAAATTGTTTAATTAACCCTTATTTTATGGCAGTATTTAAGAATGGCAGCTGAGAATATTAACGATGGAGTTAATGAGACCGTGGAGATGCCTGTACTCACCAACGAGGAGAACGTGCAACAGGCTGGCAATGTTCCTCCTGTAAATAACAACATTGATCAGACAATGAACGACGGGATGTTTAGGAGCTTTTTGCAGTTCATGCAAAACCAGACGAGGGAGATTCGTGTACAGAATACAGGTGGAAATGATAAGAATGTAGCTTGTCACATCCCCAAGCAGTTCAAAGAGTTGGGACCACCAGAATTTATTGGATAGCCGGATCCGATCAAGGCAGAGACGTGGGTTAAACAAATTACCAAGATATTCGATGTTTTCGGATGCACGGAGGAGAACGAAGGTTCCATTCGCCACCTTTATGTTCCAGTGGCGAGGTAGACTCATTGGTGGGAGTCGTGAAAGCGTACTGACTGCAAGACTCAAAGCATGTCTTGGGAAACATTTCGTAAACTTTTCAACGAAAAAATACTTTCCTGAAAGTATTCGCCATATATGAAGGAGGTAGAGTTTATTAGACTAGAACAAAACAACATGGCGAATTGTCCCAACACTGGCGAAGTTCGCAGAGTTATCGAGTTGCACCTCATTTGGTAGAGAATGAGGAACGAATGACGAGGATGTTTCGAGAGGTTTAAAACCCGAGATTCTACAATATCTTATCTCTCATAAATTTTCTTTATATTTGGATGTTGTCAACAGGGCTCAATTATTAGAGCGAGATAGCGAGTACATTCAACCAAGGGACCGCAACTAGGGTCATACCGGTGGCAGCAGTCATTGGAGTAATGAAAACCAGCGGGGAGGAAAACATTCAGACAAAAATGGTAACCACTCTGGTGGTAATCGTGGCCATAAAAATAGAAGAAGCGAGTCGGGGGGAGATTTTAAAAAGAGGAGATTCAACAATGACAATGTGAAAGACGTCGGCACCAAGACAAGAATCGGTTCCAAGGAGGAGAACGACCACCGGTCGTATATGCTATAAGTGTGGAAAAGAAGGACATATCACCCCAAACCGCCAAACAACGGTTTAAGGTATGTTATAAGCTGTGGAAAGGAAGGACATATCGCTCGAGAGAGACCAGCAAAACCAAGTCCAATGAGGATGGTGACTCAAAAGGTTGTCCCAAAAAGTCAAAGTCAAGCGGTTCTGGAAGAGTGTTTGTCGTGGATCGTCAACATGCGAGGAACCCAAACGAGGTGATCACGGGTAAGCTAATCATAAATTCATGCGAAGTTTATACATTACTTGATACCGAAGCTTACCCATTCATTTATCTCTCCGCTTGTTCTCAACGTTTAAACTTGACTCGGAGAAATTAGACTTTGACCTATCTGTGGAAACTCGGTTAGAGAAACTTTCATCACATCCATTTGTTTATAAATCTTGTTTGATCCAAGTTGGCACCATCACATTACCCGTTGACCTTATCTCTTTAAAGATACTTGTATTTGGCGTGATTTCGGGGATTGATTGGTTAACTACTCATCATGCCAAAATTGATTGTTTTCGTAAGGTTGTTAGTTTTCATATTCCTAATCAACCCGTTGTTCAATTCAAGCAACTAAACCATTAAAATCAATCATTGTCATATCAAGTCATAAAGCTATTCGCTTATTGAAAACAGATGTCAAGCTTTCTTAGCCCATGTTATGGATTTGAATAAAGACACGCCGATTTTAATAATATTCTGTTGTTATTGACTTTCCCGACGTATTTCTGAAGAACTTCCGGCCTCACCCAAGAACGTGAAGTTGAATTCTTTATCGACCTTGAACCCGGTATAAAGCCCTTTCTAAAACCCCATATCGAATGGCTCTATTGAACTTCGGGAGTTAAAGGTTCAACTACTGGAGTTGTTGGACATCGGTTTCATTCGCCCTAGTACATCTCCTCGGGGTGTTCTATTTTATTTGTAAAGAAGAAAGACGAGAGTATGCGACTTTGTATCGATTATCAGGAATTAAACCATGTCACTATCAAGAATAGGTATCCGCTACCTCGCATTGATGACCTGTTTGACCAGTTGCAAGGAGCACAATTCTTTTCAAAAATCGATCTTCGTTCTCGATATCATCATTTAAAGGTTAAAGCGAGGATATTCCAAAGATCGCCTTCGTAACTCCCCAGACGGCAATATGAATTCCTAGTCATGTCCTTTGGATTGACTAATGCTCCTGCGGCTTTCATGGATATGATGAACCGAGTATTCAAGGATTATTTGGATAAGTTCGTTGTTTTCTTTATTGATGACATCCTCATATATTCCAAAAGCCGTGAAGATCATGAGCACCATTTGAAGCTGGTACTGCAAAGGCTTCGTGATAACAAGCTATATGCCAAGCTGAAGAAATACGAGTTTTGGCTTGAGGAAGTAGCATTCCTTGGGCACGTGGTGTCAAAACATGGAGTATCTGTTGACCCGGCGAAGATTGAAGTAATATAAAGTTTGGAGCAACTGAAATCGGTGACCGAAGTACGTAGTTTTTTGGGCTTAGCTGGTTATTATCGGAGATTTGTGGAAGGATTTTCTAGAATCGCTACTCTGTTAACTCAACTGACTCGTAAAGATACAAAATTTGTATGGAGCGAAGAATGCGAGAAGAGTTTCCAAGATCTCAAGAGGAGACTCATTTTAAGACTGTTCGACAATACCATCATCGGCACGGATTGATTTGTTATCAACAGCGATGCTTCGTGCAAAGGGTTAGGATGTGTTCTCATGCAACGTGGGAAAAGTCATAGCTTTATGCCTCGAGACAACTTAAAGAATATGAGAGGAATTATCCTACTCATGATTTAGAGTTAGCGAAGAAATGCTTTTTTGCGCTTAAAGATCTAGAGGCACTATCTATATGGGAAAAAGTGGAGATATATTCGCACCATAAAAGCCTCAAATATTTCTTCACCCAAAAGCAACTTAACACGCTAAGAACAACATCGCTCGAGCTATTGAAAGACTACGACCACACCATTCAATACCATCCCGGAAAAGCTTAACGTGGTAGGCGACACATCGAGTAGAAGATCATACGCGCAGAACAAATGCGATGTTGTTAAAACAAAGGCCCATTTTGTGTGATTTACAAAAGATGAAGATAGAATTCAAGACTCCGGGGACCCATGCAATGATGTTAAGTATACGTATAGAACCAAATTTAATCGAGAAAGTTAAAGTCGCTTTCACGCATTGCGGACCCGAGTTGATGATTATGAAGAAGAAAGTACAAGAAGGTGCTATTCCGTATAAGAATCGATGAAGAAGGAATACTTCGAGTCCACTCCAGACTTTGTGTTCCTAATGATTCTGATTTGAAGTACAAGATCATGACGAAGGCACACAATACACCATTTGCAATCCATCCTAGAAGTACCAAAATGTATCGTGATCTTCGACATATATTTTTGTGGAACAATATGAAGAGAGAGATTGCAATGTTTATCTCAATGTGTTTAACTTGTCAACGTGTAAAGGCAGAGCATCAAGTGCCAAAGGGTCCATTGCAACCACTTGAGATTCCGAAATGGAAGTGGGAACACATTACCATGGATTATGGGTCTCCCCACGGTTTCTCAAGGCATAAAAGCTATTTGGGTTATTGTTGATAGATTAACCAAGTTCGCTCATTTCTTGTCGATACGGGAGACTTATTCCCTTGAACGTCTTGCTAGTATGTACGTGAATGAGATTGTGAGGTTGCATTGCATGCCAGTATCCATAGTTTCGGATCGTGACCCAAGATTCACTTCAAGATTTTGGGTTAGCTTGCAAAAAGCTATGGGCACGGATTTATTGATTGATTCTCAAGATACCATCCTCAAATGGATGGACAATCGAGAGGACTATTCAAACTCTTGAAGATCTATTAAGACTCTATGTCCTAGACTTCAAAGGCAGTTGGGATAAGTATTTACCATTGGTAGAATTCTCCTACAACAATAGTTATCAGGCAAGTATAGGTGTGGCTCCATTTGAAGCATTATATGGACGAAACTGTCGCTCTCCAATATGTTGGGATGAGGTGGGTGAAGCAACATTGTTGGGACCTGAGTTGGTACGTATGACTACAGAAAAGATCCAAATGATTCGACAACGTATACAAATGGCACAGGATCGACAAAAGAGTTATGCAGATCTTCATCGAAAGGACATGGAATTTAGTATTGGGGATCATGTATTGTTGCGTGTTGCTCCATGGAAGGGAGTTACAAGATTTGGGAAAAAAGGAAAGCTCAATCCACGATTTATTGGTCCATTTCAGATTCTTGACCGAGTAGGAAATGTGGCCTATAGACTCGCGTTACCTCCAAGTATGTCTTGTGTTAATAATGTTTTTCATATATCTGTGCTACGTAAATATGTGAAAGTCCCAAACCACGTTATTGAGTTAGAACCGGACGAGATAGCCGAAGACTTAACGTAGGAAGAGGTACCTGTCAAGATCTAGTATAGGAAGGAGCATGTCCTACGAACGAAGGTCATACCACAAGTTAAAGTTTTGTGGAGAAACCATGCTATTGAGAAAATGACCTGGGAGTTGGAAATGGAAATGAAAGCGAGGTATCCTCATCTTTTCGAAACACCAGGTACGTATGTCAATTTCGAGGACGAAATTTCATAAGGAGGGGAGGTTGTAAGACCCCATATTATTAATAAATAAAATTTAATTTCCTCTATTTATCATTTTGAAATAGTAAGGGTTGATTTGATTAATGTGGTTAGTTATGGGTAAAATGAGCAAATATTTCAAATAAGCAAGTGATTATAAAATACTCATTGTTGTCGGAGAATATTCGTTTGGTCGTGGAATATTCTTGCTGTCGGGGGGAATATTCGTACGATGATGCAGCCTTGTGTGGGCCCCATAACGGAAAGCGATTGGATGAAGAAAACAACAAGTATAAGTTGTTTATAAATAATGGCGTAGTTGTTACCGTTAACACTGTTGGAATACCCGGTGGTTAAAATACGAAGAATACGCGTTATCGCACAAGAAGACATTTCAGATTGCACCAATTATTGATTCTTACGTGAAGAAGGCACTACTCAATAATTATTACATGAGTTACCGCTCGAAGATTTTCTCTTATCGATTCAATAATTGTTGCGTTGATATTTTATATTACCGTTGTTTCAATAATTGTCACTACACACGTATTTTCCATTATCGAAGCTAATAATTCATATTATCTGAATAATATTATTAGAAAACATTATTGGCAATGTCTAGAAAGTTCATCTAAGGAGAGGTTTGGTCACCTAATAATTGCGCCAAGAAGGAGAAATTCTTATTCGAAAGCCCCTCTTTCTGAGAAATACCGATCACAAGATCTTGTGATTCTCGTAATATTATTTGTGAATAATTAATTATTAATTTATATGATCGAGAAAAATATTTATTTTATGTGGATATAGATGGAGAAAATTTTTAAAGCGACAATTGTTAAAAATTGATATTTTATCTTTTTCCGATAAAATAATATTTTATTATATTATATAATAATGGTGATATTTTTACAATGAATGTGGGATATATAAGTATATGAGGAGAAAGAGTATTTTTGTTGCATTAAATGATTAACACATGTTTTGTGTGTTTAGTGAGACCCATTTCTTGATCGAAATTTGATTATAGCTTGTAAAATCGCTTAGTTTGTGGATTTTTGATTCAATTTTACATTTGGAATTTGGAAAAACTTAAACTTACAAAGTTGTAGAGAATGAAATTTCCTATGGAAAAGACATGTGGTTTGAATTTTTTTCCGATAAAGGGCTATTTATTATGAATTATGAAGTTCAAGTTCCGAATAATTGATTTTGGAAGTTTTATTTATGTTTTAAAAGAAAAACGTTTTTGAAATGTTTGTGGGCATCATTAACATGTCTTTAGGTAAATTTCAAATCGATTTCAAAGTGGGCGTAGGAATTTGTTTTATATATAATATTATTATATTCAATTTTTCGCTTTGGTTTTTAAGCAATTTTCTATAGATAGGGTGCTTAGGTTAGAATTGAAAATCACACCGTAAACCCAAGTTTTTCTCTCTCTTCTCTCGATATATCGAGCGTATTTTTTGTGAGTATTTTAGTACTTTGAGTATTTGCTTATCCAGGTGCAAGTTCTTCAAAGACTATATCGAATGTAAGTACTATCCTTTTGAGGTAAGGGATGCTATTTTATTCATAACTGATATTATTTATTCAATATCATTATGCCGAAATATTGGTCGGAACTTTTTATCAAATTTGGAAGTTTTTCATGTCGGGGTTACTATTCATGAGTTACTATTCACTAGTTAATATTCACGAGTTACTATTCATGAGTTACTATTCACGAGTACTATTCGTGAAGCATGATAATTTTCTTGTAGAATTTCTATCTTTTGGTGTCGGAGTTACCATTCACGTATACGACATTATTCACGAATACGACACTATTCACAGAAAAATTAAATTTTCGTTTTTCGTCCAAAATATCTATTATGGATACTAGCTTTGATTGTATCCATGTTTTGATCATTCTTGAATTTTACTCCACTATGATTATTTATGCGGTATTTTTGGACATGGAATAGCTTAAATAAGAATCCTTAATATTTATTCTTTTGTTTCACTGGATTCGTTTTCTTTAAAATATTTTCCATCATCCTCCGTCCTAAATGATGATATAATTGAATATCTTTGGCCTGTAGTGCAAAGATTAATGATTTCTGATGAATATCTTTGGCTCGTAGTGCAAAGATGAACAGGTGTTTAGATGAACATGACCAACTGATGAATATCTTTGGCCTGTAGTGCAAAGATGAATATTAGATTTCAGTTATATATTGATTGATGTTACAGGGATAAAAGATAGACGATGAACTTTTAAATTCATATATAGAAGATAGTAGATTTCATTCTCTACTTAAACTCTTCTAATGAATTATTATTTCCGCTGCGAATATTGATTTCAAACTTATTGTCTATTGTATTCTATTAGATTTTTCCATGTTGAGGACTAATGATAATTTGTGTTATATTATCTTAGTCATAATATTCTTTATTAGGCTAGTTGAGCTCACCCTTTTCCTTGTTGTTCCATTTTTCTTCTCAGGAGGCGAGAATGTAGCGAGTACTAGTCAGGGTGTGGAATGATGGTTCTAGAAGTGGTTCTAGTAGTCCTCAATATTCTGTAAAATAGTGTATTAATAATTGTAATGAGAACTTATTTGAGTGTGGATATTGTCTAGATGATAATATTTGTATTTAAACTCACAATTTTTATGTTGTATTAATAAAGTTGTAGTTGTTTCTGTACCATGTATTTTGACGACTCAGAATGGGTGTTGTATACCTATTTTGGGGGCGTCACAGGTAGAGTGAGCGAACCATACAAATGTTAGAAGACATTCTTAGAGCTTGTGTGATGGACTTCAAGGGAAATCGGTACAACCACTTACCCTTAGTTGAATTTGCTTACAACAATAATTATAATGTGAGTATCGGCATGCCACCGTACGAAGCTCTTTACAGGAGAAAGTGCAGAACACCGTTGTGTTGGGATGAAGTCGGAGAAAAAAGAATTTTAGGACCAAAATTAGTTCAACAAACGGCCGACGTGGTAACAATGATAAGAGCCAGATTGGTAGCAGCTCAAGATCTCCAGAAGAAGTGCGCAGATTTGTATCGTCAGAACCAAGACTTTGAAGTCGGTAGTTTTGTATTTTTAAAAGTATCCCCCTGGAAGGGAAATATCAGATTCAGAAAGAAAGGAAAATTGAGTCCAAGGTTCATAGGACCATTCGAGGTATTGAGGAAAATAGGTGAAGTGGCGTACTGTAACGCCCCAGAAAATCGAACAAATTGTAAAACAATTTTATTTGAATTAATAATAAATAAAACTATATTATATGTTATTATTATGTGTTAGTAAGATGAATGCCGTTCTATAACCTAGAAACATCGGAAAGTCATAGTATTTTAACTATATGAAGGAATTAAAGTGTTTGAATTTCCAAGATAAAAATAAAAGCTTTCTGAGAAATTTTTCAAAAAACACTATTCATCGATTTTCGCTCGGGAATTATTTTTGAACTTCTAAGAAATACGTAGAGTTAGAATATCGAGGTGAGATGGATTATGTAATAATAATTCAAGTATGGAAAACATAATATTTCGTATGCGAACTAAATTAGAGAACGTTAGGAAAATCAAGCGTTAAGAAGATTAATGTATTGATCGTATGATACTTATGTATTGTATGAGTAAATGAATATGAGTATGATGTGAAGTATAATACGAGTAATTATGAATGATGGAATATTGTATATTATGAATTAGTATACGAATTAGAATACGAGAATTATACATATAGAATACGTCCTAAGGCTTTAAGTCTAAGGTTATGGACTTGTTGGATCTTGTAGGAAATGCAAGCCAAATAAAAGTAATGGGCAAGTCCATGTGTGAGTAATGTTACAGCCCAAGTGGTTATTAGTGTGAAGGCCATAGTAATTTAAAGCAACCCCAAAAGCTTAAGTTAAACAAATTAAACCTAAGCCCATTGTAATGATCCATTGGACTAGGGTGATCCATGGGGCAACCCATGGGTGATCTTGGTGCCCAAGTGTTGTGATGACTAAGAACTTTATGTGGTGGCCAAGCATTTTGTGTAGGGAGCAAGTTTACTTAGGGATTAAGTATGGAATAGTAAGGAGGTTACTAAGGAGGTGGGAGGGCCTAAATGACTAAATTACCCTAACCTTTGGAATCCTATAAATAGAGGACATGTTAGTTCATTTGTTGTTTGCTTAATTTTCATCCAACAACTTCCATCTAGCAAAGTGCTTATTGGTTAGAGATAATAAGTTAGCAAAAGTTAGACTTTGAGAAAGAAGTAAGATCAAGAGAGAGTCAAGAGATCATCAAGGGAAAGCCTCCTATGATATTAATCTTCCCACTCTTTAATTGTAGATTGATAAGAGAATGAATAAATGGACTTAAGCCGTATAAGTCATGGTTAAGTAATTCAAACCTAAATAAGTTATGAACTTATGAAGAACATGTAAGACTTATATCATGTTTACATGAATGTTGTTAGTATGATAATAAGATGTAAAAATGATGGTTAGAAGACTTTAACTATCATAAGCCATGTAAAATAAAGTTAAGTGTAGTTTATACTTTGACAAGTATAGACTCATAAAGAATAAGTCATAACCTAATATAAAAATAAGTTGTTGTAATATGTAGGTTGAGATGTCATTTTGGTGGATTGAATCCATTTGGAATGATGAACAAATCTTTAGTAACGAAGTTTTGCCGAAAATCACACGATTGGACGATAATCGTCGAATTTGTGAAATTCTCGGAATAGAAGTCAAATTTTTTTTGAGCTCAGAAACGTTGGTTTTCGATGGAAACAAGTCTTATTTGGCATTACAGAGTTGCAGACTCGAAAATGACCGGATTTTGACTTAGAGCGAAGAAACGAGCGTTGAACGTTCACGAACGTTTATCGTTTTTGTTAAAAATGAACCAATAGGAGAATTTTGCGTTAACAAAGTTGAAAATAAAAAATTCTTGCATGAACACGTAGAGTATGTGATTTGTGAACTAATGGCTCTTGAATGAGCCAATTTAGACTTAAAACGAAGAAGTTACGAGCCCGGGAATTTCACAAAGTAGAAAAACTGTCCAAGTTTTCGGTGCAAGTGAGTCGGTCGCTCATGCCGCAAAATTAAGGCAAATAGTGGCAATTGGCAGTCAATGAGCCCGGTGGGAAAAGTCGTGACCTCATCGAGTTTGTGTCGCAATATGAAATTTATAGATTAAAGTTAGCGCCGTAGCGCCAGAATCGGGGAAGATCTACTGGCGAGTCGCGCCACGACGTGGGTCAAGGAAGGAATCTTCAAATAAGCAAATACCAAAATTTTAGGGTTTATACATAGAGATGAATGATTATGAAGATAAAAAGAAAGATAATGAAGTAGTACAAACTTAATAAACATGAAGTAACATTGTTGAGACATTGTTAAAACTTAAGTATGATCACTTAGGGTTGAAGTAAGTCAATTACATGTGAACGTAAGAACGACGTAACGGAATGCCGGAACCAATAATAACAAATCTAAGTCATAATTAGATTCAGAAGAAGGGTAAGATTCGTTAGGAACCATGTATGTTTATTCATGACCTAATGTATTATGTGATGTTATTATCTACTGTAGAAACCTTAAGGACTTAAAGTGCACGTGTAATAATAGTAGAAGACGCTAAAGGCAAGTATTCTAACCCTTGTTTCAGTTCAATCTGGACAAGCTTTGTGATTTATGTAATCTTACGCATGAACTAATGTTTGAAGAAGTCAAAGCCAATTCTTTCGGCTAGACTTACGTTATGTTGGATTTTTTATAATCTATCAAAGTATTGTCAATGTGTTACCAAACTATATTGGTGTGGTTTTCAAATAAAGACTAAGTATACTAAATTATTTTGTCGTCAAACGACTGGCACGTGAGGTTGCCACAACTTAAACGCACATACGTTTAATGAATGTAGTGTTGATCAACATAGAGTACTATAGGTTGATCACCTAGACGTGCTCGTAAGCTATGCCAGACTTACGCACTTAGTGCCGGGATGTTATTTTCAAAGAGCTTATGAAATGCTCATGGTCTTGGACTAGAATTGATATTTTACTAAATATTGTCATTGTAAAATGTTTTAAAGGAAAAGAAGTGCCATTTTGAATTATCGTTAGTACTTCGTAACTATTGTTCAGTTATTGAAGATATATGATTCCTATGTTTCAAGCATGCCACTTTATTAGAATTATTTTACTTGCTGAGCTAGTTAGGCTCACTCTTGCTTGAACCATATGAATGCAGCTAAAATCGAACGGATCGACGGATCCGGCAAGGATAAAGAGAAGGCTAAGGTGAACCGGTAGATTACTTATGTAATAGTATATGTTTGTAATGATAATATTTGATATTATTGAAAGTAGTATGTACACAAGCCAATCATGTTTGATGATAAAGTATATACTTTGTAATAATCTTATTCATTTATTAATAAAAAGTATTAATTTATTAAAGGCTTTTAATTATCTACATGATGTTGTTTTATAATATGTGATAAATCCATAGTTTTAAGCAATGCTTTTAGAATAATGATGATGATCATTCTAATGAGATCTAAATTCTTAGAAAGCTTAAAACTAAAATAGTTCCCAATCATTGGATTACTAAATTGGAGATTAGTGAATCCGGATAGATTGGTACATACGTTAACTTGCTCGTTGGATGAGGATGATTGATCTCGTGATCATTTGTGTGGAGACACTAAAGCAAGTATGTAGGTGCTTATTAGAGAATAAGTTCATCGAACGTGGCTCGCTAAGGAATACCTAATAGAGTTTTACTTGCTCATTAATAGGAATTCTCAGTAGTGATAGTAAGACAAGTTATCCTTGAACTTGAGATCATCATAGTATCTTGTGTATGATGAATTATACTTTGACTTATTCCTTAAGACCCTTGGGGTATATCAAAGGGTATGCTTGGGTATAATAAGTTGTACATGAAGATAATGTATGATCAATAAAGAATCTACCGCTTCTAGTAAAAGAAGAGAAATGTTCTATGTGATTCGATAAATGACAACTCAGTAGACCTTGGCCAAGGTAGAATGAAATTAGAAAGGAGTTTCTAATTTGCATTATTTGGTGTTGTCCATTTAAGAGTCGAAATACATATAATTAAATAAAATAAGACTTGACAGTAATTCCATGTCTTATATTTAATTGGGACATTGTATGGTGGAAGGATTGAATTGTACGGTAACTATTTACTCAAAGGTTCTTTTATGATTAATGTTGAAATCTATATTATCTGGAAAGTCGTTAATCGCTAGGGAGGCTTATCCCTATTGTAGAATAAATATTATTTATTTACATAAATTAATATTTTAATTTATTTATTTAAATAAGATTAGAATTGTTCTAATTGATTTATTCACAATCGGTTTAATATGGAGAACTAAAAAGGGTCACATTAAAAGGAAGAATAATTATTTAAAAAGTTAATGACATAATCGTAATAATAAGTTAAGTATATTTAATTTAATCTATGGTGATAGAATAAATTAAATAGCTTAATATTTATTATTTAATATTTTGAAAATATTAAATATAAATTAATAAGAGGAGTCTTATTATTATTATTACTATTATTATTATTTAATTCTAAAAGAGTTTGGGAATTAATTAATAAAAGTACTCTCATATATTCCTAATAAGTTTAGGAGCAAATTAATTAAAAGATTTTAATTAATTATTTCTAATAAGATTGAGAGCATAATTAATTAAAAGAATTTAATTAATTAAAATAAAACTCAATTCCTTAATTGTTAAGGAGAGTTACCCACATTTATAAATAAGATGAGTCGTATTATGAGTGTAGAGTTGTTATTGACTTTTTCACAACATAAGCAATTCCAATAGTTGGAGAGTACGTTCTTTTTCTTTAGAGATAGAAAACTAGGGTTTAACCAACCACCATTTTTCTTGAATTTTTGTTCTTTCTTGGTGGATCACCTCTAGAGGCCAAACACTTGGGTGGCTAACGTTGATCAAAGGAAGGAACCAAACCCGGTGGATTCAAATTGAACGCGAAAAGGATTTGGAGGTGAACTTGTACCTGAGGAAGCTTGAATCTTCAAGGGTATGATTCTTATTCTTTATCTTTTCATTTAATTAATAATTGCGCATAAAGGATGATCCGGGTATATGGTTTGTAAAATTTTAAAACTTTGATTTTTCACGTTTTCGCTTATTTTGTGCAATTTGATTGCGTTCATGAATATTACAAACCTAACAGTGGTATCAGAGCCAAACTTTTATGCAAATTATTAATTATTTTAATTTGATACATATATTGATATGTGTTTAGAACAATTTAATTGGGCATAATTTGTTGTATAAAATTTATTTAAAAAAAACGCAGATTCCGTGATTTTTGATTTGCGTGACTGAAAGCGTTATTCCCGTGGGCATGGTCACCATCTTATTATATATATATATATATATATATATATATATGTATTATTAGATTAGTTATATATATATATATATATAACTAATTGATTTCCACTTGCTTTACCTGGCTAAGTGAAAGTTTGGTTTTATATGATAAAAACCATGATAATACTAATTGTTGGCTATCCATGTTACTCACGTAACCAGGATCAGGATATAGATTACATGGATCATGAAAAGCTAGATTATATATATAATCTATATTACATGTTGCAGACTTGCAAGATTCAAAATTTAGGATTCTTATTAACGGTTATATTATATATATATATATATATTATTTTTAATTATTTTATAATTAAAATAAAAATTTATTTTAATTTTAAAATTAAATTTCATGCTAACTAATTAGAGTTGGAATTGGATTCCATGATAACTAATTGGAGTTAAAATTGGATTCTATGTTTCCTTAAATAAAAGAGTTTATTTAGATATGAAATAAGATTTCATATTATTCAAAGGAGTTTATTTGTGAATAGGAAATAGAATCCGTGTTTCCTTAAATAAAAGAGTTTATTTAGATATGAAATAAGATTTCATATTATTCAAAATAAAGGAGTTTATTTGTGAATAGGAAAAAGAATCTGTATTTCCTTAAATAAAGGAGTTTATTTAGATATGGAATAAGATTTCATATTATTCAAAATAAAAGGAGTTTATTTGTGAATAGGAAAGAGAATCCGTGTTTCATTTAATAAAGGAGTATTTATTTATTTTTACTTAGAATTGGATTCTATAATTAATTAAAATAAAAGAGTTTATTTTGATTAAAGATTTTGATTAAAATAAAATAGTTTATTTTATTCAAATTGGATAAATTAAAATAAAAGAGGTTTATTTTGATTTAAATTTGGATTAAAATAAAGGAGTTTATTTTGATTCAAAATTAGATTTTATACTAATTAAATTTGCTTTCATTAAATGATATCAATATATATATATATATATATATATATATATATATTGAATGTTTATTATTCATGAGATGAATGTTATTTATTGATTTATATGGTGATGTGTATGATAATAAATGAGATTGATTATGGACTATTAACCAATGTGATTGGATTTTATTTTAGTTGGATGCATAAATGTATGAGTTTTACTAAATAGGTCTGCAGACTGCCTTCTCTAATTTTTCATAATGTAAATTCTAACCCTCCTATGTACTTTCCTCGATCATCGATCAGGTTTCTATTTATTTTAAATAGTTTTTGTAATAGAATAGTTAAAATTAATTTTGAAGAATTGAAGATCAAGGATCAAGAAGCGCTGACAAGACCAGATTTGTAATGGAGCAGGGTTTAAATGTAATAGTTATATTTAAATATTAATTTTGCATACTTCCTCAGTTTGACCTTTTGGTTCACTTGGTGGTTCTAGTGAACCAAACTAGAATAAAGTCCATAATTAATCCAGGTAGAATATAGTATTCTATATATGCACGCTTATTCTATATATATATATTATGCAAACACGCTTCACATGTTCATTAATACGACGTATATTTTATATATATATATATGTAATGCTGCTACAATAAACAAGATGAGACAAATTAATAACAAACCCCTCAAACATTTTATATTAAGTCCTAAGCGTTCAAAGATATTTGGAATATCGAACGTCGCCTTCTAGCATGATGAAAATAATAGAGTATCAATTAATTATTATAAATTTGTTGTGTCACCACAAGGCTTATCCTAATTCTTTGAGATGTTAACTTTATCACATTTGATGCTTATAAAGAAAATTGAACAATATTGTTTTGTTGTATCACCACAAGGACAATATTTTTCTTTTTTGAATATATGGAGTGCTAGGTTGGACTTAACTTAAATCATTTTAGTTCGGATGTGCACACACTTGACTATTATGATCTAAGAGGCAAAAAATAAGGAGTTGTATAGTTGATGTAATTGACAAGAGTTGTCTACCTATTTATTTATATATAGTTTGTTGTGTCACCACAAGTTTATATACATTTGAAATGGGACCCTTATTCTCACTAGCATATCTTCAATTAGATATTGCCGAACTATATATATTGAGGGTAATATAGTTTGAAGAAAATAGTGGTAGATACCAATTTAAAACAAGACCTAATTTATTTTGGTAATTAATAAAAGAATGTATGCTAAAATGTTGTTAATTATAAATTCATTTACTGTAATTTTACAACGCCTAAAATTACTATCATCACAGTAGCATATTAGATGCTAAATTAACCGCATCAATTAAGCGGATTGGTAAAGGAATTTGAGAATAGTTCTCACGGTGAAAAGTTATCTTATGTCCTTAATACGCGATATCCTCGCAATGGTCATAGAATAATGTCTCCGAGGAAGAGATTACATGGACGCCCCAAAATAGTATACATCACCCATTACGAGTTGTCAATACATAGCATGCGAAACAACTACAACTTTATTATTACAACAAGAAACTGTGAGTTTAAATACAAATATTATCTTCTGATAATATCTATACTCAAATAAATCCTCATCACATTTATTGATACTTTATTTTACAAAATGGTGAGGACTACTAAACAACTCTCTCTCAGAACCTTCATTCCATACCCAGGCTACGCACTCGCATTATATTCTCGCCTCCTAAGAAAAATGGAACAAAAGGAAAAGGGTGAGCTCAACTAGCTTTCAATAAAAGAATATTATGACTAAGATAATATACAACAAATTATCGTTAGTCTTCAACAGGAAAAATTTAATAGAATACAATAGACAACAAATTTTAAATCAATATTCGCAATGAAATAATAATTCATTAGAAGAGTTAAGTAGAGAATGCAAACTACTATCTTCTATGTATGAATTTAAAAGTTCATCGTCATCTTTTATCCCCAGAATAACAACAATCCATAAACATCCTGAATCAAATATTCATCTTTGCACTACTGTGCCAAAGATATTCATCGATTGGTCATGTTCATTTAAACACTGCTCATCTTTGCACTCTGGCCAAAGATATTCTTCAGAAATCATTCATCTTTGCACTCACAGCCAAAGATATTCAATAATATCATCATTTAAGACCGAGGATGATGAAAATATTTTAAAGAAACGAATCCGGTGAAACAAAATGACAAGGATTAAGGATTAAGGATTCACTTTTGTTTTATCCATGTCAAAAATACCTCAAAATAATCATAGTGGTGTAAAATTCAAGAATGATCAAAACATGGACACAATCAAAGCTAGTATCCGTAATAGATATTTTGGATTTAAAAGAAGAAATTTTATTTTTCGATGAATAGGTCAGATATCGTGAATAAGGTCAGATACGTGAATAAAGGCCAGATATCGTGAATAGTAACTCTCAAACACCAAAAGATAGAAATTCCACAAAAAAAATTTTCACGCTTCATGAATAGTACTCGTGAATAGTAATCGTGAATAGTAACTCATGAATAGTAACTCGTGAATAAGAACTTTCATGAATAGTAACCCAGACATGAAAAAGTTCCAAATTTGATAAAAAGTTCCAACCAATATTTCAAACAGAATGATATCAAGAAATAATATCATTTGAGAAGAAAATAACATCCCTTACCTCAAAGAATCAAGACTTGCCGGAAGGAAAGATCTAAGTGATCTTTGAATGAAACTTTCAGATCAACAAAGAACTCTCAAAGTTTCTAAATACTCACAAAATACGCTCAATAATATAGAGAGAGAAAGAGAAAACTTTGTTTACGGTGTGATTTTCAATTCTAACTTAGCCCTCTATTTATAGGAAAATGTTAGCCCGTACCAAGGTGATTTCGACCAAGCTACACCGATGGCTTTACCTGCTACTATTGCCACCCACCACATTTGAAATAAAATTCAAAGACATTTTTCACCAACCACAAGTGGGGCCCACTCAATTCTAGAATTTTCCACCAAAATAAATTATAACCCTACTTTCCAGAATCAAACACCTCTTAAAATTTATAACAAATCATTCGTTCATTTTAACGGTTCAAAATTTGTAGACATATCTCAACTTATATATGTATAACATATCCAAAAATCATGACGATCCAATTCTACGATTAAAAATTATAACTCACATTAATATATCATAAAATCTTGATTTGATTTTTAATACCTCCATTCCGACAAAAATACTGATAAAACACCTCAACATTAAATCCTTCAATTATAACCACATATAATAAATAAATCCATCATTTATATCCATAACAAATAAATATTTTCTTATCATATAAATCAATAATTAATTATTCCCAAATAATATTACAGAATCACAATTATGACAACCAGCAGCGGTTCAAGGAAAGAGGGGCTTTCAATAAGGATCTCTCTACTTCTTGCATGCGATTAGTGACCAAACCTCTCCTTAGACAGAACTTTCTAGACATGGTAGGGGTAGCTTACATGGTAGCATTACCTCCAGACCTAGAACGAATACATAACGTGTTTCACGTATTTGTATTACGTCCTTATAAGCCAGATTACAAACACGTAATAGAGTATGAGCCTATTCATATCGAGAAGGACTTAACATATGAGGAGATGCTGATTCAAATTGTGACGCCCCCAAATCTGGGTATCTTCCAACCCGACAAATGGTGCTCCACGATACTACAATCCATACAATCATTCCATTGATATAACAACAAAATAAGTGTAATTACTATCTTTGTATTACATTTGTAATAAATCCTTTCCCAGGTTTATAAATTGAATACATTCATTGTTCTTCATAAGTATATTACAACCAAATACACTAATCTATTACAGGACGATTAATTGTCCATCTTAGCCTTGCCTTTATCTCTCTTAGAACTCTCAGTTCGTTCTGCTTTAGTTACAAATATATGGTTCAAGAAAGAATGAGCATAACTAGCCCAACAAGTCTTAACAAAGAATCATATGAATATCACCTTGACAATTACATGCTTTATTTCCATATCTGAACAATTAACTACGAAGCACTATGAAACCTTTGACTAGTACTTCTCATGTCATAACAACAATTCTAAAGTATATATAATAGCTTAGAATGATGAACCAATTCGATAGACCATGAACATACTCTTTTCGCTTTCATACTTGAAAAGGACTTCCTAACTAAGGCCATCCATCCCGGGTTTTACTTACATTTAGCATTATAGGTGATCAAATTTATAGTACCTATGTTGATCAACACTCTTCCGTTAAATGTATTTACGTTTAAGTTTTGGCAACCTCGTGTGCCCATCGAATAATCGATGAAAATACTTTTTGTTTGTTCATAGACAAACTTATCTTTACATCCGTACCAAATACTTGGCATAGGATAACTTTAACAGTTCTATATTGAAAGATTTATAAATAAATCAATCAATCTTTCAAAATTAGTCTAGTCGAGTTAAAACTGGCATCAACCCTTTCTTTAAAATCATTCATGCATTTCATAACATGAATCATAGAAAACTTGACTAACACGGAGGTTAGACAAGTGATGAGAAAGACTTGCCTTCAAGCATCTGCTATAGTATAATTACCTTCCCTTTGAGTCTTTACAGTCTCTACAATATATAGCCACATAACATACCACATTAGGTCATGAACGAACATACATGGTTCCTAATGAATCTTACCCTTTTTCTCAATCTAATCATTTATTAGATTGTTTACTATTGGTTCCGGCTTGCCGTTTACAACTTTCTTACCAACTTCTTTCTCTTCTATGTTGTAAGTGGATTTACTTCATTAATACCACTCGTTTCGAATTAATAATCCTTCCTCACAGCTTACTAACGTTCTTACGTTAGTAATAAAAATTCGATCGTCATTGGTTAAGTATACTTATTGCATAATGTTCACGTTCACGTAATAGTCAACAAGTTTTAGTTGTAACTCTCAACGTTATTGTCATCATCGAAGATGCTACTTTAAGTTAATTAATTCATCATCAATTAACTATCTTTCATCTTGTATACTTAATCATACTTATTTCATTAATAAAGTCAAATCGACTTTCTATGCTTCGTTACGGCTCATTAACGTTCTTACGTTATTAACCAACCCCCGATCATCATTGGTGAAGTACCAAAGGTGAACATCATTCATGGTTTACTTATTACCCTCTTGCGTTCTTCGTTTAATTCTCATTAAACCATATCAATCTTCTAGCGTTATCACTTTATAAGTGATTTAAAGTCAGTCTTATTATGTACATTAAGTGCCTTCAATGTCTTACTTTAGGTCTACATTCAAATGGAACAAAAATCTAACTTGGTCAACATTTTTACATCGTTTGCGTTATTTACATGGCAAGATTTCTAGTATAAACTTCGGTCTTCTATGTGCCACTCTCCAAAGAGTTTTGCTCGATTCGCCACACAAGACAATCATTATATACTTTGGGTTGGTATACTGCTTACTGCTCGTGCACCAATTGGCCAAAACAGTTTTGGTTTTCTAACGAAACTCACGGCTTCATAACTTCTTCGTTTTATATCCGAATTGACTCATTTAAAAACCTACAACTCACAAATTACATCCTTTACGTGTTCATATAAGAATTTTACACTTTCGAATCTGTTAACTCAGAATTCACCTTTGAGTTCATTTTTGAGCGTTCGTTTAACAGTTTCGACCGTTCAATACTCGTTTTCTTCGTTATAAGTCGGAATTCGACGATTCTTGCCCCACGATTCTTAATTACCTTATCTCACATGTTGACATTGGAAACCAACGTTTTCAAGTCACACGTCAACGTTTGACCCTTAATTCGAAATTTCTACGTTTTCGACGTTTAGCGTCTATTTTCGCAAAATTTGCCATAATTTCATTACTCGTGTTCTATAAGACAAATCAAATGGAACACTCCATTGATTCATTATCTACATCCTAACCAATCAAGATGCACATACCTTATCTATGATGGTTCTCAATTTGTCCATCAACAACCATATTAACATTCAACGATTTCTACGGTTTGAACTTACGTAAACATTTATGATTTCCATTCGATCATGACTTATCAATGTTTTCATTATTAATAGTCATCCTTATTCCTCCTCACTAATCATGCTCCACCAATCTATGATTCTCTAATAGAAAGAAATCAAAAAAGATGAAGATTAATGATTACGAACTATTACCTTTGTCGTTCTTTGCGTTCTTGACTAAACGTATATGGTTTACTTTGAAGTAGATTGATCACTTGTTTCTAGCTCTTTCTCTCTCTCAATATATGTTGGCTAGTATTTGTAAACTGTCAAATGAATTAACCAAGCTTCTATTTATAGGAATCTCAAAGTGAGGGCTTAATGGTCAATAAGCCATTCCACCTCCTTAATCACCTCCTTACTATTCCAAACTTAACCATCAAGTATTCTTGGCCTCCACACTTACTTAGCCATCAATTATACTTGCTAATCACCTAGCTTATCCTTTACTTGCTCATTACTTTAATTACTTGTTAATCACCTAACTTATCTCTTGCTTACACATCACATTTACTTAGCCTCCAGGCATAAGCACTTTACTTGATCATTAATTAACTTATCCTTTGCTTAGCCACCAAGTACTTTACTTAGCCTTTAAGTCTCTTGCTCACTACACAAATTACTTGGTCATCACACCAAATCCTTGATCACGAAGATTAACCATAATATCAAGGGTTGCTCCATGGGTCACCCTAATCCATTGGATTCTCACTTTGGGCTTTTAGCTTAATTAGCTTATCTGATACTTTGGGCTTTCATTTAACAAACACATGGGCTTTTTCACTAAATCACTTTGGACCTTAACCATTTCTACCATTAGGCTCAACCATTCCTATACTTGGCTTGTATAATTCTTAACACATCCTACAAGTCCAATCCATTTGCTTAAAGCCTTATAACGTATAATTTACGTATTAATCTCGTATTCCAACTCGTATACTAATTCATACTATACGATATACCATCATTCATACATACTCGTATAATACCTCATATCATACTCGTATTCATTACATCGTACAATACCTTCGTATTATACGATCATTGCTTTAACTCATTATACGCATTTCATTTCCTTCTCGAAAATCACTTTCCCTAACAGTTAGGTTTTAAGTCCGCAAGCAAAAAACTGTGTTTGCCATAACTAAAATATTATTGGATATTTCATCTCACCTCGATATTCTATCGTTACATATTTTTCGGAAGTTCAAAAATAATTCCTGAGCAAAAATATGTGAATAGTGTTTTCAGAAAATTTCTCGAAAAGCTTTTATTTTTGTCTTCGAAATACAAACACTTTAATTCTATCACGTAGCCAAAATACTACGACATTCTGACATATCTAGGTCATATAACGACCATCAATTAACTTACTCCCATAAATAATCAAGTAAATTTAATTAACTCACATAATTAAATAAAAATTTAATTCTCCTAAAAATCCAATTTTCTCGGGCGTTACATTCTTCCCCCCTTATAAGGATTCTGTCCCCAGAATCTCACTACAATTACACAACTAAATGAGGAAAAAAATTTCCATCATTTTAATCTCGAATTCTCACAATGCTTCTTTGACCTTGTGGTTCCTCACCTTCACCTTCACTAAAGATATTATCTTTTACTAATTCTTTCTTTAGCTCGGAATTATATGAAACTCAAATTCCTCCTTCAAAACAAGATTATACTTAATCTTCTCTTCATCCTTCATCATCTTCTTCATTCGCTTACATTCCTTGTTACCTAGTTGTACTTCCTTAACTCGTTCCATTTTCGTGGATTGAGTCTTTATTGTAAATGCCATTTCTACCTCTTCATTTCATAATTTAACTTCTCACTCCGTTCTCGCAATCTACGTTATTAACTCATTCTGAGTCGCTAACATTGATAGCTTTTCCCTTACCCTTCCTACTTAATGCGTCGACTACTAAATTCACCTTCCCTGAATGATATAATATATCACAGTCGTGATCCTTTATCAATTCTAACCACTTTTTCTACCTCCTATACAACTCCTTCTGTGTGCAGATATATTTCAGACTCTTAGAGCCCGTATATAAATCATACTTCTCCCTGTATAAATACTATCTTCAAATTTTAAATCCAAAACTACAGCTGCTAATTATAGATCACAAGTAGGATAGACCTTCTCATAATCCTTTAACTGGCGTGATACATACACAATGACCTTGCCTTGCTACATGAGCACGCAATCTCATCATCTATGCTAAACATCGAGATACACTACGAACTAAATCCAGATAAACACACCTACTTGAAAAAGAAATTAGACAAACACAACCAATTTTCTTCAAATTGACAAGCAAATCAGGATGAGAATGAAAAATAATAGTAGGCCCAGTCATGAAATTATACTTCATTGCATTATACTTTAACTGAGCAAATTCAGTTAGCATGTTGGGATCAATTAATGGTGCTGACATTTTGGTTCTTTTAGAAGAAGAAGAAGAAGGGACATAAAAAGAAGTGGGCTCATAGGGAATTATAGCTGACATGGTAGAAGATATAATGGTAGTATACTAGCATTTTTAAGCAGATAGATGTTTTTATACACAAGTTCAAACTAAGGAATCAAACACTTTGAGCATACATTAAAAAGGCTCATACATACTCCTTATAATCTCAAAAATGACAGACTAAAAGTTACCATCCCTTAACCCAGTTAAGAGTAAAGATCATCAAATTACCAGAAGATGAAACTATACTGATAAATGACCCACAAAAATGAGAGAAAATTAAAAACCTATAATTACTAGAAATCATAATTAACAAGGCTATATATTCCAAATTTCCAATAGAAAACAGAGATTGTCCACAACAAAAAAACAAAAACAAAGTCCCCAAATCCAATCTTCATTTGTGTACATACACGCAATTATTTTGCGATCAAAATCCAATCACGATAAACATCAAGAAATCAGAGCAACCAAGAAAGACACATATTTAGTTTATAATCACCGAGAATTGTATATAAAATTATAAATTTCTAGATAAATATAAATATAATTAAATACCTGGTGTGGTCCTTGGAAGAGGTTGTGGTGGAAAAATTAAGGCGATGATGAGCAGAATCTCTGTGATGTTGAGAATAATGGAAACATCATCCTCCTCCTCAGAAACTAGGGTAGGGGCCAACAAGGTTGAGGCGGTAGGCTCGTCGCTCGCGACTGGGCTGGGAAAGAGTAAGACGCAACTGGGCTGGAGAAGGGGTAGGCCACGAGTCGCGACTGGTTGCGTGAGGGGTGCCTATTGGTGGTGAGTTGTGAGAGAGATGATGGCAGATTTGGGCGCAGCGGCAGTTAGGAGTAGAAGCAAAACTGAAGGGCTCAAGCTGAAGGCTGAAGGCTGAGGGCTCTAAGTACACAACTCCTGATTATAATAGGAACTCGTTTCACAAAAAGAATGACTTTAATTTTAACATATAAAAACAATTAATATTATAAACTTTTTAAAAAATAATATTATAAATAAAATTATTATTTCAAAAACTTAAATAAATTTAAATTTAAATTTTAGGATGTCATAAATTAGTTAATAACAAACTAAAATATAACTCTTTTGTTGAACGAAAAATTAATTATTTAACACATTTGTGTTTTGTTCCAAAAAAAGAGTCTTAATTATTATAATTTTTATTGTCAATTTATAATATTTTAGAATTTTAATTATTTTACCTCAGTATTTTAATTAATAAAATATTTAATATTATAAATTATTTAAAAATTATTATTAAGACTAAAATTCTATTTTAAAAAATAATTTGAGTTGTAGGATACCATAAATTAATTAAGAATAAAACTCAAACTAAACTCTTCCTACAGAATAGATGAGTAATTTTTTAAGCATTTGTGGTCTATTCCACACAAAAGCCTTATCTATCTTTTTTTCCTATGGTCATGTATGAAATTTTAAAATTTAAATTATTGTAAATTTATTTATTTTTATTAAAGAAATAGTTGATATTGTAAGTTCTTTAAAAAGTATTATTAAAAATAAAAATTTGTTACTATAAAAAGTTAAATCTATTTATATTAAAATTTATATGTACCATAATTAATTTTAGGGTTAAGTTCAGATGACCACCTAGGGTTTGAGCGGTTTCCCACTTAACCACCTGTAGTCAGTAAAGCTACATTTAAACTCCCGACTTTTTGAGTTAAAGTGAAAACGTCACTTTTTCCATCAAACTTAACCGTGCGTGTATGTCAGACGCCAAAAGCGCGTGAAAAGAGATTGTAACAGTAATTTTTTTTTTGATAAAAGTCCGAAATACCCTTCTTGTTTCTCAAACCACAATCCTCTCTCTCATTTCTCACTCCTCAAACCATGGATATGTGTATTTGTGATTCTGAGCGGTGGATCAGTGAATCTGAGCTTCAATTTCTAATTGAGCACTATCAATCAGCTATCAATCCCCTCTTCATCTTCATCTTCTTCACTAATTTTTTCATTAGCTTCATGGGTATGTGTATTTGTGATTTTTGTTTCATGGGTTTGCTCAAAATTGAATTGGGTCTGTGATTTGGAGGTTTTTTCTTCATGAATTTGTTCAACAACGAAATGGATCTTGGATCAGTCCCTTCTTTTTCTTCTCAATTTATCCCCAAACCGTAGTAGGATTCTCAATTTTCTAGGGTTCTTCCCCAATTTCAAATCCACCCAAAGAAGCCGGCGTACTAAAAATCGCATTAGATTTGCATTAAGGCCGCATAATGAAGCATCTTTGGGCAATTTGGTCGAAATCTCAAGGTACTAATCCTTAAAAACCAAATTACCATATGGGTTCGATGAATCAGAGGTAGAATTGAAAAGGGCTGTTGTGGGTCATTTTGATGAGATTATTTCTCATGTTTTTCTTTATTTGGTTGTTTTTCTTGATTTTGTAGTTGGTGTTGTTGCTTTGATATGGATTGGTTAAAGATGGTACAACCAGTGATTCAGGAATGCATCGAGAGGTATTCCCAAAATGAGATAAGATTCAACCTCCTTACTGTAATAAAGAATAGGAAAGAGATGTATACCGGTGAACTTAAAGAGCTCAAAGGAGGAGAGCGCCTCCGTAGAAAATTGGATGCGTTCTGACCGAGAGACCGGTTGATGACAAAGCAATGTTGAAGCACTAAATAAATCTCTTTCGTAAGTAAATCATGGGATTGAGAATGCTACTGAGAGAAGATTTTGGTGGAAGAGGAAAAATTCAACAAGTGGAGAGCAGAAAATTCAAGTTATGGAAGAATACTTGCTTGTTTTTTTGCACTCTAAAGTTAGTTGTAAGCTAGTAGAAAAGGTTTATTAATCCCCTTGTTAATTTATTGATCTTGTTGTTCGCCACGTAAGTCTCTAGTTACGAGAAACTAGCTCTTAAAACTTTACATTTTCCTTTAAAATTTGTAAACAATTGGAGCTAAATGGTTTATTTTAATGTAATCAATTCATCCACGGTTATGTCTAGTTTACTTAATAGGATCCGCTTCAAACCGTTGATACCTTCATGATGCATCTTTGTTCTTAAATCCATTTTGGGAGATTTTGATTGTCGTTGCTTTCTTTTACTGAGGTTTGGAGGCTATGCAACTTCTTTCTTACTTGAATCTTAGTAATAATAAACTTGGTAGCTTTTTCGCTTTGGACCCTTTGAGACCTGCTTAAGTCGTTAAAAGTGTTGGATATCTCATACAATGAAATTGGTGCACATATCGTTGACACAAGAAGGTATTTGTGCTCTCTCCTCTGTCTCATACAATTGGAAGTGATTGGTATTTTGAGGAACTTGCAAACAAATATGTGAAGGTGACAAACCATCGAGAAGCTTATTCAATTTTTAAAACTTGAATTTAAGAGAATTCAACGAGCTTACATTTCTCTTAGGATTCTGGAATTTGGAATGGCTATGGTCATGTTTTATTTATTATTATCGATTGGGGTTGTGACATTCGAGAATGATATAGCAAATTTCAATTGGGTTTTCTCGCATCTTAACTGGTTTTCGGTTTTTGGGTTGAATTTTGGGGACTAGCCACCAAGGGTTTAATGAGTTTTTGGGTATTATTTCTCAGCTTCAGGTCTTCTTTCCTTTCTTGTTGTTTTGATTATTGGAAAGTTGAACGTAGGAGGTGCAATTGTGTTTCTTTCTATTTCCGTTGTTTATGTTGTTGAATGTAGGAGAGTAATTAAGTCTTTATCCAATTTAACTAACAGAGTTATGACAGAAAGCAGTTATTCACTTCAACTCAAAAAGTCAGGAGTTTAAATGTAGCTTTATTGACTATGGGTGGTTAAGTGAGAAAACGCTCAAACCCCAGGTGGTGATCTGAACTTAACCCTTAATTTTAAAAAAATTATTTAGAACAAAATAGTGACCAATTTTATCTCTCACAAAAATCTCTAAACAATAATGTATAGTGAGAAATACATCATTCACAAAAATCTTGTTTATGTAATTGGAACAAATCTTAGCTAAAAAAAAAAATTGAATAAAAATAAACTCATCGATAACCAAGCTTAGCTCTTAGAATGAAGTTTCCTTTATTTGTCATGTCGAGTTTCCGATTCTTGACATTTTGTATCGATCTGGGAATGCCCCTAAGTATATGTATCTCTTTTCTTTTATATACATTTAAATTTAGCAAAAATAAATTAAATAATATGGAACAACTTATAAGTACAATTTATAAATAATTTATTAGATAAATTTTAAATATGACATATTTTAATGACAATATTTATAATAATAATTTGATTAATTTTGAGTGATATCATTATAATATATCACTTTAATTGGAATAAGAATATGAAAAAGGGACACCATATATGCATTTGGTTTGCGAATTTGAGAAGTTATTGTAAGTTTATGAATTTGATAAGCTATTACAAATGAATCTATGATGCACAAACAAAAATACCAATGAAAACGAAAAACTTGAAATATATTCAAATTTGTATTCCTATTTGAAATTTGTATTCGAATAACTTTATATATATATATATATATATATATATATATATAACCTTATTAACTACATCCAATTTAGTTTTAATCTTATGTAACATTTCATTTGTTCATGTATGTGTATATCGTTAAATTAATTAAAATTTTAATTCAGTAGACTTTTTGAAGAGTTACACAATATATTATAAGGGTAAAATGCAAAGTCGACCATTGAACTTTATGAGTTTTTGGGTATTGAGATCTTTTCTTTTGGTCAACACCTATGTGCGTTGACCTGCGTACGTGGCGCCTACGTGGCACACGTGGCAGATCTACGTAGGCATCTTTTATTTTATTTTACACGTGGACATGCTAATGTGGCGAATATTGAACTTTATCCCAAAAAATATGTTGATGCACAAATTCAAACCTAAGACCTCCAATTTGGAATATAGATCCAATGACCACCCAAGCACATGGACCTAGTTGCTATTATTTTGCAATGATTAGTATTTATAACTGAACAAATCATTTCCCACAAATTAAAACAGATCCCCTTTCCTTAGATCTGTTACGTACATACATAAATGTACATAACTAATTGCGTGATAATAATAATAATAATAATAATAATAATAATAATAATAATAATAATAATAATAATAATAATAATAATAATAATAATAATAACACTTATTAGTTATTGTTATTATTATAACTTTAGGGGTTTTTGGCCACATGTGCGCTGACCTGCCTACGTGACAGATCTGACCAACACGGAACCTCTAATTTGGAACATTGGTCCAATGACCAACTGAGCAAAATGGGTCTTATTGTTGTTTTTTTTGCAAAGATTAATATTTATAACTAAACAATTAAATCCTCAAATTAAAAGACAACATATCCCAAGCAGTTCCCATAGCAAACCTTAAGGATATATTCTAGGAAAAAACATATTTTAATTAAATATATTACCTAAAATATTACATAATTTACGGTAAATATTTTTTTAATAATAATAATAATAATAATAATAATAATCATAATAATAATAATAATAATAATAATAATAATAATAATAATACTAATACTAATAATAATAATAATAATAATAATAATAATAATAATAATAATAATAATAATAATAATAATAATAATAATAATAATAATAATAATAATAATAATAATAATAATAATAAAAGCGCACACTGGAGTCCATTTTGGTTTCAGGTGATCAAAATTTCGTAATTAGAAAAGATGGATGCAAGGTGAGACACGTAGGAGTTATTTAATACCCCTTACTTTATGGTTAGTCCAGTAGTCATATATTATTTGTTACGTAGGAGTTATTTAACACCCCTTACTCTATGGTTAGTCTAGTAGTCATATATTATTTGTTAATGTTATATGTTGAACCTATAGTTAATAGAAGTGCTTCAGATTATTGCCAATATTACATTAAGCGTATTAATCGACTTATTCTTATTAATAATAATAATAATAATAATAATAATAATAATAATAATAATAATAATAATAATAATAGTAGTAGTAGTAATAATAATAATAATAATAATAATAATAATAATAATAATAATAATAATAATTATTATTATTATTATTATTGTTATCGTTATTATTATTATTATTATTATTGTTATTATTGTTATTATTATTATTATTGTATTTATTATTATTATTATTGTTATTTTATTATTAGTACTATTATTATTATTATTTTTATTATTAGAACTATTATTATTATTATTATTATTACTATTATTGGTATTATTATTATTATTAGTACTATTATTATTATTATTATTATCTTAATTTAAGGCAACATTTTAATAGTCGTTGTAAAAAATTGTATAAAATATGCAACGAAAATAAAAATTGTTGCCAATGAATGTGGTCCATATTAGGCAACAAAATATAGCAACAAAAAAACTTTCGTTGCCCACGATGAGAAGAAATCAAGTGGTTAGAAATTTTGCAACGAATTTCTAACGAATTTTGTTTCCAAATTTTGCAACTACTTATGAATTTCGTTGCAAAAAGTGAAAGCTTGAGACAATCTGCAACGAATGACATGTTTTGTTGCTAAACATACACTTTTAACAACGACTTATAAAATAGTTGCCTGAAAAATCGTTGCTAAAGCCTCATTTTTAGCAACAAAAAATTTTCGTCATTTAAGCGATGATTCGGAAATCAGTGGCGTAAAAATTTTGCAACGAATTTCTAACGAAATTTTTTCCCGCCAATGAATTAGCAACAAAATTTTGCAACGACTTATGAATTTCGTTGCAAAAAGTGAAAGCTCGATACAATCAGAACGAGGCGATGATTTCGTTACTAAATATATACTTTTAGCTACGACTTATAATGTCCTTGCCCGAAAAATCATTGTTAAAGGCCCATTTTTTTGTAGTGCGTTTTCCAGATCTGTTTTAGTCGAAGAAGAGAGATGCGAGATGTGAGATGCGTTGTTGATTTTGATTTTGATTTTAATGTTTAGTTATTAATATTGTCTTTTTTTAAGGAAAATATGTTTGATTTTTTAATTGATTAAGATTTAATTTATCTTAATATATAAATTTGATTTAATGAATGAAAAAATGTTTTTTTATTAGTTTTTGTTTTGTTTTATTATGTTTTTGTCATTTTTAAAACTTTAAAATGTTAAAAATGAGTCAAAAAATAATTTTTTTTATTTTTATTTCCATGTCATTGTTGCTGATTGGCCACATCATTTTTTTTTTATTTTTTTTGCTTTCACGTATGAAAAATTTTGACAACCATTAACCAAATTTGACAGAATGACCCAATTTGAAAATTTTAATTAGTTTAGTTAGTTAATTTGACAAATTAAAAGTTTAATTAGGTATTCAATAAAACGTGCCAAGTTCGGTGGCCAAATCATTAGTTTTGCCATATATATATATATGTATATACAAACTGAAATAAAACGACGGACCGAAGTCCAGGCCAACACACGCAACACGACTCTCAACGTGAAGAGGGGTGTGTGCGAAGATGAAGAGAAATGCTTTAAAGTGCGTGAGAAGGCTTACACTGGGCTGCCAAAGAAGACTTTTATATTTTTAAAGTGATGAACACTCGGCTCTCGTCGGTAAAAAAGTGAGCTCACAAGTGTTTAAAATGAGAAAACACTCAGTATATTATAAGTACGGAGCAAATTTGACAGGGCTTCCTCACCTTTTTTCTCTTAAAAATGGCCACCCCAAGCCCTCTATTTATAGAGGGGGGAGCTGCAGGTGTACCTGCGGCTAGGCCGCAGGTGTACCTGAGGCTACCCGGGTTGCCTCGAGTTTTGCAGGTCGCGTCATCTCGCAGTACGTGCATGTGGGCACTGTAATGTCCGCTCGAACGTTAAGAATTGCAATCCGGGCATCCGACTAAGGTATGTAAGACCTATCTCGAACCGCCGTTTTTGAGAGTTACGCAGTGGCATGGGGTTAGAGGTTGTACAAAGTCAGGAAGATGGGACGGTGCCCTCCGGTCTTCAAGCTTCAAATTCTAATCGTTACTCTGCGTAATAGTCACTAGGGATTAGTTTTCCTTGGTTCTTGTGGGACATTGCTGTGTAGAAATGTATGTATTGAAATGTTGAGACGGCGCTATGTGGCGTCAAGGTGGCAAGCTGACGACTTTGCCCCTCAACGGGATTATCTCCGGTTTGGGCTGATAAAGCAGACGTTGCTCAGGGTTATCACTGAGATTGGACTGCTACAAGTGTTGAAGGTTCTCAGTGTCATCTTTGAGGTGTGCCTGTCTTCCCGGGGTTAGGTCCGGGTTTGGTACTGAGTGCCTCGGTGTGAGTGCCGACGTAGAAGCTGATGGCATGCATTTGAAACAAGTATTTCTAGGGTTATCACCGGAACTGCATTCCTTGGGGTTATCACCAAGGTTGGTACATGCTACTCCTAGTGTTGAGATTGAGACTAGATATCTCGGGGTTATCTTCGAGATTAATCAGTCCTCTCCGGTGGAATTTTCGGTATTGGATCTGCATGTCTCGGGGTTATCTCCGGGGTTGGAACTGTTACTCCCGGTGTGTGTTCCGGTGTTGAGACTGAACTTCCGGTAGTATCTAGACTGGATGTGAGCTGTCTTCCAGGGTTATCTCTGAAAGGCAAATCTGCAATCCTACAAAGTCAGTGATAGGTATGCAGAAAATTTCTAGTGTCTATAGATGCCCCTCTTTATCATATTCATGATATGCAATGCATGGGTAGGATAAAGAATCCTAGACACTGGAAATGCAACATGATGCAAATGTATGATGCATGTGTGCGAGGTTGTTGCCCAATATTATGGGGATGATTGCCGGCTCCTTATTGCTTCTACCGAGGATTGGCAACTATGACCCGATTGGAGTGATCAAAATCTTTTAGGATGTTGATGATGGGGCTATCACTAAAGTCCTTAATCCTTGATACAGATATGATTCCGAAGATGTGCCTCTTATGTGTAAGAGATCTGTGGGGATACAGCTTTGTCTGTTTGAGGATGTGTATAACATATTCCGTCATCAATCCTCCTTGATGATGCTGACCTTTCCTGGTTTGTATCGCCAGGATATGTCAAGGTTCTGTTGGATTTACTGCCAACAGCATATGCTGTCAGGGTTGCCAGACCTTTGTTGATGTGTACTTCACCGATGCGTGAATCAACGGATGAAACCCTGTGGGGTAGACTGTCAAGGATGCTTGACCTTCGCTGACGTGTGAATCAACGGCTGATATGCGTTGTAACCCCCGCCGGGGATCTGATGGGGACTATGGATACCAAAGTACAAAATCATCGAATAGCTTCCGATGCCTCGATGGGTTTACTTACCATCGGATAAAATAACGTCAAGGCTGCCTGTACTTCATTGACACGTACATCAATGGATGATAATGCGTGGTGACCCCCGCCGGGGATTTGATAAAGAATAGGGTTACGACCTTCAATTGGCGGCATCGGACCCATGTCAGGTATTGCCGATGTGACGCCTCCAAAATAGGTATACATCACCCATCTTGAGTCGCCAAATACATGGTACAAAATTCACATACAACTTAATAATACAAATGTCGTGTAAAATATGACAAAATATAAACTGAGAGTTTTAATACGAATATTGTCTTCTAGACATTATTCAACTCAAATGGAGTCCTCAATACAATTATTTATACACTATTTTACAAAATAGTGAGGACTGCTAATGTTATCATCTGGACCGTCACTCCGTTCCCTGACTAGTCCTGGCTACGTTCTCATTTCCTGAAGAGGACAATGAAAGTAAAAGGGTGAGCTCACCTAGCCCAGTAAAAAATATTATGACTAAGATAATGCAGAATAATATATCGTTAGCCTTCAACAGTGTTAAACTGATAAAATATAACAAACATCAAGTTTAACTGCAGTGGAACAAGAAATCCATTAGAAGAGTCAAGTAGAGCATAAAATCTACTATCTTCTATGATTTAAAAAGGGTTTTCATCACTTTTATCGCTGAGACTCAGCTTAATAAATAATCCACATCATCGAATCACCCCTACACTACGGCCAAGGATATTCTTTAGTATCACGACCACAAATTATCCATGCACTATGGGCCAAGGATATTTGTGTATTCATCAATGGTCATGATCATGCCATAAAATAATTCATCTTTGCACCCTTGGCCGAAGAGAATCTATGGCCATAATCATACCAAAAACTGTCCATCAATACACTACGGGCCAATGAGGACTTTTACCACATCATTTGTAAAATTACGGTTATGTTTATATTGAATAATCCCTGGTCATAATCATACCAAGTCCATCTATGCACTACAGGCCACAAATAACTTTCAACATATAATAAACATGAGGATGATGACAATGATATAAGAATTCAATAAAACAAGTTCAAGGATAAATTTTTAAAGATTTATAATTTAATTTATCTAGAAATCAATAACGTCCAAATTGTCAACATGATACTGCTTTGTGGAGTAAAATTCAAGAATAATATTATATCAAAAATGATTTGGACCGAAAATAAATCAATTTTTGTCATGAATAGTACCCCGGGTGAATAGTAATCGAGTGAATAGTACTCGTGAATAGTAACTTCGGGAATAGTAACCCTGTGAATAGTACCCCGATATGAAAAAGTTAAAACTTATCAAGAATGCTTAGAATAATATTTCCATGAAAAGATACTGGATGAAGCGCAAATATTAATGATATTCTACTAATTTCATGGAGTATAGAAGCCAAAATTTTAACAAAACGAGTATATAATTCAAAATCTGAAACGAAATAATATTACTTACATACTACAGAGTATGGAAGAAAATATTATTTCATGCAAATATTGAATAAAAATAACATCCCTTACAGATGTTGAACGAAAATAATATTCTAACGAATATTTAACGAAGATAATATTCCTACGAATATTGACGAAGATAATACTCTTTATGAATATTGAACGAAAATAATATTCATACGAATACGAAAAATAATCTCTTCAGAATATGAAATAAATAATACCCCTTACCTCAAAAGAATAGTACTTCATGCTGAATATCGAATATAACGCTAAAAGAAACTTGCACCGTGTCGACATCGGGATTTTTAGATGTCCCTTTCCGTGACTTGTTCTTTGGTGTTCTCATTTTAGGTGAGATTTGTTTGAAAAAACAAGTGAAAAAGGTCCGACATGTATAATTTCGACGATGGACTGTTAAGAGTCGCCAATTGGTTTTTAAAATGGTTGTACCAACACAACCGAGAAAAGGTTCGCACATTGACCCAATGATGTGACACTGCTAAACGGGTCGGTGAAACTGAGATTCATTAAGGTCCGGGGATTTGGTTATGCAGGGGGAAGGTGTTAGGCACCCCCCGACATCCGTGTTACCACGGTGACCGCCTCTTTTCAAGAAACTATTATCTTAATGTGTGTGTATGGGTCAATGTGCTGTTATTTGGAAGTAGTGTGAGGTCTCGTTCGAACATATATACACAGGGTTTGAATTTATGTAAAAATTCAGTTTTTAGCAAGGTATAGCAATGATGTTTTATAAAAAAGGTTTTTTTCAAACCCTAATGTTCAATAGTAATTGAGACCTTTTACACTCCCATTTTATTAAGTGTTCAGCTTGATTAATTTTATTTGACAGATGCGAGGCATCCGTACGAAAATAATGTACAAAATAATACCGACTTCCTCGTGGGTATGGAAACCATCTGAGGAAATTCAGATACCGCAGAATAATTTACAAGCTGCTTACAGCTGAAAATGTCCATCACGGGAACCGAATCTAGATTCAATGGGATGAATCTATGATCACATGATTCCTAGGCGCACAGAATACTACAATTTATATGAAAGCAGTAAGCAGGTATATATATAAAAGCTGTAAATATATATATACAGACATGATCACTAACCACGAAGCACCTCCGTGGGGGATCAAAAATATAAATAAAGCTGTAAAAGCTATCAATCGCCACGGAGAAAACTCCAGGCGGGACAAAACGTAAATAAAGCTGTAAATACGGTCAACCGCCACGAAGGAAAATCCGTGCACGAAGTACACTCAAAAGCAGATTAAACGTAAAGAAAGTCAGAAAAGTGATCAACCACCACAAAGTAAACTCCTGTGTGGGAAATAATATATATATATATATATATATATATATATAAGCAATAAACGCATTCGGATGTAAAATCTGTGCTCATCGTAATGTAGTTCGACCACATTCATATATATATATATATATATATATATATATATATAGCGAATAAATGTCTAGGATGTAAAATCTGTGCTCATCGAATGTAGTTCGACCACAATTCATATATATATATATATATATATATATCACGGATTTTACATCTATGCGTTTATTCGCTTTTATATATATATATATATATATATATATATTAAAGCAAATAAACGCCCGCATCAAGTTCAGGCTCAATCGAGGCATAACTCGATGATGTTAGTTAATATATATGTAAATATATATATATATATATATATATATATATATATATATATATATATATAGATCGAATGAAACCACTGGATCAAGTCCGGCAAAAGCAAGCAACACGACTCTCAATGTGTAGAAGGGTGTGTGCAGATATGAAGAAAAAGACTTTAAAGTGTGTGAGAAGGCTTACAGCTGACTGCCAAAGAAGACTTCTATATCTTTAGAGTGGGTAAACACTGACTTTTGTAGGTACAAAAGGTTTATATATGAGCTCACAGGTGTTTAAAAGGGGAAAGTACACTGCATGGGGTGAGTGCTGAGCAAATTGGGTAAGGCTTCCTCGCCTTTTTCTCTTGCAAAATGGGCAGCCCAAGCCCTCTATTTATAGGCAATTTAGCCGCAGGTGTACCTGCGGCTGAGCCGCTGTTGTACCAGAGGCAACCCGGGTGGGCCCGAGTTTTTTGGGTTAGGTTATCTCGAACTACGTGCACTCAGACACTGTAATGTCCACTTGAACTTTTAGAAGTGCAATCCAGGCATCCGTTTGAGGTATACATGACCTATTTCGGACCGTCGTTGTTGAGAGTTGTACGATGGCATGGGATTAGAGTTTGTACGAAGTCATTGAAGATGGGACAACGCCCTCCGTTCTTCAAGCTTCAACTTTCATCTGTTACCCCGCACAATAGTCACTCGGGATTGGTTAGTCTTATGGGACATCGTTGCGTAGAGATGTTGAGATGATGTGACGTGGCATCATGTTAACGAGATGACGATGTTGCCCCTAACCGGTGTTATCGCCGGATTGGACTGATAAAGCAGATGTTGCGCAGGCTTCGCTGAGATTGGACTGCTACAATCTTTGAATGTCTTCATTGTCATCTTTGAGGTGTGCCTGTCTTCCTGATGTTATTGTCGGGTTGGTATAGTGCATCTCATTGTATGCGCCGAGATTGAAGCTGGTCGCATTTGAAACAAGCATTTTCGGGGTTATCGCCGAAATTGCATTCCTTGGGGTTATCACCAAGGTTGGTGGCTATTCCCATGGTCGGGACTGAGACTAGATACCTCGGGGTTGTCTTCGAGATTAATCGGTCTTCTCCGGTGTGTGTTCCGAGTTGATCTCGCATAATTTCGGGGTTACATCCGAGGTTGAATTATTACTCCCCGAGTGTGATCCTGGGGTTGATCATCGAACTTCCTAGTAGTATTCAGATGGATTTGGATTGTCTTTCAGGGTTCTCTTAAAAGACGAATCTGTCCTCCTGCAATGTTAGTGACAGTAGTATAGAAAATTTCGAGTGTCTACATATGCCCCTCTTTATCATATTCATGCATGGCGATGCATGGGTAGGATAAAGAATCCTAGACTCTTGAAATGCAACAAGACAAACATGGTACTATGGGTAGAAAAATGATGTAAATGCATGATGCATGTGTACGGGGTTGTAGCCCAACATGCTGGGGATGATTGTTGGATCCCTGTTGCTTCAACTAGGGATTGAAATCTTTGGCGATTCGATGTGTGTTTAATCATTAGGATGTTGATGTTGGAGTTATCACCCAATCCCTGTGTCTTTGATTATGACTTGATCTTGAAGATGTACCTCTTATGTGTAAGAGATCTGTGGGGATAAAGCTTGATCTATTTTAGGATGTGTATAACATATTCCATCATCTATCCTCTTTGATAACATTGACCTTTCCTGGCTGGTATCGCCAGGACATGTCAAGATTCTGTTGGATTTACTGCCAACATCAAATGCTGTCAGGGATGCCTGACCTTCGTTGACGTGTACTTCACCAACATGTGAATCAACGGCTGAAATATCCTGTAGGATATACTGTCAAGGCTTCTTGACCTTCGCTGATGTGTGAATCAACGACTCAGACTCTGTGAGTAGATAGCCAAGGTTACTTGACCTTCGCTGACGTGTGAATCAATGGAAAATTGCGTTGTGACCCCCACCGGGGATCCACTGGGGGAATATGAGTAATCAAGCATGAAATCCTCGAATAGCTCTAGAGCTCTGATAGGTTTAATTGCTATCGGCTGAAGTAACATCAAGGCTGCTTGACCTTCGCTGATATGTGTGTCAACGACTTAAATGTACGTTGTAATCCCCTACTGGGGTTTCACGTTGTAACCCCCATCTGGGACATACGTTGTAACCATCGGTGATGTGTGTAGCAGTGACTGGTCATCAGATGGTTTCTGAGGCTTTGTTGGGTTTGCTTCCAACGGTTATCATGATGTTAAGGCTGCTTGACCTTCGTTGATTTGTGTGTCAACGAATGAGCACGCGTTGTAACCCCCACCGTGGCTTCATGTTGCAACCCTCGTCGGGGACTCACATTGTAACCCTCGTCGAGGACTCATTTAGGGTAACAACCCGGAGTTGACGGCATCAGACCTGTACAATGTCTTCATGTTCCAAATGTGATTTATGACAAATGAGATCATTGGCAGGGTATACCTCGTGTTCGGGTGACTACTAATGAGCGATGTACAGATTCAAAGTCTCATCTGAGAAGACCAGGATTGTGTGTTGTTTTGCTCAATCTCGTGTCGTTTTTATTCTCGATTTGACCTTTCTAGTCCGTAAGAACTCCTTTGCAACTCGAACTGGACTGAGCCGGACGGGTGGGACCCACATAGGGGTGTCGCAGGTGCACTTGCTACAGCCGCAGGTGGGCCTGTGGCCAATCGCGGCTGATAAATTCCAGCAGGTTGGTCTCACAAGTCATTTTCAACTTGTCGCGCGAAGGAAAATCCGTGAGCCTCTTTCAGATCTGCTGAGTTCGAGCTATTTTTTGCAAATTCTATCACCGTACAAGTGTTCTACACTATCCTGGTAACGTATGCATGTATATTTTCTGATTTTTATCTGTTGGATTGTGAGTTATCGTACGAAATGCATCTAAACACATAGTAGTGATTATGTATGCACAAATGACTTGATAAAAAATATTCAACATAGTAAATGTTAGTATTAAACCATGTTGAACATAATGATGTGAAAAAAAATTGAATTTTGAGATAGTCAAATTGGCACTTTTTTCTGCTATTTTTTTGTCCTATTTGATGTCCAATGAGCAAAACGTAGCAAGGCAAAGTTGTGAGACCCCGAATTTTATAAAATAAAAGTATTCAATTTTTTTTCTATTTTGGTAAATAGCACGCTATTGATTATTGATGCTTATGTGATAAGTCACTCAGTTTTGTTTTTATTGGTATTATTAATGTAATAAAATGTAAAAAACTTTTTATATAAAATGTAATACTTTTATAAAGTTATTCTATAAATAAAATATATTATATTCTATTTGTGCATAAAGTGTTTTCAGATAGTAAAATCTTTTTATATAAAATAGAATACTTTTATAAAGTTATCTTTTTATTTAGACAATAATTAGAATATATTATATTTTATTATGCATAGTGTTTGTATATAGTGCTCAGATATAGTGTTTTCATAGTAAAATCTTTTATAAAGTTATTCGTTTTATTAGATTATAAATAGAATATATTATATTTTATTTAAAAGATTTTGCTTTAAATACGGACCGTCGATTAAAGTAAATCAATCTGGACCGTTCATGAGTTAGTTACTATGTATCCATTTTCTATAAATAGAAGCTCATTCCTTCATTATTTCTTATGAATTCACCGAAACTCAGAGAGAGAAACTATAGAGAGAATTCTTCTTCTATAATCTTGGCGTATTTCTTTAGAGTTTAAGAAAGCTTTGAGCGTAGTCAAGTTTTCTTCAAGTATATTCCCGCCTACCAATGTAATATTTTTCTTTTTAAGGTAGGGGATATAATTGTCGTACTCGTAAAGGATATTATTATTATTTATTATTCTGTTGGAATAACCTGTATACGCAGACTACCCTATACTTGGTGAAATTATTCTGTTATTCCATTCTTTATTATTATGTTGAATAACTGCTTATGCTGGCAATACGCATACATGGTGAAATTCTTCTAATATTCCGTTCTTTATTATTCTGTCGGAATATCCTGTCTGTGCGTTTACGCCGGACCTGGTTCCATTATTTATTATTCTGTCGGAATATCCTGTCTGTGCGTTTACGCCGGACCTGGTTCCATTATTTATTATTCTGTTGGGAATAACCTGTCGGTGCAGTCTATCGCACGCATGGTGAATCCTTCTGTTATTCCATTCTTTATTATTCTGTTGGAATAACCTGTCTATGTGGATTACCACATGCATGGTGAATGATCCTTCGTATTCATACGAATAGTATTTTCATTAAAAAGGGGTTTCTGCCAGGGGCAGATTCGTAATTTTTCTGACCCTCAAAAATTCTGGAAAAATTTGAAATGTTAATTTGATGAGTTTTCTAAATTGTGTCCAAAAATGGCGATTTTTCGATGTATAGATTAAGAGTTATGGATTTTATGGGAAAAGACTATTTTATAAGTAAACCCTTATAACTCCTTATGGTTAACTCCAAAATTGGTAAAATTTTTATTGGGAGTACATGTATATAACAAGAGTATACCCTGTAAATTTCAGAATTTTTAGACAAAAGTACAATTTATGATTAATGTCTAAATATTCGGCAGTTTTAGCCATATGAAATATGTAAATGAATTTTAAAAATTTTGAGAAAAATATATGTTCAAGATGGGACTATATTCTGCTAAATCCCAGAATAGAAATATTTTTTGGGATTGATTTGGTATTTTTCATGAAAATGAACTAGTTATGAGTAAATGAATTAAATATGTTATGTGAAGTAATAAAATTGAAAAATAAGATTTTATGGCTTGAGAATCCTATATAGGGTATATGCATATTTTTTATGAGGGTTTTGATCATTGATGATGAAATCTTATGAGTATGGCATTTTTGAATGATTAAATGCATTATTTGATAAAGTGTAAACAATTGAAATAAATTGTTTATAAGTTTAAGAAATGATTAAAATATTGTTATACTATTAATGATATTAGATTATGAGATTATTAAGTGATTGATAACATTTGGTTATTATGAATATTTGGATAAATTGTATTATAAATGTTTAATATTTATCATTTATCTCATTTGATTGATTCTTATATCATTGTCATCATCCTCATGCTTATATATGTGTTGAAAGTCATCTTCGTCCGTAGTGCATAGATGGACTTGGTATGATTATACGACTGAGGATTATTCTAAGATAATCATGACCGTAATGTTACAAATGATGTGGAAAAAGTCCTCATTGTCTGTAGTGCATTAATGGACGCTTTTTGGTATGATTATGGCTATGGATTCTCTCTACCAAGGGTGCAAAGATGAATTGTTTTATGGCATGATCGGGACCGTTGATGAAAACACGATTATCTTTGGCTCAGTAGTGCATGGATAATTCGTGGGTCGTGATACTAACGAATATCCTCGACTGTAGTGCGGGATGATTCGATGATGTGGATTAATTATTGAAATGAGTCTCGTTGATGAAATATTAATTCATGGATGTGATAATAATGAATATCTTTCGGCAGTAGTGCATGGATAATTCATGGATGTAATACTAACGAATATCATTGGCTATAAAGGCATGGATAATTCGATGATGTGGATTATTTGTTCGAGTCTCAAATGATAAAATATTGGTTATACACTTTTAATTTGTAGAAGATAGTAGATATCATGCTCTACTCGACTCTTCTAAAATATAGTTGTATGTCTTTGGCTTCAGAAAGTGCAAAAGATGAATTGTTAATGAATATCTTTGGCAGTGAGTGCAAAGATGAATTTATTAGTATGATTATGAACAAGAATTGGGATTTGGTATAATCATGATTTTTGATGTTTCAGGTGAAGATAGGTGATGAAAATTATCTTCGTCCTGGGTGCGAAGAGGAATTTAGAATCATAATTATGATTTTGAGTTATTCATATGATTGTGGACATGAATTGTTGATTGATGTTACACGAATAAAACATTATTGGTGGACTTTTAACATAGAGAAGATAATAGATCTGATGGTCTATTTTACTCTTCTAATGGATTGCTCGTCCCGCTGCAACTATGGTTGAAAAGTTTTATCATCTACCATATGTTCTAAATCTTTGATTTATTATTGATGAAAGCTATTGATAATTTAATTATCTTTAGTCATGATATTTCTTACTGGGCTAGTTGTGCTCACCCTTTCTGCTTTACAAATCCTTTCAGGTAATAAGAGTGTTGCCGTAAAGAGTGTTCTTGGGTCGAAGCGGGGATAACAGGAAAGAAATGTGGTCTCTAGTTGTGGAGGTTCTCCTTAAATAGTATAGATAAGTGTGTTGTATTCTATACAACATTTAGAAGTTATATTTGGTGAATCAAATAGGGTGAGGTGAACCCAACTTTGGAAGGGTGTTTTGCCACTATCATACAAGATGTCTAATGACATACAACCTCGTGTTATCACGAGACAGGGTTGTGCGCATCCACTTGCTAAGTATATTTACGGGCACTACCTATATGATATTGGAGTTGATTTAAAATATAATATTCACTTGGAGACTGTGGAGATAGTTATATGTCAAGAGAAGACTCACCATTGGAAAGAAGATGAAATAATCTTCTCGTTTTTCTTTAGGATCTATTGGGTCAACCAAGGATAATTCTGTGGCCATATGATATCTATTATAACCTAGACGCATGGCCTCCCATGTACGAAGGTTTCCTTGAGCACTTCCCAAAGATTTTAGTTTCTAAAACAGTCTTTAACTATACTTTTATGTAAAGTACCATTGTAAGGTTGTGGTCGAGGCACCATGAGAGTTACATACATTTGTATTAAAACTCATAGTTAACTGTGGTCGTATTCTATATGGCAGCTCAACAGTTTTATAAATGAAGTTGTATTTAAATTTTGTACCATGTATCTGGCGACTCAGAATGGGTGATGTATACCTAATTTTAGGGGCATCACAAAAGTACTCGTAGTATTGAGGTTGACCTTATGCATGATGATTTTGATTTTTAATGCATATATTATGTATATGACTTTGGGGCATGTGTGCTACTGAATGGCCACCTAGACATGCCTATGTGCATGTGGATAGTCCTATTTTCAAAGGGGACTATGGCAAATTTTTTCCAAATGTAGGCATTGGGTAGTCATGCATTTTAACTCTATTATATGTTAAAGTAAATGCATGCATGCATATAGTCATAAATGCATTTTAGAAAGCTCCAGGTAAGGAAATACCACACACTTTCTGAGGTGATTTGGAGACATGTTGTCCAGATATTATGGATCCGAATCAGCCGAGTAGTTCCTATAGGACCACTTCTGCCGTACGACAGAGGGCTTCTGAAGTGCCTCATCCCCGCTCTGTCAGACAGCCTCGTCGGTTGGTGGAAGCCGTGATTCGTCCTGTCCGGGTAGATGTGCCAGATGTTGAGGACGAGGAGGCGGATATTCCGATTGAGGATCCCGCTCCTGCTGCACAAGTTCCTCGTAGGGAGCTTCCGAGTATTTAGGTGGAAAACCCAGAGCTGCTGGGTGATTTGAGCAGACATCCATCGATGTATTTTCATGCTAATGAGGTATGACGTTAGACTTTGATCTTCCTTTTTTCCTATTGATGAGGATTAAAGGGTTCTGATGTTGATCTGCATTTCATACAGGTTCCTGGTTTTATACAGCCTCAAGGGAACTGGTTTAACATTCACTCCATGTACCAGGCGCTTCATCCTGACTATAGAGCGGTAGTGCATGAGTGGGGATTTAGGGCATTTTTCTCCATCCTTCCCTGTCGTTGTCCCTGGGGTTACCTCAGGGCATTGTCTGAGTGATGGTTTCATCAGACTCAGTCACTCCATCTGCTGGATTGCGAGGTGATGATGACGCCTATGGATTGGCGATTTATCACAGGCATAGAGTTTGGAGGGGAGCCAGTGCCTTGTATGGCGAATATTACCCCTACTGCCGTTTGATCCTTATTAGGAGTTCTGGCTAAGGCGCTCAAAGGCAAGACTGTCCATTCAGGTCCTTTGAGCGTAAATGATATGAGTGGGCTTTTGAGTGAGCCCATGCCTGATGATGTCAGAATCAGGGATCGCGTTCTGTGGCGATTGTTCCTGATGATCAATCGAGGTCGCCTTCACAGATAACTCTTCTACGGTATCCTTTGCTTTGATCGGCCACACGTGATGTGGACCGTATTGGAGAGTATGATTGGGGCTCTTACACCTTTTTCTATTTCCTCCCGGCACGCGCGCGCTGCGCTGTGGTTCGACCGAGGCTTGGCTATGATTTTACCCATTTCTGCTGGTGAGTATTTCTCTTGTCTTTTCCCATTCATAGGTTAAGAGTGTTTACTGATAGCAGATGTTTTGCCATTGTGTTGGCAGTTTTGGGCCTATGAGAGGCTCCTATGCTTGCGTCCTGTGAGTGTGTTAGGTTTAGATACCTATCCACGAGGACGACAATGACACCATTCTATTTTGCCGGAGGTCCCTGTAGCTGAGGGATTCACTCACTGCCGTATGAAGCTGGAGTTGCTGACAGCTGATACCATTACATGGATTCCCTATTCAGGGGAACATTTGACCATCGGCTTTGAGGATGGACACCAACCTGAGTCAGTATTTGATTTCCACCAGGAGAGTTCCTCTCTTCACAGATAGAGGTTGGGAGCTCTATTTAGGAGAGCGTGCTATTATGAGCACCACAGGGGAGATCCGTATACCGATCTTACCTCCTGCTAGGCGTCATTGGCCCGGATCACAATCACCCATCACTGATATCCCATTTTTGGGGGTTGACAGTTTTGCATTATCAGAGGGTCCTTGCACTCAGGAGACGTTCCAGCGGTGGTGGTTCCCTCGTACTATTGGAGCCGAGTCCCGCGCCACACAATTTATGGGGGATATGGTTCCAGGATCCTTGATGATGACAGATTGGGTAGCTTGTGTCTGAGCTCTGACTCATATGACCCAGATTGATAGCTTGACCTGGCAGTTGGATCAGGCACATATATTTATCCGGCATTTGGGCAGAGATCCAAGTGAGGCGAGACATTCGTTCCTTCGTGTCGGTACCGCCCCTCGAGACGACCCATTCGGGTTTTTGGCGCAGATCCTCTTCTTTATAAGCCTGACATCCCTGTTGATAGAGATCCAGTGACTCAGGAGGAGCTACATCAGGTGGGCGGGATTGATGATGTGGACATCGACACCATGGTCTTCTTCCGATGTATATTCTCGTTATATCTTTTGACAGCCTCTCTGTTAGATATTGGGTGGTCGTTCCCCATTCTCACTATATCTTTTGATAGGCCTCTATTAGTAGTAGGGCTGCTTATGCCCCATTTCCATATCAGGTGTATAGAAATGATGTATTAGATGATGATATACTTAGGAATGTATGCACCATTTTTCCATTCCCTATATCATATTGCCATCCATTATCTCATTATGCATGTATCATGTTATGCATATGTATATATGTCCAGAGATATTCAAAGATTGACCTGGATGGTCTTATGACACACGTCTGCATGATGTCTTCTTCGATTAGTAGTCAGATAGATCATACCCCACCGTCATTGGTGGTATTGGGTATGCGATCGTGGTATGATAGCATGTCACCACCGACATTGCAGGATCAGTAGATAAGTCATTGCGAAGATACCATGACTTTATTGATGTTTCAGGTTCTCGCAGGGTTTGTAGACGGGATGCTAGAGCATTGGCTACCAGATAGGTAGGTATTCCGATTTGGTACCCATGAGTTGACTCCTACTTTGGAGGAGTACGCACGTTTGACGATGCTTCCTTTAGACATACCTTGTATGCATCTGGCTTTGGGAGATATGAGTAGATGATTCATGACTCTCACAAAATTGCGGCGCAGAGTAGTGCAGGATGAGCTGACATCTAGCCACGTGATATCCCAGCTTTTTTTGTACGACAGATTTGGCTCGGAGGATAGGTATTCACGATATTCCGGGGATTTTACCGCACCGGAGGACCACTGGCGTTTGGCCAGAGTTGATGTACTGTTGTTGTACGTATTATCGTATGTTTATATGCCACGATATATGGACGAGATAGACGTTGGTGTCATTATGGTTGGGAGAGCTCTTAAAGAGAGTCGTACCATTGTACCTATGATTATAGCAGAGACCTTGTGGTCATCATCCTACTGCTGCACTTATCCGACATGAGTGTGGTTTATGTCACACTTGAGACCGGTTGGTACCCTTAGACGGCATGGGTATTGGTTCACCAATGATGTAGCTATGTCATACTCCTTTCAACCGTCGGAGTGTATAGATGCTCTGTGTGACACCTCCAAATCCCGGTACTTCATTACCTCAAGATTTGGTGTTCACGTAATCAAAACATTCATTTCTAACTACCCAATCATAATAGAATTGAATAATAAAAGAAAACCTGTCTATACAGGATTAAACTTAAATAAAAATCTCCTAGGTTATCTAACCTTTATCAACAATCATTCAAATGCGGAAAATTAAATAACTTCATTACAATCTTTAAATCAAATTCTGAAAGTAAACTATCAAAACTATTACAAGTCTTCAGTATTTATTCATCTTTCCTTTTCCCTTACCGGTGGTAGGTACGTCACCCATTTCAACTTTAGCTGTAAGAAATTTTACAAGCAAGAGTGAGCAAACAAGGCCCACTTGAAATAACAATAAGTAAATCTTTAAAATTTTACATCAATTGCCAATATTAGGCTCAATAGAACTGAACAATATATTCTATTAACTTTCTGAAAATTTTAACATTCACTAAGGGTCTAATGACCACGAATCATGTCCACAGTTATAAGTAATCTTTTAACTTTAACTTTTTATCAAATATAAGACTATAAGGACTCCACGACTTGGGGGATCAACCCTTCGCATACAATGTATTGTGCACAACCATTTCAACGCTAAGCGTAAACCTCTATTAAAAGAGTTGTTCATCTCAAGATTTAGAATACAAGTCCGCACTCAAAGTAAGTTTGATTTGGACAAGCTTTCAAGGAAATTTGAATTAAATCGAACATCAACTAAGGAGTAGTTGAATAAAACCAATAACACTATACTATAGAATAATCGTGATTGAATCAATCATAGTAAACTAAAGTCATGCTTTAGGAATAATCTAATAGCATACCATTTGAATAACTATAGCATACCTTGCTTGAACAATACTAAGACAAAGTTAATTAGAATTGAATACTAAGCATGCATAGTAACTTGATTGATAGAAATGTTCGACATTAGTATATATATATAGTTGTGCATTCTAAACAACAAGTTAAATACAAGAATAACTTGCTCCAAAATAACTTACATTATTATATTATAATTGAATTGAAAATAGTACTTGAATTAACAAGATAATATATTAGAAAACTTGCTTAAAGATAGCTGCACAATTTTAAAAGTAGAGTTAGAGAACTTGCCTCGTGCGTAGGTTAAACAATTACTATTCACGTTCACCCCAAATCCTACACATACCATATGTATTGACAATACACATTAGGTACACTAACATTACCTTTATGAGTTACTTTATTACTCTTAGTATAGCTACTAACTAAGTTTAAGTTTAAACAACATCACATCTTTTCATGAACATTGCTTTTTAGCTTTATTACAACTACTTAAGTGATCATGTCATTGCACCACATGCACATTAACAACTTGATACAACATCCTATTATATGTCCAACATGTTATCATTAAGTTATACTAAAACACAAAGGGTTGCACTTGCATTCGTGCATCCCGACGCCCTCCGATTGGCTCCAAATACACAACAGTCCTACAGATGGACATTTTAACTATAGTTATAGACCTCAAATTATAAAACAAAGCATGAAAGTTGTAGGTCTATTCGTCCTCGTTCCGGATCATCTTGAATCAACTCAATCGGAGTTCGTATGAGAAAGTTATGGCCGTTTTACTACAGGAGGTCAAAACAAATTCAACTCAGATAACTTTTTTTTCTGCCAAGGGGCACGGATCAGACATCAAGAGACGAAAGTACAAATACGGGAAGTATGAGTTCAATATTGGGGCCTGAAAGCCATCGCCCATTTTTGATCTTTGGTACCAAACTCAGAGAACCCAACGACGACGAAGAACATAACAACTAAATTTTGTACTAAATGATCTCGCTAACATCTAAATTTACATGAACAACTAACATAATTTACCCATAATCATAACCAATTATTCAGATACTAATTAACAACGACTAAACCAAGATTTTAAAAACTTAAATTTTTAAAATACGGTTTAAAAAAAAACTAAAACTCCATAGTTGATAACACAATAAACACTGTGAATTGATTAGTAGACCAAAATACTCTATTCAAACTACGTTCCATTTGTATCTCAATGAAATACCATAAACAAACTTCAATTTATAGTTTCATAACCAAATTGGCCATTAAAATTGGTACTTACATGATTACATATGGAAACATACCAAGAATATATATACTGACAAATTTTCTTCCTATTGTAGACGAAATTTGCATGCGATTATTGTTTAAACACCATATCTAATCACTATAAACATGTATAACCCCCATAACTTAGTTACATAACAACAATTCGAAATAAAAACTAGAACTCACAGAGCATAGAAGAAATAGAATTCACAGAGTATAACAAAGCTTCACCAAAATACTCATAAATAATATCAAAGTGGTAGAACATACCTTCAATTAGCTTATACAATCTTTGTTAGTTGAAGACCAATCTCCCTCAATCCCTCAAACTCTTTTCTCAATTCTCTCTGCTATTCTCTAAACTCTCTCAAAACCCAGCAACTAGTATACATAATATAAAAAAACAAAATTGATATGGCCTTAATAGCCATCATCAGTTACCCAAAATAACGTATACATTATATTTATTATTTATTTTATTTTGTTTATTTTATAAATTAGAAACATCAAAAGCCATAAGGCTTGTTTGGCAAACCATTTAAATTTTAAAGAATTTATATCCTTAAGCATTGTTTGGGTAAAACTAGATTAAAACTACTTTAATTTATTTTTAATAACTCCTTATTTTATAGTTATTTGTCACACTTTATTTAATCAAGCTTTCATATTTAATTTAATTAATTCAAATAACCATTAATTAAATAATTCATTTAATCACATAACTCAATACAAATAATTAACCATCAACTTGAAATATCAATATAATAATAATTTTCTTAACTCATTAATTATTTATTTACAACATAAATAATTAATCAATTCAAATTAAACTAATATTTATTTAGCAATAAATACACAAATTAAATATTTATATAATTCAATAAATATTTAAAATTATAATTTAAATTTTTGGATTGTTATATCCTTCCCTCCTTACAAGAATTCTGTCCCCAGAATCACAACTCAAACAAACAAATCGTCACATTCTTCCCTTCTTACAAAGATTCTGTCCCCGGAATTGAAGACACCGTTTAAACAAATAACTCAGGGTAATTCTTCATCATATCAGCTTCGAGTTCCCACGTAGTCTCTTCGACATTGTGGTTCCTCTATATCACCTTCACAGAAGGTATCACTTTATTCCTGAGCACTTGTTCTTTCCTGTCGACTATCTGGATAGGAATCTCTTCATAGGACAAGTCTTTCTCAAATTGCAATGGTTCGTACTCAATTATGTGCTTGTAATCAGATTTATACGGTCGTAACATCGACACGTGAAAAACATTATAAATGTTTTGCAATTCTGGAGGTAGAGCTACCTCATAAGCTACCTCTCCAACTTTCCTTAGCACTTCAAAGGGTCCAATAAACCTCGGACTTAGTTTCCCCTTTTTACCAAATTGAATTTTCCCCTTCCAAGGAGAAACTTTTAGGAACACGTAATTTCCTATGTCAAATGTACGATCTTGTCTGTGTTGATCAACATATTTCTTTTGTCTGTCTTGAGCAGCTATCAATCTTGTTCTGATGAGTTGGACAACCTCAAAGTGATTTGTTGTACTAGTTTCGGTCCTAACGAGTTGGCGTTCATCGACTTCGTCCCAAAGACAGTGGAGTTCTGCTTTCTGCCAGATAATGCTTCGTAAGGCGGCATGCCGATGCTAGCGTGGTAATTTGTATTTGTAGGCAAATTCCACCAACGGTAATTGTTCATCCCAGCTTCCTTTGAAATCCATGACGACGCTCTCAAAGATATCTTCTAATGTCCGAATCGTTAGATTCGCTTTAGCCATCGTTTTTGCGGATGATGATATGCCGTACTCATTCAAGAATCGCTGCGTTCCCATACATTCATGTAGTCTCTTCCGGAAGTTTGATGTGAACACGGGATCTCTCGTTCGACACAATTGACACTGGAACCCCATGTCTTGCAACGATCTCTTTAACATATAGTTTTTCCAGCTGATCAAGATTGAATCTAATCTTTATTGGCAAAATGTGTACAGATTTTGTCAACCTGTCCACTATCACCCAAATCGCATCGTATCCTTTCTGAGTTGTTGGAAGACCTACCACAAAATCCATTGTTACATGCTCCCATTTCCATTCCGGTATCTCCAATGGTTGAAGTAACCCGCTTGGTCTTTGATGTTCAGCCTTGACTCTCTGACATGTTAAGCACTTTGCAACGCATTTTGCAACATCTCTTTTCATATTTGGCCACCAAAAATGTCATCGCAAATCTTGATACATCTTCGTACTTCCCGGATGAATCGAATATCTCGAGTTATGAGCTTCGGTCAATATGTCTTCTTTAATATCCAATAATCATTGGAACCCATATTCGTCCTTCAAATCTCAAAGATCCCCTCAGATCAACTTTTTACTTTATTTCTTTTCCCCCGACCACACCTTCTCTTATTTTTCTGCATTCCTCATCCTGCAGTTGAGCATTCTTCACTTTGTCCACCAAAGTTTGACTGGCTTCCATCTGGTATCATTTCTCATCAGATTATTTTAGAAATTTGATTTCCAACTCTAACCTTGACATTGCTGTAATTAACTCCTCCTTATCAGTTAACAACATCAACTTTTCTCTCGCCTTTCCTACTCAAGGCATCTCGCGAACCCGCGTTTGCTTTGCCTGGATGATAAAAGATCTCACAATCATAATCTTTTATCAGTTCCATCCATCTTCTTTGACGCATATTCAAGTCCTTCTGTGTGAAAATATACTTCAGACTTTTATGGTCTGTGTAAATCTCACATTTCTCTCCGTAGAGATAATGTCTCCATATCTTTAGAGCAAACACAACTGCCGCCAACTCTAAATCATGAGTCGGATACCCTTTTTCATAGTCTTTCAATTGTCTTGATGCATACGCGATGACTTTCCCATTCTGCATAAGAACACAACCCAACCCTTTGTGTGAGGCATCACTATACACCACAAAATTTCTTGTATTGTCTGGTAATGTCAACACAGGTGCCACACTTAGCTTCTTCTTCAAATCTTGAAAACTTTCTTCACATTTCTCTGTCCACACGAATTTTATAGCTTTCCTTGTCAAATTTGTTAACGGAGTGGCTATCTTAGAAAAATCTTGAATGAATCTTCTATAATAACCCGCCAAACCCTAAGAAACTCCTCACTCGGCGGTGTTCTTGGTTGTTCCCAATTGATTCTGACTTCCACTTTTGATGGATCCACTGAAATCCCATCCTTGTCAATAACATGACCCAAAAATTGTACACGGTCGAGCCAAAATTCGCACTTAGAGAATTTTGCGTACAACTTTTCCTTTCTTAGTGTCTCCAATGTCAAACGTAAGTGTTCCACGTGTTCTTCTTGAGTCTTGGAATACACTAGAATGTCGTCGATAAATACCACTACAAACTTGTCTAAGAATTGTTTAAACACCCTGTTCATTAGATCCATGAACGCAGCAGGTGCATTGGTTAAACCAAAAGACATCACCAGAAACTCGTAATGTCCATATCGAGTTCTGAATGTCGTTCATGGTATATCCTTCCTTCCTCACTTTTAACTGTTGATACCCACTTCTCAAATCTATTTTCAAAAAGTATTTGGCACCCTTCAATTGGTCAAACAAGTCATCTATTCTTGGCAACGGGTATTTGTTTTTAATAGTGACTTTGTTTAACTCCCTGTAATCAATACAAAGACGCATTGATCCGTCCTTCTTCTTCACAAATAAAACTGGCGCTCCCGACGGCGATACGCTTGGTTGAATATATTTCTTGTCCAGCAACTCTTGCAACTGTACCATCAGTTCCTTCATTTCTACCGGAGCCATTCATCAGACGGGCCTTCGATATCGGTGCTGTTCCCAGCACTAAGTTGATCACGAATTCAATTTCTCTGTCAGGCGGAAGTCTTGAAAAATCCTCTAGAAACACGTCTTCGAATTCTTTCACTACCGGTATTTCTTCTAGTTTTACCCCCTTGTTTCGAGTATCGACTATGTAAGCTAAATAGCCCACACAACAACTCGACTCAACAATTTCTTGGCTGCGTGAGTCGTCGGACATTTCATTTGTCTAGGCGACTTGCTACCATAAAATACTACCTTTGACGGAGTCATAAGGTTTACACACTTCTTTTGGCAGTCAATTACCGCTCCGTATTTGAACAACCAATCCATTCCCAAAATTACATCAAATTCCTCGAGTCTAATTGGAATCAAATCTACCAATAAGATATTCTCCTTAATGTTCACCCTACAGTTCTTGTATACGAATCTAACAGGGATTACTTCTTTATTCGTAATTTCTATGTTCAAAGGAAAATTTAGTTCTTTTCTAGGAAATTTTAACCTCTTGGCAAATTCATCAGATATAAACGAGCAAGTAGCACCCGAATCAAATAATACATATGCATTAATATCATTGATTGGGATAATACCTGACACCACATCTTTTGATTGCACAGCATCTCGCACAGTCATGTTGAAGGTTCTGGCTATGGGTTTGTTTGATGCTGCAGGTCCTGTAATGGCCCATGTACTTCCATTGTTACCTCCACTGCTTCTGTTTGTCACTCCCTCCTTTCTTCTTAGGGCATTCACGAGCAAAGTGATCCTTGGATCCACACGTGAAGCACGCATTCTTCTTCTGTTGAGTGCAATTTGGGGCGATGTGGTCCTCCTGGCCACAATTGTAGCAAACTCGTTTCCCCATCAAGCACGCACCCTTGTGAAATTTCCCGCATGTCGCACATGCTTCAAACTTTTTGTTTTGTTGGTTACCCTGCTGGTGTCCAGCACCCACGTTCCCATTCCACTTCCTCTTCATGTCGTTGCTGTTGTTGTTGTTGTTGTTGTTGTAGTTATTGTTTCCACTGCTACCACTCCCATTTTTAGTCTCATTCTCATTCCTCTTCTTCTTTTGTTCCTGGTTGAACTTTGTCACTGCCTTGCCTCCACCTTCAGCGAGTACTGCTTTCTCCATCACCGCTGCAAACGTCTTCAACTGGAACAGGGATACCCTACTGTACAGCAAGGGCTTCAGTCCCTGTTCAAATCTTTTCACCTTACGCTCGTCTGTGCTGACCTGATATGGCGCAAACCTCGCCAATTAGTTGAATTTCGCGGCATACTCAGATACCGTCATCGTTCCCTGCTTTAATTCCAGAAACTGCACTTCTAGCTGACTCTTCGAACTTTCTGGGAAATAAGTCTCGAAGAACAACTCCTTGAACCTATCCCAGGTCATCACTCCTGGCCCTTCACGAGTTTTATTGGCCTGCCACCAATAACTAGCTTCTGCTTTCAACATGAATGTTGTGAAAGCAGTCTTCTAATCATCCCCTACCCTAGCGACATCGAACACCTTTTCTATCTCCATAATCCAGGTCTGTGCTTCGACTGGATTCATAGACCCACGGAATTCAGGTGGTCCAACCGCCTTGAAATCCTTAAAAGTTGTACCATGGTTTTGTGGTTGATTCTGCAACGCTCCTGTCAGTAGTGTCACTAGTTGTTGAATGGGGTTACCGTTAACATTGTCGTTATTGGTAGTTCTCTCATTGTTTCTATGTCGGGGTGGTTCACGTCTGGGAGGCATTTTCTATTAAAACAAAACATCTATTAGACTATTACTCAGCTTCTTTAAGTATTTTCTAATTAACTTGCCTCCATAACAGAAATAGCCATATAACACATAACACTTTGAATAAAGTAACAACTTTTATTTATTCAAAACCTTTTTGGAAAACATAAAACAATAGCATCACTACTATCTACATTACTTTCCTGAACTACAAAAGTTTCAGGACAACATCATAGTCATATCCCATAGGTTGCATAACACTTGGGATTTACAATTTATTTAACTTTCACTCATCGTACTACATCTACGATGTTCTATTAAGATACTTCTTAGCCCTATCACGTTCTTCCTCCATGACTCGAAATATTGTTCTGCGATCTGACACGAATGATGGCAGCGTCTCGAACTGAATCGGATACCCCATGACCCGATCTTGAGCTCGATTAATTGCGGTGTTAAATACTTTATCCATCTCTTCCATCTTCATCCTCTTTGCTTGCGTGTCTCTTACTGCTAATCTGGTTCGTTGAAAAGCTTCCTCGTAATCATCTTCAGCTCTTGCCCTCTTAGCAGCTTCTTCTCTCAGCTTGCTCTTCAGTTCGGCAACCATCTCGATCAATTGTTCTTTCTCTCCTTCAATTTGTATTAGTTTCTCCTCGGCATTTGTCAGTCATTCCTCATGATCCTGAATCTCGCCGTCTTTTTGTGTCATTGCAGTCTATTGTTCAGCTACTATCTCCTGCAACTCCTTAACTGTATCTTGAAGTTCCACGTTACGGTCATGCACCTCATCGTACATACGGCCAGCTATCGAGTTAAGTGGAATTCTTTCCTCCTCGTCCTCGTCATTCTCATCCTCCTGTGGTAACTCAACGGGATCCTCCTCGTCTGTCTCCACATCATCATCCTCATCCTCAACTACTGTGACCAACGCGGCTGACTCCCATGGCAGTAGTTGTTCCCAAACTACCGAAGATCGAGAGGCTCCTCCTCTATAGGCATTTGAGGTCCCTCCTCCTAGCTTTCGACCGGATTCTCCGACATTAGTCATCCCGACAACAAAGTTTTAAAGTTTTAATTATTAATCATTACTACTCGACACTCCCGAGTACATAAATATAAACACATAAGCACATAAGTGTTTTATTACTTCTTTCTTAAAACTCGATAAGAGTTATCTCCACTATCTTTTTAAAGGTTACTTCCTAAGGCTTTTCCCCCACCTAAGGTTCATAACCTAAAGCTTTGATACCAACTTGTGACACCCCCAAATCCCGGTACTTCATTACCTCAAGATTTGGTGTTCACGTAATCAAAACATTCATTTCTAACTACCCAATCATAATAGAATTGAATAATAAAAGAAAACCTTTCCATACAGGATTAAACCTAAATAAAAATCTCCCAGGTTATCTAACCTTTAACAACAATCATTCAAATGCGGAAAATTAAATAACTTCATTACAATCTTTAAATCAAATTCTGAAAGTAAACTATCAAAACTATTATTAGTCTTCAGTATTTATTCATCTTTCCTTTTCCCATATTGGTGCTAGGTATCGTCACCCGTTTCAACTTTAGTCGTAAGAAATTTTACAAAAGAGAGTGAGCAAACAAAAGGCCCACTTGAAATAACAATAAGTAAATCATTAAACTTTTACATCAATTGCCAATATTAGGCTCAATAGAATGAACAATATATTCTATTAACTTTCTCGAAAATTTTAACATTCACCGAGGGTCTAATGACCACGTAATCATGTCCATGAGTTATAAGTAATCTTTCAACTTTAACTTTAATAAATATAAGACTATAAGGACTCACGCACTTGGGGGATCACCCTTCGTACAATGTATTGTACACAACCATTTCAACGCTAAGCATAAACCTCTATTAAAAGAGTTGTTCATCTAAGTATTTAGAATACAAGTCCGCACCAAAGTAAGTTTGGTTTGGATAAGCTTTCAAGGAAATTTGGAATTCAACGAACATCAACTAAGGAGTAGTTGAATAAAACCAATAACACTATACTATAGAATAATAGTGATTGAATCAATCATAGTAAACTAAAGTCATGCTTTAGGAATAATCTAATAGCATACCATTTGAATAACTATAGCATACCTTGCTTAAACAATACTAAGCCAAGGTTAATTAGAATTGAATACTAAGCATGCATAGTAACTTGAGCGATAGAAATGTTAGACATTAGTATATATATATATATATATATATATATATATATATATATATATATAGTTGTGCATGCTAAACAACAAGTTAAATACAAGAATAACTTGCTCCAGAATAACTTACATTATTATATTATAATTGAATTGAAAACAGTACTTGAATTAACAAGATAATATATTAGAAAACTTGCTTAAAGATAGCTGCACAATTATAAAAGTAGAGTTAGAGAACTTGCCTCGTGCGTAGGTTAAACAAATACTATTCACATTCACCCCAAGTCCTACACATACCATATGTATTGACAATACACATTAGGTACACTAACATTACCTTTATGAGTTACTTTATTACTCTTAGTATAGCTACTAACTAAGTTTAAGTTTAAACAACATCACATCTTTTCATGAACATTACTTTTTAGCTTTATTACAACTACTTAAGTGATCATGTCATTGCACCACATGCACATTAACAACTTGATACAACATCCTATTATATGTCCAACATGTTATCATTAAGTTATACTAATACACAAAGGGTTGCACTTGCATTCGTGCATCCCGACGCCCTCCGATTGGCTCCAAATACACAATAGTCCTACAGATGGCCATTTTAACTACAGTTACAGACCTCAAATTAAACAACTTTAAGCATGAAAGTTGTAGGCCTATTCGTCCTCGTTCCGGATCATCTTGAATCAACTCAATCGGAGTTCATATGAGAAAGTTATGGCCGTTTTACTACAGGAGGTCAAAACTGCCCAACTCGCGACAACTTTTTCCAAGACCTTAGGATGGATCGAGGGCGCCGAAGGCGTGAAAAGTACCAGCGTTGGGGGTGCGAGTTCCAAAGATGGGCGTGAAATTTGGTGCTAGGGCGCCGAAACTCAGAGAACCCAATGACGAAGAACATAACAACTAAATTTTGTACTAAATGACATCTGCTAACATCTAAATTTACATGAACAACTAACATAATTTACCCATAATCATAACCAATTATTAGGATACTAATTAACAAACGACTAAACCAAGATTTTAAAACTTAAATTTTGAAAACACGGTTTAAGAAAAACTAAAACTCCATAGTTGATAACACAAGAAACACTTTGTGAATTCATTAGTAGACCAAAATACTCTATTCAAACTACGTCCGATTCAGTATCTCAATGAAATACCATAAACAAACTTCAATTTACGGTTTCACAACCAAATTGGCCATTAAAATTGGTACTTACATGATTACATATGGAAACATACCAAGAATACATATATCGACAAATTTTCTTCCCATCATGAGATTTAAATTTGCATGCGATTATTGTTTAAACACCATATCTAATCACTATAAACATGTATAACCCCCATAACATAGTTACATAACAACAATTCGAAATAAAAACTAGAACTCACAGAGCATAGAAGAAATAGAATTCACAGAGTATAACAAAGCTTCACCAAAATACTCATAAATAATATCAAAGTGGTAGAACATACCTTCAATTAGCTTATACAATCTTTGTTAGTTGAAGACCAATCTCCCTCAATCCCTCAAACTCTTTTCTCAATTCTCTCTGCTATTCTCTAAACTCTCTCAAAACCCAGCAACTAGTATACATAATATAAAAAAACAAAACTGATATGGCCTTAATAGCCATCATCAGTTACCCAAAATAACGTATACATTATATTTATTATTTATTTTATTTTGTTTATTTTATAAATTAGAAACATCAAAAGCCATAAGGCTTGTTTGGCAAACCATTTAAATTTTAAAGAATTTATATCCTTAAGCATTGTTTGGGTAAAACTAGATTAAAACTACTTTAATTTATTTTTAATAACTCCTTATACTATAGTTATTTGTCACACTTTATTTAATCAAGCTTTCATATTTAATTTAATTAATTCAAATAACCATTAATTAAATAATTCATTTAATCACATAACTCAATACAAATAATTAACCATCAACTTGAAATATCAATATAATAATTTTCTTCACTCATTAATTATTTATTTACAACATAAATAATTAATCAATTCAAATTAAAGAAATATTTATTTAGCAATAAATACACCAATTAAATATTTATATAATTCAATAAATATTTATAATTATAATTTAAATTTTCGGATTGTTACACTCTGTCCTGGTTCGCATTTTTGGCAGATATCAGAGATCCATTCAGCATATTGCCGTGCTCAGGGCTTTGCTCACCATACAGCTTTATTACTCACGCTCCGGGCATGGATTATCTCCCTCTGGCTGGTTTGAGGGGCGTGACTACTTATCACCCACTAGCTGCGATGTCGTAGTTCGACCAGTTCCAAGATTTTCATCCTTTCGATGGGGCGATAGGTCAGCGTTCAGCTTCTCGATATTTCTCAGCAGAGAACTGATCCCGTGTGTATGCTTGTTGGGATCAGCGTGAGATATCTTCTTTTTCTGTCAGTCATCCAGGTTGTTCTATAGAGTATTCGGCATGGATGGAGACAGAGATTTTATCGGCTGCAGCAGTATCTGCAGTACCGGATAACGAGTTAGATGATGTAGAGCCCATGGAGGACATCGATACCTACATCGAGGAGGAGCCCGTTGCTGGGTTGTCAGCATTTCTTTCAGATTCTCCTAGTACTAGTACTGTTGTGATTCAGCACTCGACACAATACTTAGAGCAGAGTCTTCATCTGATGACCTTTGAGAGAGATCATGCTCGATCTATGATGTTGACTGCCCTTGATGGGAGGGACGCATCTCTATTATAGAGAGACGAGGCATTAGCTCGCAGAGATGCCGCTGTTGTTGAGCGGGATGAGGCCATATCAGCCAGAGATGCAGTGATAGTCGAGCGGGATAGTGCTATATTTGCCCTGGATGCAGCTATCACAGATAGTACTGCAGTGAGGTCCCTTACCACTGGTATGATCATAGAGATAAATGCATATATTGATGATCATATGGTCACCATGCAGATGGCTGTAGATCTGTTGGGTCGTGTGGATATTCTCGTACAGGAGACCACAGCTTCGCCTTCTTCTTCTGAGAGGGATGCCATATTGGGCTTGTAAGCTCGCATATACCCTGACTTGTAGATGAGCTTGTATTTACCTGCACAGACTAGCTTAGCCATTTTGTCATGTATAGTTTACATTGTATATATATCAAACAACATTATATATATGATAGGGAAATATATTTTTGGATCACTTCCCTTTTAGATATGCCTTGCTATCTGCTTGATATTTTGCCTGCTGCTTCAGGGCTTGTGGTCTTGATGTATTCTGAATTCCTCCTAAGTGGATGGACATTGAGTTGTCTCTGGATAGTTCAGAATGGATTATCGATCTATGTATCCCTACCATCTTTGGTGTCTTGGGACTGGTTTCTGTATGGAAATGTGGAGAGGAGTGTGGCTTTCCGCTCTAAGATTGACTGCAGCACAGATGGTAGCCAGTACTTCTATTTAGGAGAATCCTAGTTAATTCCACCTCTTATGGATTGGTGTTGCTCTTCAAGGTATGACCGCAGCTTAGATGGTCGCCGAATCTCTTATTTGGGAGGAGTTCAGGTAATTCCATCCCTTTGGTCTGAAGCCAATGAAATATAGTGGATTGAAGGATGATCCCAGTACCAACTGACAAGGGTTTGTGTTTTGGTAAGGGCGAGACCGCATCATGAATGGTTGCCTACGTACTCCTATTGAAGAGGAGATCTGGTCTGCGTAGTTAGAACCTGGTGTAAGAGGTTCAATGCTGTGTATGGCTGAAATGGTGTAGGAATATTTTTTCTTATTTTTGTGAGGAGAAAATGGTAGAAATGTTTTTGTTGTTTTTGTTTTATTGCGACCGGGCCATGTGAAATGGTTGCCTACATACTCTTCTTGAAGAGGAGATCAGGTCGACGTAGTTCGTCCCTCGTATGTAGAAAAGCGTAATCCGCATGCGCGGTCGAGAGCGTGGAGGAGAAAGTTTAATCCTAGGTTGAGGATAAACTTCAAGTATGAGAAGTTTGATCCTAGGTATGGCTAGCCAAACTGCAAATGCAAGAGGTTTAATCCGCGGTGGGATGACCTAAGTTATAGGAACGTAAAGGAGAAAGCCAGGCTGCTGGCTTTGAAAATTATGTTTCCCTGAGGGGAAAAGTGTGGAAAAGTTGTATGTGGTAAAGGGTTAAAGAACCGGGATGACTGTTGATCCGATGGTCCGACACCAGGGTGTTTGCGAATTACTTCAGACATTGTACCGTTTCACGGCGTCCAAGTTGACGAGTTGTGGAAATTCATCGCCGTCCATTTCTTGCAATCTGAGAGCGCCTCCTGTCAATACTTCATTGACAATAAACGGGCCTTCCCAGTTAGGAGCGAATTTTCCTTTAGCCTGATCTTGGTTGTCAAGAATCTTCTTCAAAACCAAGTCATGTTGTTTAAACTGCCATAGCTGGACTTTTTTGTTGTAGGATCTGATGATCCTTTGTTGATATAACTGACCATGGAAGATAGCCGCGGTTCGCCTTTCGTCTATTAGAGACAATTGGTGATACATGTCTTGTATCCATTGGTCTTCATCCAGCTGAGCGTCTATCAACACTCTTAGGGATTCCATTTCAACTTCTATGGGGAGTACTGCTTCCATTCCATAGGTTAAAGCGTAGGGGGTTGTCCTAGTGGAAGTACGCATTGAGGTTACAGAGGCTATGAGTCGAGGCAATAGGTCGTGCCCATTTTTGTGGTTGGCGGACATCTTTGCATAATCTTCTTAATGTTTTTGTTAGCCGCTTCAACGACCTTTGTTCATCTTGGACGATAGATGACAAAGTTAAGATGTTTGATGTGGAATTTATCGCATAATTCCTCCATCATTTTGTTGTTGAGGTTCTTGGCATTGTCGACACAATCATCTCTCGGTTGTCCATATCGACAAACGACATTGTTTTACGATGAAAGAAATGATGACTTCTTTAGTGACCACGGGAAGGAGGTACGCTTTACCCACTTGGTGAAGTAGTCGATCGTGGTGAAGATAAATCGGTGACCATTACTGGCTTTAGGCTCGATGGGCCCGATAACGTCCATTCCCCACATTGAGAAGGGCCAAGGTGAACTCATATTGTGGAGTTCACGTGGAGGGGCGTGTATAGCATTCCCATGAATCTGGCACTGATAGCATCTCATGATGTGGTCATTCCAATCAGCTTTGAGAGATAGCCAATAATGTCCTGTTCTAAGGACCTTATTGACAAGGAGGGGGCCGCTCATGTGGGGGCCACAGACTCCACCATGGATTTCATCCATAAGCCTTTGGGCTTGATCTTTGTCTAAACATCTGAGGAGACCTACTCATGCATCTCTTTTGTAAAGCGCATCTCCAGTCAGGTAGAATTTCATAGCATGTCGATGGATCCGCCTTTTCTCAGTTGGGCTCGCCTCAGCGGGTGTAGATCCATCTCGCAGATATTCCTTGATATGCTGATACTAAGGATGTTGGATGGGAGGTAGCTCATCCGATACTTCTCCAACGTAATTCCCATAGGCTGGGGCCTTGTGCAGGGAAATTATAACGCCTGGCAAGTGTTCCTTGTCTGATATGCAAATCAAGGAGGCCAACGTTGCTAATGCGTCCAAAAAGTCATTCCTATTACGAGGAATGTGTAGAAAGGAGATTTCTTCGAACTCCAAAGCCATATTCAAAACCTGCCGATGGTAAGGCAGTAAATGTAGTTCCTTAGTTTGATAGATTCCGATGGATTGTCTGATTACCAACTCTGAATCTCGCAAGACAGTTAACCATTTGATGCCCATTGAACGAACATGTTTTAGCCCCATGAGACAGCCTTCATACTCAGCCGTATTGTTGGTGCTGACAAACTGTAATTTGATGGCAACGGATATCGCTCCCCGCACAGATACTAGAACTGCTCCAGCTCCGAAACCTTCCATATTAACAGCTCCATCAAAATACATCTTTCATAATTGGCGTGTATCGTACTGATGGTGTTGCTGCACTGTCATTACTCCTTCATCAGGGAAATATGTTTCCAAGGGTTTGAAATCCCCTGAAGGTGCGGTGGCCAATTGATCCGCAATGCCTTGACCTTTGATGGACTTTTGAGTTACATATACGATGTCAAATTGTTGTAGGATCAACTGCCATCTAGATAGCTGGCAATTTAACATAGGTTTATTGAACACATACTTGAGAGGATCCACGCGGGATATGAGATGGGTTATGTGACCATGGAGGTAATGCTGTAACCTCATGGAAGCCCATGCTAAAGAATAACACGTCTTTTCGATCAGAGTGTACTAGTGTTCACTGCTGCTGAACCTTTTGCAGAGGTAATAGATAGCTCGTTCTTAGCCTCTATCATCTTTCTGTCCCAACATGCAGCCCATGGCATTGTCACTTATGGACAGGTACATAAACAGGGGAACATCATCCCTGGGTGGTACTAAAATTGGAGCTTTGACTAGCTGTTTCTTGATTGTGAGGAAGGCATCTTGACACTCATCATTCAATTTCATGGAGGAGTTCTTCCTTAATAGCTTGAAGATTGGCTCACAAGTTGCTGTGAGTTGGGAGATAAACCTGCTAATGAAGTTGATTCTTCCCAAAAATCCCCGTATTTCCTTCTCTGTTTGAGGAATGGGCATTTCTATGATGGCTTGGATCTTGGCAGGATCCAGGTCAATCCCTTTATGGCTGACTAGAAATCCTAGCAACTTGACCGATTTAACGCCAAAGGCTCACTTGGCTGGATTCAACTTCAAGTTGTACTTACGCAACCTATTTAATAACTTTTTGAGATGGTCTATATGGTCATCCTCCTTCCGAGACTTGACAATGATGTCGTCCACGTAGATCTCAATCTCTTTATGCATTAAGTCATGGAAAAGAGCCATCATAGCTCGTTGATAGGTGGCTCCGGCATTGATGAGGCCGAATGACAACCGACTATAGCAAAAAGTTCCCCAAGGAGTGATGAAAGAAGTTTTCTCATGATCTTCCTCAACAACCATGATCTGATGATATCCCACAAAGCAATCCGCAAAGGAGTACATGTCGTATTGCGCAGTATTGTCAATGAGAATGTGGATAAATGGCACGGGAAAGCTATCTTTTAAGCAAGCTTTGTTCAAGTCCCGTTAATCTACGTAAACTCGCACCTTCCCTCCAGGTTTAGGTACGAGCACGATGTTGGATATCCACTTAGGATATGTAGACACCATGATGATGCCAGCTTGAAATTATTTCACAATTTCTTCTTTCACCTTTAAACTCCATTCAGGTTTCAATTGCTTGAGCTTTTGCTTGACTAGCTTAAATCCCTCTTTAATGGGAAGGCGATGAAGGACAATGTCAGTGGAAAAACCCACCATGTCTTCATGAGACCATGCAAATACATCCTGGAATTGGGTTAATAGCGTAACCATATCATTCCTGGAATGGGATAAGGTTTGAACCAATCTGGATTAACTTAGGGCTTTCTAAGGTTCCGAGATTGAAAGAAGTGGTTTGATCAAGGTTGGGTTTAGGTTTGTCTTTGACCCATTCTTGAATTTCTGGAGGCACCTCAATGTCATCCTGTATATCCATCAAGGCTAAATTCATCTCTACATCAAAGGTACAATCCTTGTGGAGAAGAGGCGCCTTATCAGCAAGTATAGGCACATCTAAATTCAGAGTCCTGAAACAAAATATGCTTTCACTTAGTATATATGAAATGTGTTGATCATACACAATGTTAGCATATATTGGCAAAATAAACTGCTAATATTATACAAAAAAGTAAGCAGTTATTATATCTACAGGGCATAAAGAGTTTTTGCCCGCTTTACCCTTTCTGCCTGCTTTACCCTTGACGACCAATGCAAGGAATGATGTTCCAATTGGCAAGGGCAAAGTCTAGGTGGACCGCAGTGATGGAGGGATTGTCATCATCCTCCCTGTCCCAAATGATGGCCATTACGTCTGGGCAATCATCGTCTGGGGTGTATCTGTTGTTATGTTCATCATGAACGATGATGCGTATACCGGACATCATTCGGATGACGTCTTGCTTGATTCTTCGTTCCTCTTCTTCCACTAGGGGATTTGGAACAAAGATTTCTTTCTCCTTTACCGGTACCGGCTTGGGAAATAACATAGCCATTACATTGGCTGACACCTTTATAGGAGGTTGTGTGGACTCTGAGTTTGAAGGTGAAGATACACGCCACATGGTTGAAGCTGAAGGAATCTGCTGATGTTTATGAGGATTCCTATGACTAGAATTGGCAGAATAGCCTAGCCCAGCTGTTCTAGTTTTCCTGGTTAAGCGAATTGGGTACTTGATACCTTGGCAATCTATACCCAACCCTTATCCCGCCTTATGACCCAACGACATCATTTTTTGAGTAGCCGACATTACCTCGGCAGAAATCTTGGGTTCGGGCAATGGCACTTCAATAGCATAGTATTGGGTGTTGCTTATTTCCAAAGATAAAAATTGACTAGTTCAACGTCTGCATTGGCATTGATGAACGGCATGTCCCCATATTAAGGACACTCTGGTTCAGCATTGACCGTGACCAGGCTATTGTTGATAATGTATTTCAATTGTTGATGAAGGGTGGAGGGGACTGCCCCAGCCATGTGAATCCATGGTCGTCCCAAGAGCAGGTTGTATCCCGAATCTATCTTGAGCACATGGAAAGATACGCAGAATGTGTGAGGACCAATTTTGATTGGCAGCTTAATTACTCCGACCGAATTTTTTCGGGCTCCATCAAAAGCTTTGATGATAGTACGGCTACTACGAATTTGATTGAGATTGATATTCATCTTCACTAAGGTAGCGTATGGGCAGATATTCAGTGAGGAACCAAACCTCCATCTATTAAGACACCAGCTACCATATATCCGGAGGACAAGACCGCAATGTTCAACGGCTTGCAATGACCGGTCCCTTCGGGCTGTATGTCATCATCAGTGAAGGATATCACATTGTTATTGAAAATGTGATCGACCAGATGTTGAAACTTTTCCGTATCCACTATTGTCGGGAGATAGGCTTCTTCTAAAACCTTTAACAAGACCTTCCGGTGATTCTCAGAAGTTAGGACCAAGTCCAATATTGATATTTGTTATGGAGCTTCTTTCAAGCTTAAAACCACCGCAGCTTCATTATGACCCACAACGCGGAGGAATTTTTCAATCTTCTCCATGGGTATTTTTCCCTTTGATTTGGTGGTGGACTTCATCACCCGGTGGGGAAGATACAATTGGATTTTCCTTTGACACTGTAGCAGTTGTATGTGAGGTGGATCCTTCACCTTCTCCATAATTCCACAGAACTGTGCGCAAGCTAACAATAGGATATTGTGCTCTGCACGACAAGTTGATTGGCTCGGGAGCGACCCCTTTCAAAGGATTGTTACCTTCCTTGAGTTGAATTGTTGGCGTTGTGAGTAATGTATTAATCCCATCAGTTTCAGTGGATAAGACTGCTACCACACTCTTCCACTTAGTAGGGCCTGCATCTTCACTTGCGTAACGTAATGTTGTTATATATAAAGCGCAGACACCCTTGTCCAATCGATTTTTGGATAAGGTGGTGAGTGCCCATCATTCTTCTATCTTTGTGGACCGTGAGACTGGGAGTGATATTGACATACTCCATCAGAGTTGTACCATCCTGAATGGGGGTTGATTGGAGGTAGAAGGGAACTGATCCTTCCTTCATTGATTAACATATGAAGGATTTCCTCCATAGGTTCACCCGGATAGGTGAATTCCCTTTTGTTGGCGAAATCGCGACGGGCTTTGGCATTTGCTTTCTTCGTCACTTTATCTTCTAGCATTTCATTTTCTGAAAGTGACAAGGGAATATTCATGACAATAGGTAGGAGACTGGCATGTTCCTGGCTGATTAATTGACGTGTCACTTGATGCTGATAAGTCACCGCCAATTGCTCAATTTGTTTGCAGAGAGCTTTCATCTTTCGTTCCATTGTGAACTGGAACTTGGCATAATCCCATCTGTCATCACCGTCTTTGATGGTCTGGGAAGATTCACAGCTGAAATTGGAACTCTGTCCATTGCTCCAATTGATCATGTTGACCTCTTCTTCTTTGTGTTGAGGAAGAGGGTTGTCTTGAACATGAGGCTGATCTGGTTTGGTGACCACAATCTCTCCGTTGTCTATCAGGTCCTGGATCTTGTGTTTCAAGGCCCAACAATCTTGAGTATCATGTCTAGGTGCCCCGGCATGATAAACACATTTCCGAGCAGCATTGAAACCCCGTCCATTAGGGCTGGCTGGTGGGAGAAGATGTGTAATTTTCTTCTGTGTTGTCAGAAGATTCAAAATGTTCTCGAGGGTATCCCCTAAGGGTGTAAACACTTGAGGGCGTTTGACTTCTCCACCTTTTGGTATTTGAGGGTTTACAGACTATGCTTAAAACGGAGTGTAGTTTCTCCTTTGAATATGCATGTTCTGATTGCCTTTTTGCCCCTGTAGTATCAGGGAAACATCTTCTTCTTTCTTTTTATGGACCCTCCGAGGGTTGTTCCCATAATTTCCAGATTGGATGTGATCAAAGATGTGACTTTGAGTGCGACTAGGTCTTGAATCTTCAGGACTTCAATCCTATCTCACCATCTCCCATGTTTGACCATTTGAGGAAAATGGTTTGTCGATGCCGACTAAAACTCTCTCGTAGAAGGAGCTTCTTGTATGTCTATTAAAGTCATGACCATTTCGATTACATCATGGAAGGACTAACTTGGGCAGCTGAGCGCCTCTACCTCTGAGCATACTCTCTGAAAGACTCGTTAGACTGTTTCTTAATCTTGGTAATTTGATACCAATCAAGAGCCAGCTGAGTTTGAAAGCTGTATTGAGTGAGGAAAGCATGTGCTAGCTCTTCCCAGCTATGGATTTTGGAGTTGTCTAATCTTATGTACCACGAACGGGCTTCTCCAATTAGACTCTTTTGGAATAATTGCATTCTGAGATTTTCGTCCTCTGTATAAGATCCAAGTTCTCCAATGAACACCTTTAGATGTGTATAAGGATCTCCTAACCCGTCATACTTTTCAAAATCAGGAGTTTTAAATTTTTTTGGATAATGAACACTAGGAAAAATACACAGATCAGCATATGAAACACTCCCGTGTGTTTCAATTCCTTTGATAGCGCGAAGGCTCTCTTCCATTTAGAGGACTTTCTTTTTGGTGTCACCAGTGTCTGGATCTCTAGTGGGATGGGCAGCATCATGAGTTTTGTTGGTCGTATCCAACTGTAGTTCAGGTATGGTAATAACTGGGATTCCTCCTTGTGTGGAGGATTTAGCATGTACGACTATTTTTGGAACCTGATTAGACTAGTGTAATTCTTTGAGTAGAACAGTCAAATCTGTAATTTGTTTGCTTAATCCGTCTAATTCTTTGCATAGAAATGGATTAAGTTGATGCTGGTGGGATGGCGACATGATCGATTGTAGGCTGTTTCCTTTTTGGACTTTGAACGGGTAGTAGGTCCGATTGATTCCCTGCGAAAGACTTGCATAGTTTAGTCTTTAGGGAATGTGTATAATAACATGCTTTGTGATGTGTCTATTTTAGGAATTTTATCCTGCAAAACGGATGTCAGTTGTTTGTAGCATGTTTAAAATATGTGTGTGTACATATTTCTTCATATTTCTCATTACATTGAGATAGATATGGAACGTAATTACAAGTAATTGTGTTTACAAGTAATTTGAAATGAGAGCATGAAGACACTTTCCTCCATTTTTGGTTTATCAGAGGCTGACCTATCTTAGGTTACTCTCGTGGCTTTTTGGCATGAAGGTTCCCAAATCATCGCAATCTACTTGACGGGAAGTTAATCCGGTCTTTCAACTGGAGCGAATTTGGGTGGTGCCTTTCCTGAGCCTCAGAGAATTAGTCTTCTCACGAGTCCAGTAATCAAACACCGACGGGATAGCCTCCTGGTGGAGTGACCACACAACATACATTTCACATACATCGCGTCTCACCGTATGAAAATGATGACATTTGGGAAGCACTAATATCACAAGCAGATATGGTGCGAAGCAGTAATATCACAGGTAGTTATGGTGCGAAGTGATAAGTAGGATTTTTACCTACTTATGGAGTACTAATTCATGCGAACTATGCCCATCTCAAGTACATTTTAGTCTGTTTTAGCTGCATTTCATGTTTATTTGCATTGCACATTCTTAAAACTCCTTTTGGTGAATAAGTGCAGGAATTGGCCTATTTTGGTGGTGTTATGGAGCATAAGGCAAATGGATGCTTGAAACGAGGTAAAAGGATGGGATATGCATGGCATGAAGGTGCATTGGTGCAAGGAGATAAAGCATGACTGAGCAAGCAGCAGCAGTAGTAGGAAAACAGGAACCAGAATCTGCAGATTGCAAGCCGCGCGGCAAAATAGCCTTAAGAACGCGCGCCTGCGCGATTGCCCAGCCAGATCTTGGATGCTTCTACAAGTCTCGCGTAGCGAGACTATCATGTCTGAAGAAGAAGAGATGCGCTGCGTGGTGTCGACGATCTTTGATGATGTGTTTTATTTTATTTCAGAATTTTAAAGGTTGTATTTGATTTAAAATGACTCCTGACTGGTGTCAGGGGTATCATTCAACATTTTATTAGTTTTTCACGTATCTTTATATCGTAATTAGGGTTTTTACTCTCTGGAGAGGATTCCAACATAGAGGGAGGCTATAACTCTACTTTTCTACTCCTTCCTGAGATTTCTCTACGATAACGGATTATTAATATTAGTTTTTGCTAGAATCTTATTTGGATTGAATATTGATGTGTATTCAGCAATTGGGTTTGATAGTTTAATCTTTCATCTTTCAATTGTTGCTTATTGATCATGTTTAACTTTGGTCCCATAATGGCTTTTGGTTCAATCAAGAACTAAACTCCATTATGGGATTCTAATAGATTTTATTATGTAGTTTGATTGCACACTTAAATGCGGGGTTGTTTTGCATATCATATGGGATGTCTGTCATGATTGTTTTGCATACATGAATGCTTGATCACCATTGGTTTCAGTATTTATATGGAATTGACAATGAACATGCAAATATGGACTGTAATCATGATAGTATACGTATATAGGGCTGTGATATATGGCTTATGTATTTTGTGAACCAGATAGACATATATTGTTTCACCATATAAGTTAAGATAAGAGCTTGAACTTAAAATCAATATAGTTGCAATTTCACATAGACATATAGTGATGTTGGTTATATTGATGATTACATAGAGTCTATCATCTGTGGATGCTATGTAAGTATGTCTTAGTGCATTGAAAAATGGCTAATACTCTTTTAGTGCTCTTGGCTACTTTCCTATGATATGTGAACAAGTCAGGCATGATAGTGGCGATGGAATGAAATATTGAATGAAGTTTGAATCCCATTAGTTCCAATATCATTTATTATATCATTTATATTGTTTTAGTTGTTATTTGCAATTCAGGAACAAACCAAGTTTAATCCATAGTATGAGCATATAAATATAGTGATTTAATTAATGAATAGTAGTTTAAGTTAAACATCTTTCTCTGTAGGATCGATACTTTACTTGCTCTGTATTACTTGTTGACGGATGTATGCTTGAATGAGTTAGAGCTCTTTTGTTAGTCGTAAAAAAGAGGCAACAAGTTTTTGGCACCGTTGTCGGGGAAAGGCGTTAAATTTAGTATTATTATCATTAGTTTTAAGCTATATTGTATGACTTAGACAAATCTAGTCTTGTCTCATTTTAGTTTGTTTTTGTTTTTGTTTCAGGAATTTGGATAAATTTTTATGCACACACGGTCAACCAACCCCGAGTTAACACTTGTTCAGGATAATATAAACGGGAGAGGTTGGAAAGCGGGTGTACGTACAAATTTACAAGAACAGTTGGAAAACACGACAGCTAACATGGCTCCCGATGCACAAGCAGAGGAACAAAGAGAGGAACATCGGGCTCTGAAAGAGTATTCCATGCCAAATATCAACGAACTACAGTCCAACATAGTCAGACCATCGATAGCGGCCAATACCTTCGAGATCAAGACTGGCACTATTCAAATGGTGCAAAATACAGTTCAGTTTGGGGGTGCTGCTACGGATGATCCGAATGAGCATCTATTGAGTTTCATTGAAATTTGTGATACATTCAGATACAACGGTGTGACGGAGGAAGTTATTAGACTAAGGTTGTTCCCATTTTCATTGAGGGATAAAGAAAAAAGTTGGCTTCATTCTCTGCCAGCAGGATCTATAACTAAATGGGAGGATTTAGGACAGAAATTCTTAGCTAAGTTTTTCCCAATGCCTAAGATTGCAAAGATGAGGACAACTATATCTCAATTTGAGCAACAACAGGGCGAATCATTACATGAAGCATGGGAGAGATACAAAGAAATGCTGAGAAAGTGCCCACATCACGGTATGCCAGATTGGATGGTAATTTACACGTTTTATAATGGATTGGGATGGCAGTCGAGACCGATTGTAGATGCAGCTGCAGGAGGTGCATTATGGGCAAAGAAATATGAGGAAGCCTATGATCTTATCGAGATAATGGCATCAAATGATTTTCAGAATCCTACATCCCGAATGCCACAAACCAAAGTTGCAGGTGTGTTGGAGGTTGATGCCATTACTCAGCTATCAGCACAGATGGCAGCTATGGCAAAGAAGATAGATACTTTGGCTGAAGGAAAGGTAAAGACGGTTGCCTACATATGTGAGATTTGTACGGGATCACACTCGATGGACCAATGTGCTATCAGCTCAGAATCAGTGCAGTATGTGAACAACTACAGAAAAGACCAAGGCCAATTTCAGAACACATATCACCCCAATAACAGAAATCATCCAAATTTTAGTTGGTCGAATAATCAAGGGAATCAGCAAGCTTAGTTTCAACCAAACAATCAATTTCAGGCACAACTAGTGCAGCCGCAATTTAATCCTAGACCACCCTTTCCGCCAGGATTTTCTCAACAACAATAGCAACATCACACTCCAGCTGCACCTCAGCAAGAAAAGAAATCAGAAGTGGAGGAGATGATGATGAAACACATGGCAAACACAGAAGTTATGATCAAGAGCCAAGCAGTGGCTATAAAGAATCTGGAAACTCAAATGGGGCAGATGGCGAACATGCTTACTAACAGGCCCCAGGGTTCATTGCCAAGTAATACGGAGACGAATCTAAGAAGAGAAGGGAAGGAACAATGCCAAGTGATTACATTGAGATCTGGGAAAGATCTCATCGACTATGTAAATCGCTACTCACCGAGAATGTCTTGAGGAGAGCGCTTCGGCAAGACGAGGCGGAGGAACCAAACTAATGAAAGCAGGAAAATTTGGAGAAATCTGAGGATCGGCAGGAAGAGAAAGACAAAGCAGGCTCAGAGGAGACAGTTAAGAGTCCAGTACCACCAATGCACATTCAGGTTCCGTATCCACAGAGATTAATGAAGAAAAGGGAAGATAAATAGTTCAGAAAATTCTTGGAGGTGTTCACAAAGCTACAGATCAACATACCCTTCGCCGAGGCATTGGAACAAATGCCCAGCTACGCCAAGTTTATGAAGGGTATATTATCAAGGAAGAGGAGATTAAATGAGTTTGAGACAGTAGCCTTGACAGAGGAATGCAGTGTAGTGCTTCAATAGAAATTACCTCCAAAGCTGAAGGATCCAGGCAGTTTCACAATTCCATGTACCATCGAAAAGTTGAACTTCAGTAAGTGTTTATGTGATCTTGTTACAAGCATAAATTTGATGCCCTTGTCAGTGTTTAATCAGTCGGGATTGCCGGATCCAAAGCTGATAAATATATCATTACAACTAGCTGACAGATCGATCACATATCCATGAGGAATTGTTGAGGATGTGTTGGTTAAGGTGGACAAGTTTATTTTCCCAGTTTATTTCATCATTCTAAACTACGAGGAGGACAAAAATATACCAATCATATTAGGAAGACCATTCTTAGCCACAGGAAAAACTCTGATAGATGTGCAGAAAGGTGAACTTACTATGCGTGTCCAGGATCAAGAGATTACTTTCAACGTCTTTAAAGCAATCAGTTTACCAACGGATGAAGAAGAGTGCTTTCTAGTTGACATGGTGAACTGGTGCCTACAGGATGAAGTACAGAAATCAAGGGAATATGGACCATTGATATGTGCAACGGGTAAAAATTCAGATTTTAAGGAAAAGCCATTAACGAAAGATGAGGTCATGAAATTTCAAGGTGCAGAGAACACGAAGGAAAGCACCACAATTCCAACGGTGACATGAAGTCAGAGACAATCAAGCTAATTGACTATAACTTAGCGCTGAATGGGAGGCAACCCATTATTATTATATCCCTTGCTTAGTTTTTAATATTTCATTTTGAGTTATTTCAGTAGTTAAATCAAACTCCTTTTTAATTGGATACTATTATTCATTCGTAAGAGTGTAACAAGAATGGCTATGAGAATGCTTGCATGTTGTTAGTGATATGAAATCACTAAGTCATGCCTTAATATGGTACATTAATATCTATGCAGGAACCATCACTGGACAAAGACATCACCGATGGTGAAAAGTGGAATCGAACATCGCATTAGCATGAGGCACAAGTGGCATGAAAATCGGCAGCGTAGCAGGCCCATATAAGAAACCCACCAAATGTTTTCAGAAGTCTCATACCAAGGCGCCAAATTTTAGTAAACAAGCTCATGATCATGCGATAACCACAAGTTAAGACAGAGCTGGCTGGTATAAAATAGAGTTGGGCACCATTTGGACTCTCATTTGGGATATCAACAGAAGCGAAATTCTCTCCCTTTCCATAACTCACGTCGCTATCTCATCATCAGTTACAATTCGTGCCGTACATCTCTCAATCAATCAGCCACGATTCTTTCCTCATTCAAAGTCCATATCTCCTCAACTTCTCTAAGAGTGCTATAAAGCTAGGGTTCCTATGTGGGAGTGCATAAACAAGTGTGAGAGCTATCAATTTCAAGATTTTCTTCTTTCCCAATCATATAATATGTGTAATTTCTAGCAAATACAAATGGGGCCTAAGTGAGCACGATCTATTAATTCATCTTCTTCATCCTCTGCGGGCAGTCAACAGGCTGACATTGTGGATCACGAAAAATTCCTTAATTTGGAAGCTCAACAAGAGTACTACCGCATTGTGGTGAAAACGTTCGTCAAGGAGCGAGGATTCAAGCCGGCAAGTCAGGATGGTCAGTTGTGCGCCATGATTTGAGAGAGAGTTTGGGGTGGACTGATGGCGACTCTAATACCCAGTCCTATGAGCATAGTTCGTGAATTCTATGCCAATGCCAAGGTTACTATGAGCAGAATATCTCTGGTTCGGGGTAACGAGGTAAATTACAGGCCTTGTGCTATTCGATCAATTTTCAAAATTACGGATGCACTGCCAGTGGGGGCTTAATTGGATAATGGACGCTCATTTGGAGACCAACATGGAGCTGATCATTGTAGAGTTATGTTTGTCGGGTATAAAATGGACGTATAAAGTTGGCACAACACAGCCGCGGTTATTCCCAGCTGCAACACTAAATCTCTATGCAAAAGCATGGAACTTGTTCATATGTGCCAAGCTCATGCTTTCCGCCCATTAGCACGAAATATCAGTGAAGAGGGCACGTCTTCTGTGGGGCATAATCATCGGAAAGTACATCGACATTGGTCATCTCACTCACGAGAATATGATGCGCTATTTACGGGGAGTAACGATTGGGAGCATTCCACATGCATCCGTGGTAGCCATGCTTTGTGCTAATCAGGAATATACGTGGGGAAATGAGCAGATGCAATACCCAAGCCAGGAAATTACTCATGTCACGATCGAAAAGTTCGAAGACTGGGCAGGTGGTGTACCGCATCCACGCAGACTAGGATTCATCCTTCATCCCATTTTTCCAGATCAATAACAACCACCCCCGCAAAAAGACGAAGCGGGCCCGTCCACGCACGCGCGTGCCACCAATGGCGATCGACAGCTCCAAAGGTTGGAGTGCAAGGTTGATGCCATGTACGACAATTTGGGCACATTTGCGACGGGACTCACAAGGGCTTTAGCCGAAGCATTTGCGCAACAAGGAACAACACAAGAAATGCCTCAGTTTGAAACCGCAGCACCATATCCACCACCGGACCCACCACCCGAGGAGGGTGGTGTGACGCCCCCAAAATAGGTATACATCACCTATTCTGAGTTGTCAATACATGGTACAGAAACAACTACAACTTTATTATTACAACAAGAAAGCGTGAGTTTGAATACAAATATTATCTTCAGACAATATCTATACTCAAATAAATCCTCATCACATTTATTGATACATTATTTTACAAAATGGTGAGGACTACTAAACAATCCTTTCTAAAACCTTCATTCCATACCCCGACTCGTACTACATTTATATTCTCGCCTCACGAGAAAAATGGAACAAAAAGGAAAAGGGTGAGCTCAACTAGCTCGGTAAAGAATATTATGACTAAGATAATATACAACAAATTATCGTTAGTCTTCAACGAGGAAAAATCTAATAGAATACAATAGACAACAAACTTTAAATCAATATTCGCAATGAAATAATAATTCATTAGAAGAGTTAAGTAGAGAATGCAAACTACTATCTTCTATGTATGAATTTAAAAGTTCATCGCTCATCTTTTATCCTGTAACATCAATCAATATACATCGGAATCAAATATTCATCTTTGCACTACTGGCCAAAGATATTCATCAGTTGGTCATGTTCATTTAAACACCTGTTCATCTTTGCACTACAGGCCAAAGATATTCTTCAGAAATCATTCATCTTTGCACTACAGGCCAAAGATATTCCATAATATCATCATTTAAGACTGAGGATGATGAAAAATATTTTTTAAAGAAACGAATCCAGTGAAACAAAATGACAAGGATTAAGGATTAAGGATTCGTACTTGGTTTTATCCACGTCCAAAAATACCTCAAAAATAATCATAGTGGTGTAAAATTCAAGAATGATCAAAACATTTATACAATCAGAGCTAGTATCCAGAATAGATATTTTGGACAAAAAAAAAAAATTTTATTTTTCTATTGAATAGTCAGAGTATCGTGAATAGTGCAGAGTATCGTGAATAGTAAACTCGACACCGGAAGATAGAAATTCCACAAAAACATCTTCACGCTTCATGAATAGTACTCGTGAATAGTAACTCGTGAATAGTAACTCATGAATAGTAACTCGTGAATAGTAACTCATGAATAGTAACCCATGAATAGTAACCCCGACATGAAAAAGTTCCAAATTTGATAAAACTTCGGATCAACATTTCAAATTATAATGATATTGAAGAAATAATATCATTACGAAAAAAAAAAATATCCCTTACCTCAAGAAGCAAAGATACATTTGGAATAATTTGAATGAAACTTGCACCGTATATCAATACTCAAAGTATACTCAAAATACTCACAAGAATACGCTCAAAATATCGAGAGAGAAATAGAGAAAACTTGAGTTTACGGTGTGATTTTCAATTCTAACCTAAGCACCTATTTATAGGAAAATGCTTAGAACACCAAAAGCGTAAAATTTAATATAATATTAATATAATTATACAAACTTTCCTTAGCCCACCTTTTGGTCAAAACACCAGCCACACATGTTAATGATGTCCAAAAATATAAAAAACGTTTTTCTTAACAAAAATAATTTAAACTCCCAAAATCAATTATTTTGAGCTTGAACTTCAATAATTCATAATAAATAGCCCTTTCATCAGAAAATTGAATCTCACGAGTTTTTATAGGAAATTCAATTCTCTACAACTTTGCGGAAGAAGGTTTTTCCAAATTCCAAATAGAAATTGGACCGAAATCCACAAGCGGGTGATTTTACCAATTTATAATCAAATTTTGATTCAATAATTGTGTCCACCAACACACAAAAAACATGTGTTAAACATTTAATGCCACAAAAATACTCTTCCTCCTCATATACTCATATATCCCACATTCATTGTAAAAATATAAGCAGTTAATATATTATTAAAATAATATATTTAAATGAATTATTTTATCGAAAAAGATAAAATATTAATTTTCAACAATTGTCATTTTAAAAATTTTCTCCATCTATATCCACATAAAATCAATATTTTCCTCATTATATAAATCAATAATTAATTATTCACAAATAATATTACGAATCACAATATTGACAATTGAGTAGGTTCAGGAAGAGGGGCTTTCAATAAGAATTTCTTCTTCTTGGTGGCGCAATTAGATGACCAAACCTCTCCTTAGATAGAACTTTCTAGACATTGCCAATAATGTTATCTAATAATATTATTAGGATAATATGAATTATTGCTTCGATAATGAAAAAAAATACTCTGAATGACAATTATTGAAAAACAACAAACAATATAAAATATCAACGCAGCAATTATTAACTCAATTAAATCTTGAATAAAGTAATTATCGTAACCATTATTGAGTAGTGCCTTCTTCACGTAAGAATCAATAATTGGTGCAATCTGGTGTGCTACTTTGCTCAACAACGCGTATTAGTGTTTTAACCACCGGGTATTCCAACAAAGATAATCTTGAATAACTACGTAGTTATTTAAAAATAACTTATATTTGTCGTTTTCTTCATCCAATCACTTTCAGTTATGGGGCCCACACATGGTCTAAGGCCGTAAATGCGAATATTCCCAAACGAGTCACGAATATTCCACGACCAAACGAATATTCAAACAATAATGAATATTTTATAACCACTTGCTTATTTTGAAATATTTGCGTATTTAACCCTTAACTATCCACATTAATCAAATCAACCCTTACTATTTCAAAATAATAAATAAAGGAAATTCCTTTTATTTAAAAATTTAGAGGTCTTACAACCTCCCTCCTTATGAAATTTCGTCCTCGAAATTGACGTCACGATACACAGTGTTTCAAAAAAGGTGAGGATACCTCGCTTTCATTTCATTTCCAATTTCGGTCATTTCCTCTATAAAGCATGATTCCTCCACAAAACTTTAACTTGTGGTATGACCTTTCTTAGCGTGGGACATGCTCCTTCCTATCCAAGATCTTGATGGTACCTCCTCATCGTTAAGTCTTGGCTACTATCTCGTCGGTTCTAACTCAATAACGTGGTTCGGGTCTTTCACATATTCTGAAATCTGGATATGTGAAACACATTATGAACACGAGACATACTCGGAGGTAACGCAAGTCTATAGGCTACATTTCCTACTCGGTCAAGAATTTGAAATGGACCGATAAATCGTGGATTGAGCTTTCCTCTCTTCCCAAATCTTGTAACTCCCTTCCATGGAGCAACTCGCAACAATACATGATCCCCTACATTAAATTCCACGTCCTTTCGATGAAGATCCGCATAACTCTTTTGTCGATCTTGTGCCGTTTGTATACGTTGTCGAATCATTTGGATCTTTTCGGTAGTCATACGTACTAACTCGGGTCCCAACAATGTTGCTTCACCCACCTCATCCCAACATATTGGAGAGCGACATTTTTCGTCCATATAATGCTTGAATGGAGCCACACCTATACTTGCACGATAATTTGTTGTTGTAGGAGAATTCCACCAATGGTAAATACTTATCCCAACTACCCTTGAAGTCTCAGGACCACGAGTCTTAATAAATCTTCAAGAGTTTGAATAGTCCTCTCGATTGTCCGTCTGGTTTGGGGATGGTATCCGAACTAAATCGCAAATCCGTGCCCATAGCTTTTTGCAAGCTAACCCAAAATCTTGAAGTGAATCTTGGGTCACGATCCGAAACTATAGATCTGGGCATGCCATGCAACCTCACAATCTCATTCACGTCACATACTAGCAAGGCGTTCAAAGGAATAAGTCTCCGTGTCGGCAAGAATGAAAGCGAGACTTGGTTAATCTATCAACAATAACCCAAATAGCATTGATGCCTTGAGAAACCGTAGGAAGACCCGCAATGTGAAATCCATAGTAATGTGTTCCCACTTCCATTAGGAATCTCAAGTGGTTGCAACGGACCCTTAGGTACAAGATGCTCCGCCTTTACATGTTGGCAAGTTAAACACATCGAGATAAACTTTGCAATCTCTCTCTTCATATTGTTCCACCAAAATGTATGTCGAAGATCACGATACATTTTAGTACTTCCAGGATGGATTGCAAATGGCGATTGTGTGCCTCCATCATAATCTTGTACTTCAAATCGAGTCGTTAGGAACACAAAGTCAGAGTGGACTCAAGTATTCCTTCTTCATCAATTCTCGCTTAGGAATAGCTCCTTCTTGTACTTTCTTCTTCATACGCATCATCGACTCCGATTCGGTGGCTTGAGCAACCTTAACTTTTTCTATTAAAGTTGGCTCTCTCGTCATATACTTGACATCATCGCTTTTCGTTCTCGCAGATATGATCTTCTACTCAATCGTCGCCTACCACGTTAAACTTACCGGGATGGTATTGAATAGTGTGGTCGTAGTCTTTCAATAGTTCGAGCCAACGTCATTTTGCCGCATGTTGAGTTCTCTTTGAGTGAAGAAATATTTAAGGCTTTTATGGTCCGAATATATCTCCACTTTCTCCCATATATAGATAGTGCCTCCATATTTTTTAATAAAAAGCATTGCCGCTAACTCTAGATCATGAGTAGGATAATTCCTCTCATACTCTTTAAGTTGTCATGAGGCATAGGCTATGACTTTCCCACGTTGCATGAGAACACATCCTAACCCTTTGCTCGAAGCATCATCATTTGTAGATAACAAATCCATCCGAACCGGATGGTATTGTTAAACAGTCTTAGAAATAAGTCTCCTCTTAAGCTCTTGGAAACTCTTCTCGCATTCTTCACTCCAAACGAATTTTGTATCCTTCCGAGTTAATTTGGGTTAATGAAGTAGCGATTCGAGAAAATCCTTCCACGAATCTCGAGATAATAACCATTAAGCCCAAAAACTACGTACTTGATCCACCGACTTTGGTTGCTCCAACTTTGTATTGCTTCAATCTTATTTGGATCAACAGATACTCCATGTTTCGACACCACGTGCCCAAGGAATGCTACTTCCTCAAGCCAGAACTCACATTTCTTCAATTTGGCATATAGTTGGTTTTCACGAAGCCTTTGGAGTACCAGCTTCAAATGGTGTTCATGATCTTCACGGCTTTTGGAATATATGAGGATGTCATCAATAAAGACAACAACGAATTGATCCAAATATTCCTTGAATACTCGGTTCATCATATCCATGAAAGCCGCAGGAGCATTAGTTAGTCCGAAAGACATGACTAAGAATTCATAATACCCATACCGAAGTTCAAGGCGTCTTTGGAATATCCTCGCTTTTAATCTTGGTGATGATATCCGAAGCGAAGATCGATTTTGAAAAGAATTGTGCCCCTCAGAATTGGTCAAACAAGTCATCAATACGAGGTAGAGGATACCTATTCTTGATGGTGACATGGTTCAATTCCGATAGTCAATCTAAAGTCGCATACTCCCCGTCTTCTTTCTTCTTTCTGAATAAAAGCAGGAGCACCCCAAGGAGATGTCTTAGGACGAATGAAACCGATGTCCAACAATTTCTGTAGTTGGACCTTTAACTCTCGAAGTTCAATAGGAGCCATTCGATATGGGGTTTTAGAAATGGGCTTTGTATGCAGTTCAAGATCAATAAAGAATTCAACTTCACGTTACGGGGTAGACCAGGGAAGTTCTTTGAAATACGTCGGAAAGTCAATAACAACAGGAATATCATTCAAATATGACGTGTCTTTATTCAAATCCATAACATGGGCTAAGAAAGCTTGACATCCGCTTTTTAATAAGCGAATAGCTTTATGATTAGATATGAGCGATGATCGATTTTAATGGTTTAGTTGCTTGAATTCGCATACAACAGTTGGTTAGGAATATGAAAACTAACAACCTTACGAAAACAATCAATTTTGGCATGATGAGTAGTTAACCAATCAATCCCTAAAATCACATCAAAAGCAAGTATCTTTAAAGAGATAAGGTCAACGGGTAAGGTAATGGTGCCAACTTGAATCAAACAAGATTTATAAGCAAGTGGATGTGATGAAAGTTTCTCTAACGAGAGTTTCCACAGATAGGTCAAAGTCTAATTTCTCCGAGTCAAGTTTAAGCGTTGAGCACATGCGGAGAGATAAATGAATGGGTAGCACTTAGGTGATCAAGTAAGGTATAAACTTCGCAAGAATTTATAAATAGCTTACCCGTGATCACCTCGTTTGGGTTCTCGCATTATGACCGATCCACAACAAAGCGCTCTTCCGGAATCGTTGACTTTGACTTTTTCAGACGATCTTTTGATCACCGTCCCCATTGAACTAGGTTTCGCTCATTGTACAATCTCGAGCGATATGTCCTTCCTTTCCACAATTATAGCATACCTTGAACTATTGCAGGCGGTTTGGATTGATATGTCCCTCTTTCCGCATTTGTAGCATATATGACCGGTGGTCGTTCTCCTCCCTTAGAACCGATTCTGTTGCAAGACTTCATCATCTTCACATGGTCATTTGTTAAATCTCCTCTTTTAAAATCTCCCCCGACTCGCTTCTTCTATTTTCATGGGCATGATTACCACGGAGTGGTTACCATTTCTGTAAAATCTCATTTCTTTCTCCGCAGGTTATCATTATTACATTGTTCGCGCTATCTACGTCACGATCCTGGTTGTGGTCCTCGGTTGTAGTACTCGTTATCTATCTTTCTAATAATTGAGCCTGTTTACAACATCCGAATAAAAGAAAATTTATGAGAAATGAGATCTTGACGTATCGGGTTTCAAACCTCTAAGAAACATCCGCGTCATCGTTCCTCATTCTCCACCAAATGAGGTGCAAACTGGATAACTCGCAAACTTTGCCTCGTCTTGAGACAACCGTCATGTTGTTTTGTTCCAATCGATGAACTCCACTTCCTTCATACGATGAACACTTTCGGAAAGTATTTGTCATTAAATAGCTTCAAACGTCTCCCAAGACATGCTTTGAGCTTGAAATTTGGATGGGTGCTTCTTCCAGAACTCCACCGATGAGTCCGCCTCGCCACGGAACATAAGGTGGCGAATGGAACCTTCTGTTCCTCCGTGCATCCCAAGACATCGAATATCTTGGTAATTTGTTTGACCCATGCTTCCGCCATGATCGGATCCGCTTTCCCTTAAATTCGGTGGTCCCAACTCTTTGAAGCTGCTTGTTTGATAACCCGTGAATTGCTATCATTTCCTCCTCAGTATTTTGAACACGAGTTTCCTCTCGTCGATTTTGCATGAAGCTGCAAAAAACTTCTAAACATCCCTCGTTCATCATCGCTTTCAGCGGTGTTGTTCACGGGAGGTACATTGCCGACTGTTGCACGTTCTCCTCGTTGGTAAATCTGAGCATCTCCACGGTCTCATTTACTCCCATGTTAATATTCTCGTTCGACATTCTCAAATCATCGTCATAAAACAAGGGTTAATTAAGGAAATCAATATATCACATAATATCCCTATATCTTGACCAACTAACAAATAAGCTTAGGTAGGACACACTAGCGAAGGATTTACTCGTCTCTCCCTCCTAGTTCTATTCCGATCTCCGCCAGAGATCATATCCCTAAGCTCTGATACCAACTGTGGCGCCCCCAAAATAGGTATACATCACCTATTCTGAGTTGTCAATACATGGTACAGAAACAACTACAACTTTATTATTACAACAGTAAAACTGTGAGTTTGAATACAAATATTATCTTCTAGACAATATCTATACTCAAATAAATCCTCATCACATTTATTGATACATTATTTTACAAAAATGGTGAGGACTACTAAACAATCCTTTCTAAAACCTTCATTCCATACCCCGACTCGTACTCGCTATATTCTCGCCTCCTGAGAAAAATGGAACAAAAAGGAAAAAGGGTGAGCTCAACTAGCTCAGTAAAGAATATTATGACTAAGATAATATACAACAAATTATCGTTAGTCTTCAACAGGGAAAAATCTAATAGAATACAATAGACAACAAACTTTAAATCAATATTCGCAGCGGAAATAATAATTCATTAGAAGAGTTAAGTAGAGAATGCAAACTACTATCTTCTATGTATGAATTTAAAAGTTCATCGTCTATCTTTTATCCCTGTAACATCAATCAATATACATCTGGAATCAAATATTCATCTTTGCACTACAGGCCAAAGATATTCATCAGTTGGTCATGTTCATTTAAACACCTGTTCATCTTTGCACTACAGGCCAAAGATATTCTTCAGAAATCATTCATCTTTGCACTACAGGCCAAAGATATTCTTAAGAAATCATTCATCTTTGCACTACAGGCCAAAGATATTCCATAATATCATCATTTAAGACTGAGGATGATGAAAATATTTTTTAAAGAAACGAATCCAGTGAAACAAAATGACAAGGATTAAGGATTAAGGATTCGTACTTGGTTTTATCCACGTCCAAAAATACCTCAAAAATAATCATAGTGGTGTAAAATTCAAGAATGATCAAAACATTTATACAATCAGAGCTAGTATCCAGAATAGATATTTTGGACAAAAAAAAAAAATTTTATTTTTCTATTGAATAGTGCGATATCGTGAATAGTCTCAGTATACGTGAATAGTCTTGATATCGTGAATAGTAACTCAGACACCAAAAGATAGAAATTCCACAAAAAACATCTTCACGCTTTCATGAATAGTACTCGTGAATAGTAACTTCGTGAATAGTAACATTTCATGAATAGTAACTCGTGAATAGTAACTCATGAATAGTAACCCATGAATAGTAACCCCACATGAAAAAGTTCCAAATTTGATAAAACTTCAGATCAACATTTCAATTATAATGATATTGAAGAAATAATATCATTACGAAAAAAAAAATAATATCCCTTACCTCAAGAAGCGATTACAAAGATTTGGAATAATTATTTGAATGAACTTGCACCGTATATCAATACTCAAAGTATACTCAAAATACTCACAAGAATACGCTCAAAATATCGAGAGAGAAATAGAGAGAAAACTTGGTTTACGGTGTGATTTTCAATTCTAACCTAAGCACCTATTTATAGGAAAATGCTTAGAACACCAAAAAGCGAAAATTTAATATAATATTAATATAATTATACAAATTTTCCTTAGCCCACCTTTTGGTCAAAACACCAGCCACACATGTTAATGATGTCCAAAAAAAATACAAAAACGTTTTTCTTAACAAAAATAATTTAAACTCCCAAAAATCAATTATTTTGAGAACTTGAACTTCAATAATTCATAATAAATAGCCCTTTCATCAGAAAATTCTTAATCTCATGAGTTTTATAGGAAATTCAATTCTCTACAACTTTGCAGAAGAAGGTTTTCCAAATTCCAAATAGAAATTGACCGAAATCCACAAACGGGTGATTTTACCATTTATAATCAAATTTCTATTCAATAATTGTGTCCACCAACACACAAAACATGTGTTAAACATTTAATGCCACAAAAATACTCTTCCTCCTCATATACTCATATATCCCACATTCATTGTAAAAATATAACAGTTAATATATTATTAAAATAATATATTTAAATGAATTATTTTATCGAGAAAAAGATAAAATATTAATTTTCAACAATTGTCATTTTAAAATTTTCTCCATCTATATCCACATAAAATCAATATTTTCCTCATTATATAAATCAATAATTAATTATTCACAAATAATATTACTGAGAATCACAATATTGACAACCAGGCGGGTTCAGGAAGAGGGGCTTTCAATAAGAATTTCTTCTTCTTCTTGCGCAATTAGATGACCAAACCTCTCCTGTACAGAACTTTCTAGACATTGCCAATAATTTTATCTAATAATATTATTGAGGATAATATGAATTATTGCTTCGATAATGAAAAAATAATGTAATGACAATTATTGAAACAACAAGAATATAAAATATCAACGCAAGCAATTATTAACTCAATAAAATCTTTGAGCAGTAATTCACGTAACCATTATTGAGTAGTGCCTTCTTACGTAAGAATCAATAATTGGTGCAATCTGGTGTGCTCTTGTTCAACAACGGCAGATTAGTGTGTTTTAACCACGGGTATTCCATGAAGATAATCAGTAATAACTACATAGTTATTTAAAAATAACTTATATTTGTCGTTTTCTTCATCCAATCACTTTCCAGTTATGGGGCCCACACATGTCATCGCTACTGCGAGTAAATACGAATATTCCCAAGCGATCACGAATATTCCACGACCAAACGAATATTCCCAAACAATAATGAATATTTTATAACCACTTGCTTATTTTGAAATATTTGCGTATTTAACCCTTAACTATCCACATTAATCAAATCAACCCTTACTATTTCAAAATAATAAATAAAGGAAATTCCTTTTTATTTAAAAATTTCGGGGTCTTACAGGTGGCACAATCGATAATTAGGGGAGTTTTCATACCTTATACCTTCATTCAATTGGGACATTGAATATTTTAAGTTTGGGGGTATTAGGTAGTAGTTAGTATTTTTTTATTATTAGTTTTGCATGCTTAGTTTTACATGATTCATATAGTTTTGCATGATTAGTTTAATTTTTATGTGCATGTTTAGACTACATTTTAGCACATAGTTGCATGTTGCATACCTCACAGTTCTTGCTGTTTAGAAAAAAATTTGTCTAGCCAATGATGAGAGTGAAGTTTTTAAATGAATTCTGAATATTTTGGATAACATGAGCTCAGTTATAACGTTTTATACAACGAAATTCATAATGTTGTATACATGCTCTCGGTTTGCATAAATGGGTTCACAAACACTTGTAGGTATAAGAAACATGTCTGTTTTGCTCGACGGAAAAATGTAGTGTTAAAAAGAGAAATATGTGAAAAGTGGCTTGGAGACTGTATAAAACATCGATTTTTAAACTCTGGGAAAACATGGGTATCTGTGTATAAAAAAAATAATAAAAAAAATAAACAGCATGGCTAGTCTTATTTCGGGGCCCTGGCTACTTGAGTAAGAACGCCCGAGGGGATTGTCTCTACACCTAGCGCCCTAAGGTCTTTCATGGTGCGGGAGTCATTAGTGAAAGCTCGCTAGGGGTAGCAGTGTGCCTAATGGAGTAAGACATTGTAAAGTCATGTAGAAAAAGAAAGAATAGAAAAATAGCAATAAACACCGCGAGAAAGAGCGAAATTCACCCTCGTGAGTAGAATAGAGCAGATAAAATCATTGTTGAACCTTAGTTTATTTCAAGATGTTGGAATAGTTCAAGTCGCATATATAAACATAAGTCTTGATTGATGCTATAATTTTTCTGGTTTGAGCAAGATAGCATGAGCATTCTACATCTAAATTAAGTACTAGGCGAACACATCACACACACACGACATCTGTATAGCATTGGTAAATTATTTGAGTATATGACATTATGCCTGCAGTTTGGTTTGAAATTGTATTGTCAAATCTAGAAAGACTTCGCTGAGGAAAATTGGACTGAATGTCTATAATGGTTGGGATAATGTCAGAATTAAGTGCATAGTAATGTAGTTGCATCATTAATTATTCATTAGGATGCATTGCTTGAGGGCAAGCAATGGTTCAAGTTTAAGGGTATTTGATAAGTAGGATTTTTACCTACTTATGGAGTACTAATTCATGCGAACTATGCCCATCTCAAGTACATTTTAGTCTGTTTTAGCTGCATTTCATGTTTATTTGCATTGCACGTTCTTAAAACTCCTTTTGGTGAATAAGTGCATGAATCGGCCTATTTTGGTGGTGTTATTGAGCATAAGGCAAATGGATGCTTGAAACGAGGTAAAAGGATGGGATATGCATGGCATGAAGTTGCATTGGTGCAAGGAGATAAAGCATGGTGAAGCAAGGCGATATGATGGGAAAACAAGAACCAGAATCTGCAGATTGTAAAGCTGCTTGTGCCGCAGCAACAAAATAGCCTATAAACGCGTGCTCTGGCGATTACCCACCGGATCTTGGATGTACGCAAGTCTCGCTACCGGCGAGACTATCCGATCTTCTTGATGTGTTTTATTTTATTTCCAAATTTTAAAGGTTGTATTTGATTTAAAATGACTCCTGACTGGTGTCAGGGGTATCATTCAACATTTCATTAGTTTTTCACGTATCTTTACATCGTAATTAGGGTTTTTACTCTCTAGAGAGGATTCAAACATAGAAGGAGGCTATAACTTTATTTTTCTACTCCTTCTTGGGATTTCTCTATGAGAGCAGATTATTAATATTAGTTTTTGCTGGAATCTTATGAGGATTGAATATTGATGTGTATTCAGCAATTGGGTTTGATAGTTTCATCTTTCATATTTCAATTGTTGCTTATTGATCATGTTTAACTTTGGTCCCAAAATGGCTTTTGGTTCAGTCATGAACTAAACTCCATTATGGGATTCTAACGGATTTTATTATGTAGTTTGATTGCACACTTAAATGCGGGGTTGTTTTGCATATCATATGGGATGTCTGTCATGATTGTTTTGCATACATGAATGCTTGATCACCATTGGTTTCAGTATTTATATGGAATTGACAATGAACATGCAAATATGGACTGTAATCATGATAGTATAAGTATATAGGGCTGTAATATATGGCTTATGTATTTCGTGAACCAGATAGACATATACTGTTTCACCGTATAAGTTAAGATAAGAGCTTGAACTTAAAATCAATATAGTTGCAATTTCACATAGACATATAGTGATGTTGGTTATATTGATGATTACATAGAGTCTATCATCTTTGGATGTTGTGTAAGTAGGTCTTAGTGCATTGAAAAATGGCTAATACTCTTTTAGTGCTCTTGGATACTTTCCTATGATATGTGAACAAGTCAGGCATGATAGTGGCAATGGAATGAAATATTGAATGAAGTTAGAATCCCATTAGTTCCAATATCATTTATTATATCGTTTATATTGTTTTAGTTGTTATTTGCAATTCAGGAACAAACCAAGTTTAATCCATAGTGTAAGCATATAAATATAGTGATTTAATTAATGAATAGTAGTTTAAGTTAAACAACTTTCTCTGTGGGATCGATACTTTACTTGCTCTGTATTACTTGTTGACGCATGTATGCTTGCATGAGTTAGAGCTCTTTTGTTAGTCGTAAAAAAGAAGCAACATGAAGCACTAAGTGAAACAATGAAATGCATTCGTACACATTCATTAAATGTAAATGCAACATCCACACACAAGCAGATAATAGTTTTGAAAAGATTGTGATAACGGCTTAAGTCGTCTTACAAGAGTCCCCAGCGGAGTCACCACCTGTCGACGTCGGGATTTTTAGATGTCCCTTTCCGTGACTTGTTCTTTGGTGTTCTCATTTTAGGTGAGATTTGTTTGAAAAAACAAGTGAAAAAGGTCCGACATGTATAATGTTGACGATGGACTGTTAAGAGTCGCCAGTTGGTTTTTTAAATGGTTGTACAACCACAACCGAGAAAAGGTTTGCACATTGACCCAGTGATGTGACACTGCTAAACGGATCGGTGAAATCGAGATTCATTAAGGTCCGGGGACTTGGTTATGCGGGGGGAAGGTGTTAGGCACCCCCCGACATTCGTGTTACCACGGTGACCGCCTCTTTTCAAGAAACTATTATCTGAATGTGTGTGTGTGTGGGTCAATGTGCTGTTATTTGGAAGTAGTGCGAGGCTATTTCGAACCTATATACACAGGGTTTGAATTTATGTAAAAATTCAGTTTTTAGCAAGGTATAGCAATGATGTTTTATAAAAAAGGTTTTTTTCAAACCTTGATGCTCAATAGTAATTGAGACCTTTTACACTCCCATTTTATTAAGTGTTCAAACTTGATTGATTTTATTTGACGGATCACGAGGCATCCGCATGCGAAAATAATGTACAAAATAATGCCGACTTCATCGTGGGTATGGAAACCATCGAGGAAATTCGAACCGCAGATTAATTTACAACCCGCTTACAATTTGAAAATGTCCATCACGGAGAACCGAATCTAGATTCAATGGGATGAATCTGTGATCACATGATTCTTAAAGCATACGAATCATCGCAATTTATATGAAAGCGAAGCGGTATATATATAAAAGTCAGTAAATATATATATCTGAGACATGATCACCAACCACGAAGCACCTCCATTGGGGATCGAAATGTAAATAAAGTTGTAAAGCTATCAACCGCCACGGAGGAAACTCTAAAGCGGATTTGAAACATAAATAAAGCTATAACATCTGATCAACCGCCATGAAGGAAACTCCAAAGGGACAAAATGTAAATAAAGGCTGTACAAAGCTATCAATCGCCACAAGTAAACTCAGCGAGGACGAAACGAAAAAAAAAGTCAGAAGCGATCAACCACCACGTAAGTATACTCTGTGGGGGAAATATATATATATATATATATATATATATATATATATATATATATATATATATATATATATATATATATAAAAGCAATAAACGCATAGGATGTAAAATTCGGCTCATCGTAATGAGTTCGACCACACGATTCATATATTTAGTATATATATATATATATATATATATATATATATATATATATATATATATATATATATTAAAGCAAATAAACGCTCCTGCAAAAGCCTGAAGGCTCATCGAAAAAAGTTTGACACACAGTTAATATATATAAATATATATATATATATATATATATATATATATATATATATATATATATATATATAAGTAAATAAACGCTCTGCATCAAGTCAGAAGCTCAATCGAGGCATAATTCGATGATGTTAGTCAATATATATATATATATATATATATATATATATATATATATATATATATATATCTGATTGGAATGAAACCACGGACCAAAGTAAAAGGCAAAAGCAAGCAACACGACTCTCAACGTGTAGAAGGGTGTGTGCGAGAGATGTGAGAAAGACTACAAAGTGTGTGAGAAGGCTTACAATTTGATCGCCAAAGAAGACTTCTATATCTTTAGAGTGGGTAAACACTGACTTTTGTAGGTATAAAAGGGCTATATATGAGCTCACAGGTGTTTAAAAGGGGAAAGTACACTGCATGGGGTGAGTGCATAGCAAATTGGGCAGGGCTTCCTCGCCTTTTTCTCTTGCAAAATGGGCAGCCCAATCCGGGTGGGCCCGGGTTTTTCAGGTCGGGTCGTCTCGAAGTACGTGCACTCAGGCACTGTAATGTCCACTCGAACTTTCAGAAGTACAATCCGGGCATCCGTTTGAGGTAGACATGACCTATTTCGGACCGCCGTTGTCGAGAGTTGTACGATGGCATTTGATTAGAGTTTGTACAAAGTTATTGAAGATGGGACGATGCCCTCCGGTCTTCAAGCTTCAACTTTCATCCGTTAACCCGCACAATAGTCACTCAGGATTGGTTAGTCTTGTGGGACATCGTTGCGTAGAGATGTTGAGACGACGTGATGTGGCATCGTGTTGACGAGATGACGATGTTGCCCCTAACCGGTGTTATCGCTGGATTGGGCTGATAAAGAAGACGTTGTTCAGGCTTCGTTGTGATTGGATTTCTGCAATCGTTGAAGGTTCTCATTGTCATCTTTGAGGTGTGCCTATCTTCCCGATGTTATTGCCGGGTTGGTACAGTGCATCCCGTTGTAGGCACCGAGATTGAAGTGGTCGCATTTGAAATAAGCATTTAGGGTTATCGTAGAAATTGCATTCTTGGGTTATCACCAAGGTTGGTGGCTATTCCATGGTGGGGATCGAGGATTTGGATACCTCGGGGTTGTCTCCGAGAGAATAATTAGTCTTCTCGGGTGTGTGTTCCTGATTGAATCGCACACCTCGGGGTTACATCCGAGGTTGGAATTGTTACTCCAGTGTGATGGGGTTGATCTTTGAACTTACGGTAGTATCTCGGTATGGATTTGCATTGTCTTTCAGGGTTCTCTCTTAAAAGACGAATCTGTCCTCCTGCAATGTTAGTGACAATAGTACAGAAAATTTCAAGTGTTTACACACCGTATAGCAACACTCAAAGTATAAAAATACTCAGAAGAATACGCTCGATAATATAGGGAGAGAAGATTCAGTTTCTGGTGTGATTTTAAATTCTAACCTAAGCACCCTATTTATAGGGAAATGCTTAAAACACAAAAACAGAAAATTTAATAAAATATTAATATATTTATATAAATTTCCTACACCCACTTTGAAAAACTGAATTCAGCCATTTCAACAACCAATGGGGCCCCCCAAACATAACAAAAATGTTTTTCATAAAAAAAATAATTAAAACTTCAAAAATCAATTATTCTGGAACTTAAATAATTCATAATAAATAGCCCTTTTATCGGAAAAATTCGAATCTTATGTTCTTCCATAGAAAATTCAATTCTCTACAACTTTGTAAGTTTAAGTTTTTCTAAATTCCAAACAGAAATTGACCGAAATCCACATATGGACGATTTTACAAGCTATAATCAAATTTCAGTCAATAAATGGGGTCCACAAACATGAAAAACATGTTTTATATATTTTTAGTAACAAAAATACTCTTCCTTCTCATTTATTCATATATCCCACATTCATTGTAAAAATATCATCATTATTATATTATTATAATATAATAATATATTTAAATGAATTATTTTATCGTAAAAGATAAAATATCAATTTTCAACAATTGTCACATTAAAATTTTCTCCATCTATATTCACATAAAATGAATATTTTCCTTATCATATAAATCAATAATTAATTATTCACAAATAATATTGCAGAATCACAATATTGACAACCAGGTTATTCCTTGGAAAGAGGGGGTTTTCCAATAAGTATTTCTCCTCACCTACAAGCACAATTAGGTGACCAAACCTCTCCTCGATGTGAACTTTCTAGACATTGCTAATAATGTTATCTAATAATATTATTCAAATATTATGAATTATTAATCGATAATAGAAAATGCGTGCGTGATGACAATTATTGAAACAACAATAATATAAAATATCAACGCAACAATTATTGAATCAATAAAATAAAATATTGAGCAGTAATTATCGTAACAATTATTGAGTAGTGCCTTCTTCTTACGTAAGAATCAATAATTGGTGCAATACTGGTGTGGTCTTGTGCGCAACACCGTCTTCTTGTGTTTTTAACCACCAAGGCATTCCAACAAAGTGTTAATTCAGTAATAACTATGCCATTATTTATAAACAACTTATACTTGTCATTTTATTCATCCAATCTCTTTCAAGTTATGGGGCCCACATAAAGGTCGCGCTGTCGTAAATACGAATATTCCCGACAACGAAGAATATTCCACGACCAAACGAATATTCTCCGACAATAATGAATATTTTATAACCACTTGCTTATTTTGCAAAATTTATAAATATACCCACAACTATAACATTATATCAATTTACTCCTTAATATTCAAAAAAATATTTTGAGAAAATTAAATCTTTATTCATAAAATTCGGGGTCTCACAATCTCCCCTCATGAAATTTTGCCCTCGAAATTTATGTACGTATCTGGTATGCCGAACAGATGGGGATACCTCTTCAGATTCTAACTCTTGAGGTATAACCTTTGAGCGTAAAATCTGTTTCTTCGTATCCAAGATTTTAACAGGCACCTCTTCATACGTTAAATCTTTCGTTATCTCATCCGGTTCTAATTCAATAATGTGGCTCAGGTCGTCCACATATTTACGTAACATCGATACAAAAAAACTGTATGAGCACGTGACATACTTGGCGGTAAAGCGAGTCTATAAACCACAGTTCCTACTCGGTCGAGGATTTCAAATGGGCCAATTAAATAGAGGGTTAAGATTTCCTCTATTCAGCAACTCTTGCTTCTAAAATAATGCCATCTTGAACATTCTTCTTCATATTCATTAGCTCTGAGTCTGTAGCCTAAGTGGCTTTAACTTTATCGATTAAAGTTGGTTCTAATCATATATTTAACATCATCACATGGGTCTCTAGAGTAAGTCGTAAGAAATTGGTCTTTGTGTTAACAACGTCGCACTCGTAACTGCGTACGATCTTCTACTCAACGCGTTAGCTACCACGTTCACTCTTCTACGATGATATTGAATGGTATGGTCATAATCTTCAATAGCTCGAGCCAACATCTTTGGCGCATGTTACGTTCGTTTTGGGTGAAGAAATATTTGAGGGTTTTAGAAATGGGTTTTGTACTGGGGTCAAATTTAAACGTTAAGCGCAAGTAGGAGAAATAAAAGAAAGGGTACAACAGATATTGAATAATGTATAATCATCGTAAGTGTTTATGATTAACTAACCCATGATAGCTTCGTTCGGGTTCCTCGACAATTGCTCTCACTTAAACTACCGACTTTGACTTATCTGAGACATCCTTTGGCGTCACCATCCCAGCTGGACTTGACTTCACTATACGACAAAATCGAGCTAAGTGACCTTCTCTTCTGTAATTGAAACACGCTTTGGGTTGCTACGTATAGTTTGGACGGATGTGTCACTCTTGTCCACATTTGAAACATACGACCGGTGGTCGTTCTTCTTCCTTGGAAACGGGTGTTGTTGTCTTTCCAACATTATTGAACCTTCTCTTCTTGAAATTTTCACTTGACTCACCTTTCCTATTATCTTGGCCATGATTACCACCGAAGTGGTTACCATTTATGGCATGATAATTTCCTCCACGATGGTTATCATTGTTCCGATGACCATTGCCACCGGTACGATTATCATCGAGTTGTTGGTCGTTATTCTTTAGTTGAGCTGTCTCATTATCGCGCTCCAATAACTGAGCCCTATTCACAACATCTGAATATAAACAAAGTTTGTGAGAAATTAGGTATTGACGTATCTGTTGGGTTTTCGGCACAAAAACGCAGCGAAAATTTAAAAAGTAATCAAAGCAATTCCGAAACCCAAAACAGGATCCAAGCGAAACTGAAATTAATTCAGTGGTTTAGATATTATACCGATTATGAAAAAGTTTTGAAATAGCTTCGAATCCTTTACATAATCCAATTAGAACCACGTCTCTACGGTATCCACACGAACGTCGCATGAACCGTTGAACGATTACGCAATAATAAGAGGACTTGCGGATTAGCCACCAAAGGAGCGATTATGAAATTATTTTTCTCTAGTCTCTCTCTAAGAAGCGGCTAGGGTTTTTAATTATGATGTAACCTAAGTAGGTGCTATATATAATATATATAGTAGTTAAAAGGAATTAATCAAATCAAAACCTAATTTCATATAAAAAATTTATATATATATATATATATATATATATATATATCTTAGTTAAGTCTTACTTAATTAATATACATATATATACAAATTATCCTTTTAATTTAAATTCGTGATTTAAATAATATTAATCATATTAATATATTTAAATCCTTAAAATTTAAATTTATTCCCTTTAAATTACGCTCTACATGTGTGTGACCTATAGGTTATTATTACGTTGGCAATAATTTTATAATCATATTATAAAATTATAAGCGATGAAAAAAGACATCTAGTAATGCATCACTGCTACCCAAGTAATAATAAGATCAATGATTCGATGCAACCTTTTCGTGACCAATGTTTCAATGTAATTTAATCCTTTTAACCTTGACATCCTCGATTAAACTCGAGTCATGGAATATGTCATACTCTTCATAATTTAATCTAAGTTTTCTTGATCAATGAGTAGACTATATGAAACAAATCACTATTTGAGCATGGCCATGCATTTCATAGCCCTACTCAATTAAGAGGCCTATGGATATCACCCCTAATATATAGGAGGGTTAAATTCCATCTAGATCACTTATATTCCTCACACGATTCATGATGTACCCAATAATCAGCTTTATAGGCCACCCTATTAAAGGTGACATTTGATGATATCAAAGTACATAAATTCTCGTGTAGTAATATAGTAATTTCAGGTCGGAGGACCATTACATCATTGTCACTATGAGAATCGTTAATGACAATTTGCATAATGTTCCACGTAGAATTCTCATGGTGGGTATGTCCAGTACATCGTTCTCTAACACATACTTATGCATTGACTTAATATCTCATATATTTATGACCAATGAGATTTGGTCATCAGTCAATCCATATACTAGTCTCAATGCATCATTGTTGTCCTATTAACAATGGTACTCGACTAGGGACATTTAAGTGCAATGATACTAATTGTAATTATATAATCTCATGTTCAAGTCACATACTTGAAACTATATAAATTATATCACTATTCTATGGAATTTTATTATGTTAACATTTATATAACGCAGTAAATAAAACCATAATAAAATCATTCATTTATTTAATCAAATATAATATCAAAACGTTAAGAAATTATATCAAATAATTGGCCTCTAGGGCATAAACTCTAACAGTATCTCGGGTTTCAAACCTCTTAGAAACATCCGCATCATTCTCTCCTCGTTATCAACTAAGTAGGACGCAAACCGGGACAACTCGGCAAACATAGCTTCGTACTGTGACACGATCATATTGTTCTGCTCCAGCTTGATGAACTCTACCTCCTTCATGTGATGAATACTTTCGGGAAAGTACTTGTCGTTAAACAGTTCTTGGAACTTCTCCCAAGACATCTTCGGCAAAGAAGTCGAGTACGCTTCTGATTCCCACCAAGTCCGCCTCTCCTCGCAACATGAAGGTGGCGAAGGGAACCTCTTGCTCCTCTGAGCATTCCAAGACATCAAATATCTTGGTGATCTACTTTATCCACGTCTCTGCCTTAAGTGGTTTTGGCTCTCCAATAAACTCCGGTGGTCCCAACTCCTTGAACTGTTTAGCGTTGACCGTCCGAGAGTTTCCAATGTTTCCACCTATATTTTGGACAGTAGTCTCTCTCGTTTGGTTTTGCATGATTTGCAGAAAGCCCCTAAACATTCCGTCGTTCATCATTATCCTAGGTATTGATATGTGGTGACTCAATGGTCTCCTGTGCTCCATTGTTATTCTCAAAATTCTCGGATGTCATTTTAAAATACTACCAGAAAACAATGGTTAATTGACATACCACATATTATCCTTATACTCCGACCGAACAATTAAATACCAATTAAACTTAGGTAGCTCATACTAGAGAAGGAATACCCCGTCTCTCCCCTCCTAGTTCTTGTCTCACATCTTAGCCAGAGATTATATCCCTAAGCTTTGATACCAACTGTGACGCCCCTAAAATAGGTATACATCACCCATCTTGAGTCGCCAAATACATGGTACAAAATTCAAATACAACTTAATAATACAACTGTCGTGTAAAATATGACAAAACATAAACTGAGAGTTTTAATACGAATATTGTCTTCTAGACAGTATTCAACTCAAATGGAGTCCTCAATACAATTATTGATACACTATTTTACAAAATAGTGAGGACTACTAATGCTATTATCTGGACCATCACTCCATTCCCCGACTAGTCCCGACTACGTTCTCATTTCCTAAAGAGGACAATGAAAGCAAAAGGGTGAGCTCAACTAGCCCAGTAAGAAATATTATGACTAAGATAATGCAGAATAATATATCATTAGACTTCAACAATGTTAAACTGATAAAATATAACAAACATCAAGTTTAACTGCAGCGGAACAAGCAATCCATTAGAAGAGTCAAGTAGAGAATAAAATCTACTATCTTCTATGATTTAAAAAGTTTTTCATCACTTTTATCGTTGAGACTCAACTTAATAAATAATCAACATCATCGAATCACCCCCGCACTACCGGCCAAGGATATTCTTTAGTATCACGACCACAAATTATTCATGCACTACGGGCAAGGATATTCGTGTATTCATCAATGGTCATGATCATGCCATAAAACAATTCATCTTTGCACCCTTGACCGAAGAGAATCCATGGCCATAATCATACCAAAAACTGTCCATCAATGCACTATGGGCCAATGAGGACTTTTACCACATCATTTGTAACATTACGGTCACGATTATACCGAATAATCCCTGGTCATAATCATACCAAGTCCATTTATGCACTACAGGCCACACATAACTTTCAACATATCATAAACATGAGGATGATGACAATGATATAAGAATTCAATAAAATAAGTTCAAGGATATATTTTTAAAGATTTATAATTTAATTTATCCAAAAATCAATAATGTCCAAATTGTCAGCATGATACTGCTTTGTGGAGTAAAATTCATGAATAATATTATATCAAAAATGATTTGGACAAAAAAGAAATCAGTTTTTGTCATGAATAGTACCCCATGTGAATAGTAACCGAGTGAATAGTACCCGTGAATTGTAATTTCGGGAATAGTAACCCTGTGAATAGTACCCCGATATGAAAAAGTTAAAACTTCTCAAGAATGCTCAAAATAATATTTTCACGAAAAGATATTGGATGAAGCGCAAATATCAATGATATTCTACTAATTTCATGGAGTATAGAAGCCAAAACTTTAACAAAATGAATATAGAATTCAAAATCTGAAACGAAATAATATTACTTACATACTACAGAGTATGGAAGAAAATACTATTTCAAGCAAATATTGAACAAAAATAACATCCCTTGCAAATGTTGAACAAAAATAATATTCCAACAAATATTTAACGAAGATAATATTCCTACGAATATTGACGAAGATAATACTCTTTATGAATATTGAACGAAAATAATATTCATATGAATACGAAAAATAATATCTCTACAGAATATGAAATAAATAATATCCCTTACCTAAAAAGAATAGTACTTCTGGCTGAATATCGGATATAACGTTGAAAGAAACTTGCACCGTATAGCAACACTCAAAGTATCAAAATACTCACAAGAATACGCTCGATAATATAGAGAGAGAAGATTCAGTTTCTGGTGTGATTTTCAATTCTAACCTAAGCACCCTATTTATAGGAAAATGTTTAGAACACAAAAATAGAAAATTTAATAAAATATTAATATATTTATATAAACTTCCTACGCCCACTTTGAATAACTGAATTCAGCCATTTCAACAACCAGTGGGGCACTCCAAACATAACAAAAACGTTTTTCATCAAAAAATAATTAAAACTTCAAAAATCAATTATTCTAGAACTTCAATAATTCATAATAAATAGTCCTTTTATCAGAAAAATTTGAATATTATGTTCTTCCATAGGAAATTCAATTCTCTACAACTTTGTAAGTTTAAGTTTTTCCAAATTCCCAACAGAAATTGACTGAAATCCACCTACGGGCGATTTTACAAGCTATAATCAAATTTCAGTCAAGAAATGGGGTCCACAAACATGAAAAACATGTTTTAAATATTTTTAGTAACAAAAATACTCTTCCTCATTTATTCATATATCCCACATTTATTGTAAAAATATCATCATTATTATATTATTATAATATAATAATATATTTAAATAAATTATTTTATTAGAAAAGATAAAATATCAATTTTCAACAATTGTCACATTAAAAATTTTCTCCATCTATATCCACATAAAATGAATATTTTCCTTATCATATAAATCAATAATTAATTATTCACAAATAATATTACAGAATCACAATATTGATAACCAGGCTGTTCCCAGGAAAGAGGAGGCTTTCCAATAAGGATTTCTCCTTATTGGCGCGCAATTAGGTGACCAAACCTCTCATTGACAGAACTTTCTAGACATTGCCCATAATGTTATCTAATAATATTATTCAAATAATATGAACTATTAATCTGATAATGGAAAATATTGTGCAGTGACAATTATTAAAACAACAATAATATAAAATATCAATGCAGCAATTATGGAATCAATAAAATAAAATATTGAATTGTAATCACACTAACAATTATTGAGTAGTGCCTTCTTACGTAAGAATCAATAATTGGTGCAATACCGTGTGCTACTGTGCAACACCGCGTACTACTGTGTTTTAACCACCGAGTATTCCAACAGTGTTAACGGTAACAACTACGCTGTTATTTATAAACAACTTATACTTGTCGTTTTCTTCATCCAATCTCTTTCCATTACGGGGCCCACACAAGGCTACGTCGTCGTACGAATATTCCACGACGAAACGAATATTCTCCAACAATAATGAATATTTTATAACCACTTGCTTATTTTGCAAAATTTATAAATATTACCCACAACTATAAAATATATCAATTTACTCCTTAATATTCAAAAAAATATTTCGAGAAAATTAAATCTTTATTCATAAAATTCGGGGTCTCATATCCGAGCGTGACTTGTAACATTTGAGATCATCGGCATAGTGTACCCTGTGCTTGGGTGAATACCAATGAGTGATGGGCAGACCCAAGGTTCAATTTGAGAAGACCAGGATTTGTAAGTTATTCTGCTCAATCGCGTAGCGTTTTTATTCCTGATTCAACCATTTCAGTCTATAAGAACTCCTTTGCAACTCAAATTGGACCGAGTCGGAGGGGTGGGACCCACATGTGGGTGCCACAGGTACACCTGCTTCAACTACAGATGGACCTGCGGCCAACCGTGGATATTAAAGTCCTACAGGTAGCTTTTATAAGTCATTTTCAAGTTGCACCGCTAAGGAAATCCGAGAGCTCTTCTTCAGATCTGCTGAGTTTAGGCGATTTTCTGCAAATTCTGTCACCGTACAAGTGTTCTACACTATCCTGGTAACGTATGCATGTATTTTTTCCAGTTTTTATCCGTTAGAAAATGACTTATCACATGAAATGCATCTAAACACATAGTAGTGATTATGTATGCTCAAATGACTTGATAAAACATATTCAACATAGTAAATGTTAGTATTAAACCATGCTAAACATAATAATGTGAAAAAATTTGACTTTTGAGACAGTCAAGTTGGCACCTTTTTCTGCTATTTTTATCCTATTTGAGGACAAATGAGCAAAAGGTAAAAAGGCAAAGTACTCCTGGTATTGAGGTTAACCTTATAGACTGGTGATTTTGATTTTTAATGCATATATTATGTATATGACTTTGGGTAGGTGTGTTACTGAATGGCCACCTAGTCATGCCTATGTGCATGTCGATAGTCCGATTTACAAAGGGGACTATGGAAAAATTTTCCAAAATGTAGGCATTTAATTAGTCATGCATTTTTAACTCTACTGTAGATGTATGCTAAAGTAATGCATACATGCATGTAGTCATAAAATACATTTTTGGAAAGCTCCAAGTTAGAAAATACCACACCCTTTTTGAGGTGATTTGGAGACTTGTTGTCCAGATATTATGGATCTGGATCAACCGAGTACTTCCCACAGGACCACTTCTGATGTTCGGAGGAGGGCTTCTGAAGTGCCTCGACCTCGTTCTGTTAGATAGCCTCGTCGGTTGGGGGAGGCGGTGATACGTCTAGTCCGGGTTGATGTTCCAGACGTTAAGGATGAGGAGGAGGATGTTTCGGTTACGGACCCCGCTCCTGCTGCACATATTCCCCGTAGGGACCTTCTTAGTATTCAAGTGGCAATCCCAGAGCTTCTGGGTGATTTGAGCAGACATCCCTCAATGTATTTGCACTCCAACGAGGTATGACGATAGATCTTGATCTTCCTTCTTTCCAATTGATGAGGAGTAAAGGATTTTGATGTTGATCTACACTTTTTGTAGGTTCCCGGTTTTACACAGCCTCGAGGGAACTGGTTTAGCATGCACTCGATGTAAAGGATTTTGATATTGATCTGCATTGTGCATGACTGGGGATTTGGAGCATTCTTTTCCATCCTTCCCCGTCGTTGTCCCTGGGGTTATCTCAGGGAATTATCTGAGCGATGGTTTCATCATACTCAGTCACTCCATTTGATGGACTGTGAGGTGATGATGACTCCGATGGATTGGCTATTTATCACAAGTATGGAGTTTAGAGGGGCACCAGTGCCTTGTATGGTGGATATTACCCCTACTACTGTCAGATCCTTGTTAGGAGTTCCATGAGGCGCCAAAGGCGGGGATCGTCAAATGCGGGTCCTTTGAGCATAGATGCTATGAGTGGGCTTTTGAGTGAGCCCATTGCGCGATGATGTCAGAGTCAGGGATCGCATTCTTCAGCGACTGTTCCTGATGATCATTAGAGGTTGCTTCATAGCAGATAAGTCTTCTACGGTGTCATTCGCTTTGGTCAGCGCCACGCGTCATGTGGACTGTATTGGATAGTATGATTGGGGTTCCTATACCTTTGCCTATTTCCTCAAGGGCATGCGTATGAGCTCGTAGTGTTTGACTGAGGCTTGGTTAGGATTCTACCCATTTCTGCTGGTGAATATTTCTCTTGTCGTTTCCCATATATAGGTTAAGAGTGTTTACTGATCGCATATATTTGCCTTTGTGTTGGCAGTTTTGGGCCTATGAGAGGCTTCCATGTTTGCGCCTTGTGAGCGTGTTAGGTTTAGATACCTATCCACGAGGGCGATGATGGAATCATTCCATATTGGCGGAGGTCCCTGTAGCTAAGGGTTTCACTCATTGCCGCCTACATCTGGAGTTGTTGACAGCTGATATTATTACATGGATTCCCTATCCTGGGAAGCACTTGGCCATCGATTTTGAGGATGGGTACCTGACTGGTGTTGAGTATGTGATCTCTACCCGGAGAGTTCCTATCTGTATAGATGGAGGATAAGAGCTCTATTTAGGAGAGCATGCTATTAGGAACACCACATGAGAGATCCGTATGCCGATCTTTTCGATGTCAAGCGCCATCGGCTCGCTAGATCGTAGCACACCATCAACGACATCCTATTGTTGGGGGTTGACAGTTTTGCATTATCAGAGGGCTCCTGTACTCAGGAGATATTCCAGCGTTGATGGTTCCCTCAAGACTATTGGAGCCTGCACGCGCCGCCACACTCGATTCATGGGGATATTGTTCCAGGATTCGTGATGATGACGGATTGGCTAGCCTGTGTCCGAGACCTGACTCATGTGACACAGATTGACAGTTTTATCCAGTAACTGGACCGGGCACATTTCTTTATCAGGCATTTGGGCAGAGATCCGGCAGAGGCAGATTCGTTTGATCCTTCCAGCTCAGGCGCTGGCCCCTCAGATGACCCATTTGGTTTTGCTGGCACAGATCCTCCTCTGTATAGGCCTGACAACCCTGTTGATAGAGATCTAGTGACTAAAGAGGAGTTAAATCAGGTGGACAGGATTGATGATGTAGATATTGACACCTTTGTCTTCTTCTGATGTGTATTCTCGTTATCTCTTTTGATAAGCCTCTGTTAGCTATTGGGTGGTTGTGCCCCATTCTCGCTATATCTTTTGATAGGCCTCTGTTAGTAGTAGGGCGTCTGTGCCCCATTTCCCTATATTTTTAGTTGTACAGAGATGATGTATGTAGATGATGATATACTTAGGAATGTATGTACGGTTTTCCATTCCCTATATCATATTGCCATCTATTACCTATAATGCATGTATCATGTTATGCATATGTATGTATTTCTAGAGATATTCAACATTTACCCCTGGATGGTCTTATGACACAGCCCGGACATATGTCTTCTTCGACAGTTAGCCATATTGATCATACCCCACCATTATTGGTGGCATCTAGTATGCGATCGTGGTATGACAGTATGTCACCATCATACAGGGTGACAGTAGATCACTTGTTGCAGCATACTATGACCCTGTTGATGTTTCAGGTTCCTACAGGATTCATGGATGGCATGCTGACACACTGGGTATTGGAGAGACAGGTTTTCCGATTTGGGACCCAGGAGTTGACTCCCACTCTAGAGGAGTATGCATGGTTGACGATGCTGCTATTGGACAAACCTTGCGTGCATATGGCTTTGGGGGACATGAGTCGACGGTTCGTGACCCTCACTGGATTGAGGCGTAGGGTGGTGCAGGATGAGCTTACATCTGGACACGTTATTTCCCAGCATTTTTTATTTGACAGATTTGGCTCTGAAGATAGTTATACATGACATTATGGGGATTTCACCACACTAGAGGATCATTGGCGTCTAGCCAGGGTGGATGTACTACTATTTGTGCGTACTATCATATGTATATATATGTCACGGTATATGGATGAATTGGACATAAGAGTTATCGTGGCAGTGAGAGCTCTCAGGGAGGGTCATACCATTATACCGATGATTATAGCAGAGACTCTGAGGCCAGCTACATACTGCTGTACTTATCCTACATGAGTGTTTACGGGCAGCTCAGTCATGCTGTACGTGTGGTTTATGTCACACTTGAGACCGATCGGCACTTTTAGATGGCATGGATATTGTTTCACCTATGATATAGCCATGTCATACTCCTTTTAGCATGCGGACTATTTGGACTCTATGTATGGGTCGATATTCTTGACGGAGATCAGTGATCCGTTGAGCATATTACCGTGTTCGGGGCTCAGCTCACCTTACATCTTTATTACTCATGCTACGGGCATGGATTACCTCCCTCTGGCTGGTTTGAGGGGCATGACTACATATCACTCGATGGCCGTGATGTCGCAGTTTGACAAGTTTTAGGTTTTTTCATCCTTTTGAGGGGGCGCTGGGCAAGCGTTTAGCTTCTTGCTATTTTTCAGCAGAGGATCGATCCTGTGTGTATGCTTGTTGGGATCAGCATGAGGTAGCTGCTTTCTCTGTTAGCCATCCGGGATGTTCACCAGAGTATGCTGCATGGATGGAGATAGAGATTTCATCGGCTGTGGTAGTATCGACAATACCGGATAGTGATTCAGATGATAGAGAGCATATGGAGGACATTGATTCCCACATCGAGGAGGAGCTACTTGCCGGGTTGCCAGCATCTCCTTTAGATTCTCCCAGTACTGGCACTTTTATGATACATCATTCAGCACAGTACTTCGAGCAGAGTCTTCATCTGATGACCTTCGAGAGAGACCAGGCTAGAGCCTTGATGTTGACTTCCCTTGATGAGAGAGACGCAACTCAGTTAGAGAGAGACGATGCATTAACTCATAGAGACGCCGCTGTTGTTGAGCGGGATGAGGCTAGATCAGCTAGAGATGTAGTGATAGTGTAGCGGGATAGTGTCGTATGTGCCCGGGATGTAGCCATCACAGATAGTACTGCAGTGAAGTCCCTTATCACTGGCATGATTGTAGAGATGAACACTTACATTGATGAGCATATGGTCACCATGCAGATGGCTGTAGATCTGTTAGGTCGTATGAATACCCTCGTACAGAAGACCACATCTTCGCCTCCTTCTTCTGAGAGAGATGCCATGTTGGGCTTGCTAGCTCGTATATACCCTAACTTATAGATGGACTTGTATTTTCCTATATAGACTAGCATAACTATATTGTCCTGTACAGTTTACATTGTGTATATCAAACAACATTATATATAGTAGGGAAATATATTTTTGATCACTTCCCTATTAGCTATGCTCTGATACTTGCTTGATATTTTGCCTATTTTTTCAGGACTTGTGATCTTGATGTATTCTGAATTCCTCCTGGATGGATGGACATTGAGTTTTCTCTGGATAGTTCAGAGTGGATCATTGATCAGTGTGTATCCCTACCATCTTTGGTGTCTTGGGACTGGTTTCTATATGGAAATGTGGAGAGGAATATGGCTTTCCTCTCTGAAGTTGACCGCACCACAGATGGTCGCCAGTACTTCTATTTAGGAGAAGCCTAGTTAACTCCATCTCTTATGGATTGGTGTTGCTCTTCAAGGCACAACCACAGCTTAGATGGTCGCCGAATCTCCTATTTGGGAGGAGTTCAGGTAATTCCACCCCTTTGGTCTGAAGCCGAATGAAATGTAGTGGATTGAAGGATGATCCCAGTACTAGTTGACAAGTGTTTGTGTTTTGGTAGGGGGTGGGACCGAACCATAAATGGATGCCTACATACTCCTATTGAAGAGGAGATCAGGTCTGCGTAGTTCGAACCTGGTGTAAGAGGTTCAACGCTGTATGTGGCAGGAATGATGTAAGAATGTTTTTGTTTTTTTGTAAGGAGAAAGGGGTAAAAATGTTTGTGTTGTATTTGTTTTATTGCGACCGGGCCATGTAAAATGGTTGCCTACGTACTCCTATTGAAGAGTAGATCAGGTCGACGTAGTTCGTCCCTCAGGACGAGTTGAAAAGCGTGATCCCATGTGTAGGTCAACTGCGAGGAAGAGAAAGTTTGATCCTAGGGTGAGGATAAACTGCATGTATGAAAAGTTTGATCCCATGTTTTGGGGTAACAAACTGTAAGAGCGAACAATTTAATCCCTAGTGGGATAACCGAAGTTGTAGGAACGTAGTGAAGCTAGGCTGCTGGCTTGAAAAGTATGTCTCCCTGAGGGGCAATGTGTGGAAAAGAGTTTTATGTGGTAAAGGGTTAAAGAACCGGAATGACTGGTGATCTGATGATCCAACACCAGGATGTTTGCTTGATGGTAACTTCAGACATAGTACCGTTTCATGGTGTCCGAGTTGATGAGTTGTGGAAATTCATCGCCATCCATTACTTGTAATCTGAGAGCACCTCTGTCAATACTTCCTTGACAACAAATGGGCCTTCCCAGTTAGGAGTGAATTTTCCTTTAGATTGATCTTGGTTGTCAATGATCTTCTTCAAAACCAAGTCATGTTATTTAAACTGTCGTAGCCGGACTTTTCTGTTGTAGGATCTGGCGATCCTCTGTTGATATAACTGACCATTGAAGATAGCCGCGGTTCGCCTTTCGTCTATTAGAGACAATTGGAGAAACATGTTGTGTAACCATTGGTCTTCATCAAGCTGAGCGTCGATCAACACTCGGAGGGATTCCATTTCAACTTCTATGGGGAGCACTGCTTCCATCCCATAGGTTAATGCATAGGGGGTTGCCCCAGTGGAAGTGCGCATTGAAGTTCTGTAGGCTAACAGAGTAAGAGGCAATAAGTCAGGCCATTCTTTGTGATTAGCGGACATCTTTTGCATAATCTTCTTGATGTTTTTGTTAGCCGCTTCAACAGCACCATTCATCTTCGGACGATAGATGACAGAGTTAAGATGTTTGATGTGGAATTTGTTGCATAATTCCTCCATCATCTTGTTGGTGAGGTTCTTGGCATTGTCTAATACAATCACCTTAGGTTGTCCATATCAACAAATGACATTGTTTCTGATGAAAGCAATGATGACTTCTTTGGTAACCCTGGGGAAGGAAGCTGCTTCTACCCATTTGGTGAAGTAGTCAATCATGGTGAAGATAAATCGATGTCCATTACTAGCTTTAGGCTTGACGGGCCTGATCACGTCCATTCCCCACATTGAGAAGGGCAAAGGCGAACTTATATTGTGGAGTTCCCGTGGAGGGGCGTGGATAGCATTTCCATGAATTTGGCACTGATAACATCTCCTAACGTGGTCATTGCAGTCAGCTTTGAGAGAGAGCCAGTAATGTCCTGTCTTGAGGATCTTCTTAACAAGGAGGGGGCCACTCATGTGTGGGCCATAGACTCCACCATGGATCTCATCCATAAGCCTTTGAGTTTGGTCTTTATCTAAACATCTGAGGAGACCTACTCATGCATCTCTTTTGTAAAGCGCATCTCCACTCAGGTAGAATTTCATAGCAAGTCAATGGATCCGCCTTTTCTCATTCGGGCTCGCCTCAGTGGGTGTAGATCCATCTCGTAGGTACTCCTTGATATGCTGATACCAAAGATGCTGGATGGGAGGTAGCTCATCCGATACTTCTCCAACGTAGTTCCCATAGGCTGGTGCCTTGTGCGGGGCAATTGTGACGATTGGCAAGTGTCCCTTGTCAGGTATTTGAATCAAGGAGGTCAAAGTTGCTAATGTGTCTGCGAAGTCATTCCTATTACGAGGAATTTATAGAAAAAAGATTTCTTCGAACTCCAAAACCATCTGTAAAACTTGTCGATGGTAACGCAATAAATATAGCTCTTTGGTTTTATAGATTCCCGTGGATTGTCTGACCACTAACTCTGAATCTCGGAAGATTGTTAACCACCTGATGCCCATTGAACGGGAAAGTTTTAGCCCCACGAGATAGCCTTCATACTCAGCTTTGTTGTTGGTGCTGACAAACTGCAATTTGACGGCGACAGGATACTGCTCCCCCGTACTGGATACTAGAACTGCTCCAGCTCCAGAGCCTTCTATATTAACAGCTCCATCAAAATAAATCTTCCATGTTTGGCATGTATCGTACTGATGGTATTGTTGAACTATTATTACCCTTCATTGGGGAAGTACGTCTCCAAGGGTTTGAAGTTCCCTAAAGGTGTGGCGGCCAGTTGATCCGCAATTCTTTGACATTTGATGGACCTTTGAGGCACGTAGACGATGTAAAATTGTTGTAGGATCAACTGCCATCTGGATAGCTAGCAATTTAACATGGGTTTGTTGAACACGTACTTGCGAGGATCCACGCGGGATATGAGATGGGTTGCGAGACCATGGAGGTAATGTTGTAACCTCATGGAAGCCCATGCTAAAGCATAACAAGTCTTCTCAATCAGAGTGTACTTGTGTTTACTGCTGCTGAATCTTTTGCTGAGGTAATAGATAGCTCGTTCTTGGCCTCTATCGTCTTTCTGTCCCAGCATGCAGCCCATGGCTTTGTCACTTATGGACAGGTACATGAACAGGGGAACATCATCCCTGGGTGGTACCAAAATAGGAGCTTTGACTAGCTATTCTTTGATTATGAGGAAGGCCTTTTGGCAATCATCATTCCATTTCATGGAGGAATTCTTCCTTAATAGCTTAAAGACTGGCTTACAGGTTGCAGTGAGTTGAGAAATGAACCTGCTAATGAAGTTGATTCTTCCCAAAAATCCCCGTATTTCCTTTTCTATCTGAGGAATGGGCATTTCCGTGATGGCCTGGATATTGGTAGGATCCATCTCAATCCCTTTGTGGCTGACTAGAAATCCTAGCAACTTGCCAGATTTAACGCCAAAGGTGCACTTGGCTGGATTCAACTTCAAGTTGTACTTACGCAACCTATTGAATAGCTTTCTGAGATGGTCTAAGTGGTCCTCCTCCTTCTGGGACTTGACAATGATGTCATCCACATATATCTCGATCTCTTTGTGCATTAAGTCGTGGAAGAGAGCCATCATAGCTAGCTGATAGGTGGCTCCAGCATTGATGAGGCCGAATGACAACCGTCTATAGCAAAAGGTTCCCCAAGGCATGATGAAAGCAGTTTTCTCAAGATCTTCCTCAGCAACCATGATCTGATGGTACCCTACAAAGCAATCAACAAAGGAGTACATACAGTATTGAGCATTATTGTCAATGAGAATGTGGATAAACGGCACGGAAAAGCTATCCTTAAGGCAAGCTTTGTTCAAGTCCCGATAATCCACGCAAACTCGCACCTTTCCTCTAGGTTTAGGCACATGAACAATGTTAGATATCCACTCAGGATATGTGGACACCGTGATGATGCTAGCTTGAAATTGCTTCACAATTTCTTCTTTCACCTTTAAACTCCACTCAGGTTTCAATTGCCTGAGCTTCTACTTGACTGGCTTGAATCCCTCTTTAATGGGATGGCGATGAAGGACAATGTCAGTGGACAAACCCACCATGTCTTCATGAGACCATGCTAACACATCTTGGAATTGGGTTAGTAGCGTAACCATGTCATTCCACCGGTTTGGGGTAAGGTATGAACCAATCTGGATTAACTTAGGGCTTTCTAAGGTTCCGATATTGAAAGAAGTGGTTTGATCAAGGTTAGGTTTAGGTTTGTCTTTGACCCATTCTTGAATTTATGGAGGCACCTCAATGTCCTCATGTATTTCCATCAAGGCTGAATTCATCTCTACATCAAAGTTACAATCTTTGTGGAGAAGAGGCACCATATCCGCAAGTACATGCACATCTAAATTCAGGGTCCTGAAAAAAAATATGCTTTCAGTTAGTATATATGAAAAGGTTTGATCATACAAAGTGTTAGCATGTACTGGCAAAACGACTGCTAATATACTGTACAGAAAAGTAAGCAGTTGTGATATCTAAATGGCAGAAAGAGTTCCTGCCCATTTTACCCTTGTCGACCAATGCAAGGAGTTTGCTCCAATTAAGCGAGAGGCAAAGTCCGTGAATTACTTGAGTGATGAAGGGGCTGTCATCTTCCTCCTTATCCCGAATGATGGCCATTACATCTGAGCAATCATCGTCTGGGGTGTATCTGTTTGTATATTCGTCGTGAACGATGATGCGTATGCCTGACATCATTTTGACGATATCTTGCTTAATTCTTTGTTTCTCTTCCTCTACTCTTGGGTCTGGAACAAAGACTTTTTTCACCTTCACCGGTACCAGCTTGGGAAATAACATAGCCATTACGTTGACTGTCACCTTTACCGAAGGTTATGCAGACTCAAAATTCGAAGATGAAGATAATCGCCATGCGGCTGAAATTAAAGGAATCTGCTGATGCTTTTGAGGATTCCTATGACTAGAACTGACAGAATAGCCTAGTCCAGCTGTCCCAGTTTGACTGGATACTTGAATGGGATGCTTGATACCCTGGTGATTTTTACCCACCCCTTGTCCCGGCTGATGACCCAATGACATCATTTCTTGAGTAGCCGACATTACTTCGGCAGAAATCTTGGGTACGGGAAATGGCGTTCCAATAGCATGAAAACTGACCGGTTCAACATCTGAATTGACGTTGATATATGGTATGTCACCATGTTGAAGACATTCCGGTTCAGCATTGATCGTGACTAGGCTATTGCTGATAATGTATTTCAATTGTTGATGAAGGGTAGAGGGGACTGCCCAGACCATATGAATCCACGGTCTTCCCAAGAGCAGGTTGTATCTTAAATCTATCTTGAGTACATGAAAAGACACGTAGAATGTATGGGGACCAATATCGATTGGCAGCTTAATTATTCCGACCGAATTCCAGCGGGCTCCATCAAAAGCTTTGATAACCGTATCGCTGCTCCGGATTCGGTTGAGATTGACATTCATCTTCACCAATGTAGCATATGGACACATATTTAGAGATGAGCCTCCATCTATCAAGACTCTAGCTAACATGTATCCAGAGGACAAGACCACAATGTGCAACGGCTTGCAATGATCGGTCCCTTCGGGTGGTATATCGTCATCAGTGAAGGATATCTCATTGTTGTTAAAAATGTGATCGACCAAATGTTGAAATTTTTTCGCATCCACTGATTTTGGTAGATAGGCTTCTTCTAAAACCTTCAGCAAGATCGTCCGGTGATCCTCAGAAGTTAGGACCAAGTCCAAAATGGAAATTTGGTGTGGAGCTTCTTTTAAGCTTAAAACCACATTGGCTTCGTTATGACCCATAGTGCGAAGGAATTTTTCAATCTTCTCCGTGGGTATTTTCCCTTTGACTTGATGGTAGGCTTCATCACCCGTTGGGGAAGATACAGTGGATTTTCCTTCGACACTACAGCAGTTATATGCGAGGTGGATCCTTCACCTTCTCCATAAGATCCATGGAACTTTGTGTAAGCTGACAATAGGATATTGTGCTCTGCATGGTAAGTTGATTGGCTCTGGAGCGGCCACTTTCAAAGGATTGTTGCTTCCTCTAACTTGAATTGCTGGTATGGTGAGTGATTTGCTAGTCCCATCAGTTTCAGTGGATATGACTGCTACCAATCCCTTCCACTTAGTAGGACAGGTATTCTCACTCTCACGTAGCACAGTATCATCGTCTGCTAGTTGCAAGACACCACTGTCAATTAGATTCTGGATAAGGTGGCGGAGTGCCCAACATTCTTTTATGCTGTGACTGCGAGAATGGGAGTGATATTGACATACTCCATCAGAATTGAACCATCCTGAATAGGGATTAATTGGAGGAAGAAGGGAAGTGATTCTTCCTTCATTTATTAGCATCTGCAGGATTTCCTCCATAGGTTAGTTCAGGTATGTAAATTCCACTCTATTGGCAAAATCCCGATGGGCTTTGGCATTCGCTCTTCTTGTAACTTTGTCCTCCAGCATTTCATTTTCTGAAAGTGACGAGAGAATATTCATTACAAGAGGAAGGAGACTAGCATGCTCCTGGCTAACTAACTGATGTGGTACTTGATGCTGATAAGTCACCAGTTCTGCCAATTACTCAATCTGTTTGCAAAAAGCTTTCATCTTTCGTTCATTTGCAAACTGGAATTTGGCATAATCCCATTTGTCAACCCTATCTTTAGTGCTCTGAGATGACTTACCATTGAAATTGGAACTCTATCCATTGCTCCAATTAATCGTGTTGACCTCTTCTTCTTTGTGTTGAGGGAGAGGATTGTCTTGTATGTGAGGTTGATCTGGTTTGGTGACCACGATCTCACCATTGTCTATCAGGTCTTGGATCTTGAGTTTTAAGCACAAACAATCCTGAGTATCATGTCCAAGTGCCCCGGCATGATAAGCACATTTCTGAGTAGCATTGAAACCCCTTCCATTAGGGCTGGCTGGTGGAAGAAGATGCTTGATTTTCTTCTGTGTTGTCAGAAGAGTGAGAATATTCTCGAGTGAGCCCCCTAAGGGTGTGAACACTCGAGAGTGTTTGACTTCTCCACCTTTTGGCACTGGAGGGTTAAAAGACTATGCTTGAAAGGGAGTGTAATTTCTCCTCTGGATAGGCATGTTTTGATTGCCTTTTTGACCCTGTAGTATCAGGGAAACATCTTCCTCTTTCTTTTTATGGACCCTCTGGGCGTTGTTTCCAAAATTTTTGGATTGGATGTACTCAAAAACAGCTTTAAGGGCAGCTAGGTCTTGAATTTTTTCGGACTTCAATCCCATCTCAACCATCTCCCCATGTTTGACCATTTCAGAAAATGGTTTACCGATGCCAGCTAAGACCCTTTCATAGAAAGGAGCTTCTTGTATGTCTATAAAAGTCAGGACCATTTATGATTCTGTCATGGAAGGAATAACTTGGGCAGCCAGGCGCCTCCACCTTTGAGCATACTCTCTGAAAGACTCGTTGGACTGTTTCTTGACCTTGGTAATCTGAAACCGGTCAGGAGCCATATAAGACTGGAAGTTGTATTGTGTGAGGAAGGCGTGTGCTAGCTCTTCCCAGCTATGGATCTTTGAGTTATCTAATATGGTATACCATGAATGGGCTTTTCCAATCAAACTCTTCTGAAACAGCTGCATTCTGAGCTTCTCGTCCTCTGCATAAGATCCGAGTTCTCCAATAAACACCTTCAAATATGTGTAAGGATCTCCTAACCCGTCATACTTTTTGAAGTCAGGAGTCTTAAACGTTTCTGGATAATGAACACCAGGGAATATACATAGGTCAGCATATGAAACACTCCCGTGTGTTCCAATTCCTTTGATATAACGAAGGGTTTCTTCCATTTGAAGAACTTTCTTTCTGATGTCACCGGTGTCTGGATCTCCTGTGAGATGGGTGGCATCATGAATTTTGTTGGTCGTATCTAACTGAAGTTCAGATATTATAATGGCTTGAGTTCCCCCTTGTGTAGATGATTCATCATGTATGGGTATCTTTGGTCCCTGAGTAGACTGGTGTAGTTCTTTTAGTAGAACAACCAAATCTGTAATTTGTTTGCTTAATCCGTCGAATTCTTTGCGAGAAACTGGATTAAGGTTAGTCTGGTCGGATGATGACATAATTGACTGTAGGCTTGCGGCCTTTTTGGACTTTGACTGGGTAGTAGGTCCAATTGTTTCCTTGCGAAAGAGTTGCATAGTTTAGTATTTAGGGAAATGTGTAAAAATAACATGATATGTGAGGTGTCCGTTTTAGGAATTTTATCCTGCAAAACGGATGTTAGCTGTTTGTAATACATGATAGCATGTTAAATTAAATATGTATGTGTACACATTTCTTCATATTTCTCATTACATGGAGATGAATATGGAATGACATTATAAGTAATTGATTTTACTGGTAATGAGAAAGCATGAAGAGACTTTCCTCCGTGTTGGGTTAATCAGAGGCTGACCTATTTTAGGTTACTCTTGCGGCGTTCCGGCATGAAGGTTCCCAAATCATTGCAATTTACTCAACGCAAAATTAATCCGGTCTTTCAGCTGGAGCGAATTTGGGTGGTGCCTTTCCTGAGCCTCGTTGGAATTAGTCTTCCTACGAGTCCAATAATCAAGCACCGACAGGATAGCCTCCTGGTGGAGGGACCACACAACATACATTCACATACAACGCGTCTCATCGTATGAAAATGATGACATGTGCGAAGCACTAATATCAAAAGCAGATATGGTGCGAAGCACTAAATGCAATAAGTAAATGCATTAGTACACATTCATCATAAATGTAAATGTAGCATCTACACACAAGCAAATAATTGTTTTGAAAAAAATTGAAATAGCGGCTTAAGTCCTCCTACTGGAGTTCCCAGCAGAGTCGCCACCTATCGACGTCGGGATTTTTAGTTGTCCCTTTCTGTTACTTGTTCTTTGGTGTTCTCATGTTAGGTGAGATTTGTTTGAAAAAACAAGTGAAAATCGTCTGACATGTATAATGTCGACGATGGACTGTTAAGAGTCGCCAGTTGGTTTTTTAAATGGTTGTACCAACACAACCGAGAAATGGTTTGCACATTGACCCAGTGATATGACACTACTAAATGGGTCTGTGAAACCGAGATTCATTAGGGTCCGGGGACTTGATTATGCGGGTGGAAGGTGTTAGGCACCCCCCGACATCCGTGTTACCATGGTGACCGCCTCTTTTCAAGAAACTATTATCTGAATGTGTGTGTGTGTGGGTCAATGTGCTGCTTATTTGGAAGTGGTGCAAGGCCTCGTTCGCACCTATATACACAGGGTTTGAATTTATGTAAAAATTCTATTTTTAGCAAGATATGGCAGTGACGTTTTATAAAAGTGGGTTTTCAAACCCTTGTGCTCAATAGTAATTGAGACCTTTTACACTTCCATTTTATTAAGTTTTCGGCTTGATTGATTTTATATTCGAGATGCAAAGCATCTATAAGAAAATAATGTACAAAATAATGTCGACTTCCTCGTGGGTATGAAAACCATATGAGGAAATTCAGACACCACATATAAATTTATAAGTTGTTTACAACTGAAAATGTCCATCACGGGAACCGAATCTAGATCCAGTAGACTGACTCTGTGATCACATGATTCCTAAGCTCACATGATACCGCAATTTGTATGAAAGCAGTAAGCAGGTATATATATAAAAGCTGTAAATATATATACAGACATGATCATCCACCACGAAGCACCTCCATGGGGGATCAAAAAATGTAAATAAAGCTGTAAAAGCCATCAACCGCCACGGAGGAAACTTCAGGCGGGACGAAACGTAAAGAAAACTGTAAAAGCGATCAACCACCACGGAGGAAACTCTAGGCGGGACGAAACATAAAGAAAGTTGTAAGAGCGATCAACCACCACGAAGTAAACTCCAAGTGGGAAGAATATATATATATATATATATATATATATATATATATATATATATATATAAAAGAGATAAATGCAACGGATGTAAAATCCAGGCTCATCGAACAGAGTTCGACAACAGTTAATATATATAATATAAGTATACATATATTAAAGTAGTAAATGCTCTAGACCGAAGTCTAGGCTCGTCGAACAAAGTCCGACACACAGTTCATATATATATATATAAGTATATATGTATATATATATAAGTAAATAAACGCTCTAGACCGAAGTCTAGGCTCAATCGAGGCATAACAGAACTTCTGATAGTATCCGGACTGGATGTGAGCTATCTTCCAGGGTTATCTCTGAAAGACGAATCTGCAATCCTACAAAGTCAGTGACAGGTGTGCAGAAAATTTTGAGTGTCTACATATGCCTTAAAATCTGTTAATCATCGTTTGTGAGTGCTATTTGATGATTAAATACATGATATTGGGTTTGTTGTAGAAGATTTTAAAAATAGTATTTATGTATGAAAAATGGCTTAAGAAAGTACAAAATTTCATGCTCAATATGTGTTATAATATGCGATTTGACGTTTGATTGTGTTAGTATGTTAAGAAACGAAAACGGTGTAGTTTGAATTGTGTCAATTGGTTAAGAAACGAAGTCATGGCGATCGAATTTGCTAGAACTGTAAAAATTGAAGAAATTTGGAAAATTGTTGTTTTGATTCTTCAAATTTGTGTATATGTAATGTTAATGTAATTAGAATGAAGAGTAACATGTATATTGATGTTATCATAAAGCTTTGGTTGCTAGGTTTCATGAATTTATGTAGTATTGGGTTGATTTTGGTGATTTGTCGCGTAAAGCAGCTCTAGCCATCGCAGTCATTTATTTGTGTACTGCTGTGTAGCATTTGCTGTCGTTACTATTGTGCAAAAATGGCGTAGCTCGTAGTAGGCCTTCGCTGAATCAGAGAAAGACAATCGCTCTTGCAAAGGCTTGGGACGGTAGCAATTGCCTTGGTGTGCCTCGAGAGCTAAAGTAAAGAGTCCAATTTATTTACAGACTGTATTATGTGAACCTAATCTAGTTTGGCATGCATGTTAATGATGTTAAAACATAATATAAGATATCATAACAGGTTGTAGTATAATATAATACCAAAATATGGAGATTTTAGTTGTCACTTGAATAAGTTATGTAATGAACCAAATGTGCTGTTTTCAAAAGTTAAAGATAAATGATAAGGTTTATGTTTGTTTATAGTGTGATTTCAGATTCGTTAAGGATATTAACCAACATAATTAGACATTAAGATAAGGTTATGACTTAAATGGTGGGTTAAACCCCTAAAGCTAATATTAATACAACTAATTGTTATTGCGATTTCAATGATATGTATAGGGTAATTGGCGAACATTATTATACTTGTGTTGCTTACATACGAGGCAAGTTTTCTAACTTCATTCTCTTTATAATGAATGCAAGTTTCTTATCCTAAACTTTTATTGAGCAAGTTTTCTAACTTCATTCTCTTTATAATGAATGCAAGCTTTCTATTCCTAAATTATCATTGTACAAGTTCCTCAATTCTATTTTAAAGTTGAGCAAGCCTAATCTATCTTGTGTATGATTGTACAAGCTCTTGTAATCTAATTCGTTACATCGAGCAAGTTTCACTTTCCTTATTGTTATTCAAAGCATATATTGTTCTAATACATTGATTCAAAGGAGGTTGTTCTAACTCTTTTGAATATAGTACTTTGCATGTAAATCATGTTTACTCAATTGTATAACGTTGTTATTCGATCTTGGACTTTGATAACCTTGTTCAATTCTATATTGTTATATTAAACCTTCAAGTAGTAAGTAATCTCTTATTGATTGAACTAGTCTATAATGGAATAGTGTTATAAAATTCTAGAACCACTGATAAGTTAGTTCCGAGCTAAACTTTCTTTAGTGAGGAAATTCTAAATCCAAACTGAGACGAATAACCCTAACATAGGGAATTTTGTACGTGTAACGTTTAGATGTTTGTGCACAATACATGGTACAAAGGGCTGATCCCCTTAAGTATGTTAAGAAGGGTCTGTATAGTCTAAATGACTGTTAAGGTTGGGGTAGTAATACCTAATCACCGGGGACATAGTTCGTGGTCTTAAGACCCTCAGACATTAAAGTTCAAACTTGTTTTCTATTTTTGATTTGTAGAACAAGTTCATTATTGTTCGACATTCGTTGTTCATTCTCATGTTGTTATCATTACTACTCTTCATATCAGTGAGCAATTGTTTGCTCACTCTTGCAACTAACACTGCAGCTAAAGTTGAAAGAGTCGATGAGCCATCTAGTAGCAAAGGAAAGGGCAAGATGTCCAAGTGTTGAAGATTTATGAGAATTTATTTAAATGAATTATGTTATAAGACTTGTTTTATTTTATGATGTATTCCGCAAACTTATGTAATAATTTAAGGTTAGATTACATGGGATTGTTTTTGAGATGATGTAACCCTTTCATGGGAAAGATTATTGTTTAAGTTATTTGATGTCTTTATCCTTTATTGTGGGTAGTTAGATGTAATTATTTTTGTTAAGTGAACACCAAATTCTGTGGGAATGAAGTACCCGAATTTGGGGGTGTCACAGGTTGGTATCAAAGCTTTAGGTTATGAACCTTAGGTGGGGAAACCTTAGGAAGTAACCTTTAAGAAGATAGAAAATATAGTGGTGTCCAACTCTTATCGAGTTTTAAGGAATGGATTAAGGCATCCATTGAAGATAAATAATAAAGGACATTATGTGCTATGTGTTAATAACTTATGTGCTCGTAAGTATTGAAGAATGTCATATAATAAATAAAAACTAAGACATATTTTGGTTGTCAGGATGTCTAACGAAGGAGGATCCAGTCCCGCTAGGAAAGTGATACCTTAGATACCTAGAGATGACGAACCCCGGGATATCCACATAGTGCGGGAACAGTTGATCTAAGAGGATGAGCCTGTGACCGGTCCCGAGGAGGATAGTTCTAAGGAGATAGAAGAGGATGATGAGGAAGAGGATCCTGTGGAGTTTCCACCAAACTCCATATCGGCTGAGATGTATGATGCACTGTACGACCATAACATAGAGTTACAGGACAACATTGAGGAGCTGAAGGAGTTGGTTGAGATGCATCATGCTACGATAGAGCAGAAGGATGCAAAGATTTAGGAACTCGACTCACGCCTTGTAAACACAGAATGGGACCTAGTTTATACTAATGGTCAGCAGGAAGATATAGATCTATTGGTGGTAAACGAGAACATGAAGACTGATGTGGAAAAGTTAAAAGATGACTTGAAAGATGAATCATATAAGTGTACAAGAGCAGAGGACGCTTGGATGAAGGTGGCTCATCGTGCAGACCGTGCTGAGGCAAAAGTCCAAGTGAAGAAGGCCAAGATGAATGAGATGGATCACGCCTTTAATTCTGCGATTTATAGGACCCAAGATCAAGTCTGTTATTACCCACCTCAATTTGAAGACTCGCTGTGGTTCGCGATGGATCGTAGGAAGGCGTATCGTATTATGGAGGAAGAACGTAGAAAAGCCTTATGACGTCTTAATATGCCTAGATAGAATGAATAACAGTGATAATAATATGTGGTTAATTATGTGAATAAATAAAATTTTAAATCCCTTATTTTGAGATGAATAAAGGGGTAGAATGAGTATGTAATCCTGAAACTTGTCTAGTTCAAAAAAGTGAATGTTAATAGCAGTTATGCTGTCTTTATTGTGTTTTAAAAACATTACGAATGAATAAAATATCAAAGTTTATTTGAAATGTTATGTGTTATACCTTTAATCTTAGAATGTTTAAGTTAAACTTCAAATACTCAAGAAGTTGAGTAATGAACTAATAAGCGTACATCTTAACAGAAAATGCCTCCTAGAAGAAGACACCCACGCCAACAACCACGTTAACAACCACCTCCTGAGGGGTCTACTAATAATAATAACTAGGCCAACACTAACCTAGTTAAGCAGTTGGTGACCTTGTTAACGGGAGCACTTGCGAATCAACCGCAAGCTCAAGTCACGACCTTCAAGGAATTCAAAGTGGTTGGACCGCCAGAGTTTCAAGGGTCTATGAATCCAGTGGAAGCCCAAACCTGGATCATGGAAATGAAGAAAGTGTTCGACGTTGCCAGAGTCAACGAAGATTAGAAGACTACGTTCATGACGTTCATGCTGTTGTCTGAAGCTAGCTACTGGTGGCAAGCATATAAGGTGCAATTTTTTGAGCGAGGAGTGATAACGTGGTATAGATTTAAGAAGATGTTTTTCGAAATGTACTTTCCAGCGAGTTCTCGGAACCAGTTGGAGGTGCAATTTCTAGAGCTGAAACAAGGATCTATGACGGTGCAAGAATATGCTGCGAAGTTTAACAAGTTGGCAAGGTTTGCCACTTATCATGTTAATACTGATGAGCGTAAGGCAAGAAGGTTCGAACAAGGATTGAAACCATGGCTGTATAGCAAGGTTTCAATGTTCTAATTAAATACATTTGCGGCTGTACTGGAAAAGGTAATTATCACAGAAGGTGGAAGCGATGCCTTGACCAAGTACAATCAAGAACAGAAGAAGAGGAAGAATGAGAATGAAAATAAGGCTGGTGGAAGTAATGTTAGAAGTAACAATTAGAAGAGGAAGTGGAGTGAGAATTCGACTACAGGAGGACAACAAGGAAGTCAGCAGAAGAAAAAGTTTGAAGCTTGTGCTACTTCTGGAAAGAACTATACTGGGGTATGTTTGAAGGAAAGAGGGTGTGTTTCAACTGTGGTCAGGAGGGACACATTGCACCAAACTGTTTTAGCCCAAAGAAAGGAGCATGTTTTACCTGCGGTTTAATGGATCACATGGCTCTTGATTGCTCTAAAAAGCCAGCGGGGAGTGCAAGTGAAGGAAAAGGAAACAACAACGGTGGTTGTGCGATTATTATCATTTGGACCAAAGATACGGTAAGCTAACCTCTGCAAGAACTTTAAATATGACCAAATGCGAGGATCTTTGTGCGATCGAAGGATGTGGTGTTAGGTATCATTCTAGTTAATGGTACTAATGCTTATGTACTATTTGATTCGGGTGCTACTTGTTCATTTATATCCGATGAATTTGCTCAGAACTTAGAGATTTTCCTCAGGAAGAATAAGATTATCCTTTGAGCATAGAGATTGCGAATAGGGAAGTGATTCCTGTAAGATTCATATATAAGAATTATAGAGTGGTTATTAAGGGTCACGAGATGATGGTAGATTGATACCAATTAGACTTGGTGAGTTTGATGTTATACTGGGAATAGATTGGTTATTCAATTATGGAGCAGTAATTGATTGCCAAAGGAAATGTGTTAACCTTATGAGTCCGTCAAAGGTAGTATTTTATCGCAGTAAGTCACCTCGACAAGCAATTTGTCTGACGGTGATGCAAGCCAAGAAATTGTTAAGACAAGGATGTGTAGGATACTTAGCCTACATACTTGATACACAGAAGAAGAGTGCAAAGTTAGAAGAGATACCGATCATAAGAGATTTTGCAGACGTATTTCCAGATGATTTGTCGGGTCTTTTGCCAGATCGACAAATCGAGTTCGTGATTGATTTATTACTAGGAACGACCCCGATATCCAAGGCACCATACAGAATGGCCCCGGTAGAGATTAAAGAGTTGATGGTGCAATTACAAGAGTTGCTCGACAAGAAGTATATCCAGCCGAGCGTATCGCCGTGGGGAGCGCCGGTGTTATTTGTTATGAAGAAAGATGGATCGATGCGGCTCTGCATTAACTATCGGTTACTTCGATTCGAAGGAAGAATTTGCGTTCCGCCAGTACTAGAGGTTAAAGAGGAAATTCTGAGTGAAGCTCACAACTCAAGATATTTGATTCACCATGGGAGTATGAAAATGTACCATGATCTTAGACATCATTTTTGGTGGCCGAATATGAAAAAGGATGTTGCTGAGTGTGTGGCGAAATGCTTAACGTGTCAGAAAGTTAAAGCTGAACATCAAAGACCTAGCAGATTATTGCAATCGTTGTAGATACCAGAATGGAAATGGGAGCATATCACAATGGATTTTGTGGTAGGTCTTCCAACGACTCAGCAAGGTTACGACGCCATTTGGGTGATTGTCGATCGACTGACGAAGTTGGCACACTTTTTGCCAATCAAGATTAGATTTAACCTAGATCGGTTGGCAAAACTTTACGTGAAGGAAATCATTTCAAGACACGGTGTACCTATATCCATTGTATCAGACAGAGATCCATGTTTCACATCAAATTTCTAGAAATGATTACAAGAATGTTTGGGAACACAACTGAGAATGAGCACAACGTACCATCCTCGAATCGACGGACAGAGTGAGAGAACCATCCAAACACTAGAAGATATGCGCAGAGCATGTATTATGGATTTTAAGGGAAATTGGTATGATCATTTACCATTGGTGGAATTTGCTTACAATAATAGTTATCACACGAGTATTGGCATGCCGCCTTATGAAGCGTTATACGGCAGGAAATGCAGAACTACGTTATGTTGGGACGAGGTAGGTGAACGTCAGCTATTGGGTCCTGAGTTGGTACAATAAACTGTCAAAATCATCAAGGTTATTCGATCTAGATTGATAGCTGCGCAAGATAGACAAAAGAAATATGCCGATCAACACCGACAAAATTGGGAATTCGATGTTGGTAGTTAGATTTTCTTGAAAGTATCTCCCTGAAAGGGGAAAATTTGATTTGGCAAAAAGGGGAAATTAAGCCTTAGGTTTATAGGACCTTTTGAAGTGCTTCGACGCGTTGGTGAAGTGGCATACGAGGTAGCTTTACCTCTAGAGTTGGAGCATATTCATAATATTTTCCATGTATCAGTATTGAGGCCATATAAGCCTTATTATAAGCATGTAATAGAGTATGATCCCTTACAGTTTGAGAAAAACTTAAAATATGAAGAAGTCCATGTTCAAATTATCAACAGGAAAGAGCAAGTACTAAGGAATAAAGTGATACCCTTTGTTAAGGTAATCTGGAGGAACCACAATCCTGAAGAAGCTACGTGGGAACTTGAAGATGTTATGATGAAGAATTATCCTCAGTTATTTGCTTAATCTTGTATAATGATTCTGGGGACAGAATCCTGTTAAGGAGGGAAGAATGTGACAAATGAATTTATCGAGTTGTGATTCTTGGGACATAATCCTTTTAAGGAGGGAAGGATGTAACGATCGAGAAATTTGTAATTTAATTTAAATATTTATTGTATTAAATAAATATTTTAAATTGATGAATTGTGATGTAATAATTTAGTTGAGTAGTATGTGTGCTAACTAAATTAATGAATGATAATTTTATTATTTGAGGATTTAATTTAATGAAAATAATTAAATTAAATGAATTAATTAATATTTAAGAAAATAAATAAATAAAATAAAGTTATGTTAAATCTAATTTATTAATTAAATTAGATATATATAATTATTTATTAATTATATGTATAATTATAATAAAATTTATAATTATTATAATTATAATTGTAAGCTATTTAAATGGATTACATATGTGACAAATAAAAATTATATAATAAAAATATTATGAAAATAATCTACAAGGGGGGAGAGTTGTGTTAGCCAAAAAAGGCCTTGTGGCCTTTGGCTTATTTAGTTGACGCCTATTGGTTTTTTTAACTGATAACCACGATTATCAGTTGGGTTATTTCTTATTTCACGTATTCTTCTAAGGGTAAATAACAGAGGGTTAGAGAGAGAGAGCTTGGTGAGAAGAGAGAACTGCAGAGATTTTGGAGAAGAAAGTAAACATAAAGATTTTGCAGATCTTGGTGAGAAGAGAGAATTGCAGAGATTGTGGTTTTGATTCATCAAATTTGTGTATATGTAATGTTTATGTAATTAGAATGAAGAGTAGCATGTATATTGATGTTATCACAAAGCTTTGGTTGCTAGGTTTTATGAATTTCTGTAGTATTGGGTTGATTTTGGTGACTGTCGTGTAGAAGAGCTGCTGCTGTAGTTTCTATTCTGTATACTGGGCAATTGCTATAGCTATTACTACAGAAAAAAAACAACCGCATCGTTGGCCTTCAATGAATCCATCGTAGCACAGAAATTGCTACCGGTTCAAGGTTTGGGATAGCTTGCAATTGCCTGCATGCTTAATCGAGCCCAGCGCAAGAGAGTTCATTTATTTTGCGCACTATAGTATGTGAACGTAATCTAGTTTGGCATGCATGTTAATGATGTTAAAACATAACATAAGACATCATAACATGTTGTAGTATAATATAATACCAAAATATTGAGATTTTAGTTGTCACTTGAATAAGTTATGTAATGAACCAAATGTGATGTTTAGACACTCAAAATTTTCTACACACCTGTCACTAATAATGCAGGAGGACATATTTGTCTTTTAAGAGAGAACCTTGGAAAACAGTCCATATCCATTCCGGATACTACCGAAAGTTCAGCATCAACCCTAGAACACACACTGGGAGTAACAACTCCAAACCTCGGAGATAACGCCGAGGCGTGCAGATACAATACTGGAACATACACTTGAGAATACCGATTAATCTCAGAGATAACCCCGAGGTATCCAGTCTCAGTCCCAATCATGGGAATATCTACCAACCTTGATGATAACCCCAAGGAATGCAGTTTCGGCGATAACCCCGAAAATGCTTGTTTCAAATGCAACAATCTTCAATCTCGGCGCTCACAACGAGACACCCAGTACTAACCCGGAGATAACACCGGGAGGACAGGCATACCTCAGAGTTGACACTGAGGACTTTCAACACTGCAGCGATCCAATCTCAAAGAAAGCTTGAGCAACGTCACGCTTTATCTCAAACCGGAGCGATAACACCGTGAAGGGCAACCTCATCATCTTGCCAACGTGATGCCACATCACGTTGTCTCAACATTTTATACACACGTCTCTACACAACGATGTCCCATAAGAATCAAGGAAAACCAATCCGAGTGACTATTGTGCGGGGTAACAGATAGAATTTGAAGCTTGAAGACCGGAGGGCATCGTCCCATCTTCAATGACTTCGTACAAACTCTAATCACATGCCATTGTACAACTCTCGACAACGGCGGTCCGAAATAGGTCCTGTATATCTCAATCGGATGCCCGGATTGCAATTCTGAAAGTTCGAGCGGACATTACAAAGTGCCCGAGTGCACGTACAGCGAGATGACCCGACCCGAGAAACCCGGGGCAACCCGGGCAGCCTCAGGTACACTTGTGGCTGGCCGGAGGTACACCTACGGCTCCCCCCTCTATAAATAGAGGGCTTGGGGTGGCCATTTTGAGAAGAGAAAAAACGAGGAAGCCCTGTCAAATTTGCTCCGTACTTGCAATATATTGAGTGCTTTCCCATTTTAAACACTTGTGAGCTCACATATAGCTTCTTTTGTACCGGCGGGAGCCTAGTTTCATCCACTTTAAAGATATAAAAGTCTTATTTGGCAGCCCACTAAAAGCCTTCTCACACACTTTAAAACCTTTCTCTTCATCTCTGCACACACCCTTCTTCACGTTGAGAGTCGTGTTGCGTATGTTTTCCCGGACTTCGGTCTGTGGTTTTATTTTAGCTTGTATATATATATATATATGGACGAACATTATCGAGTTATGCCTCGATTGAGCCTACACTTCGATTTGGAGCGTTTATTTGCTTTTATATATATATATATATATATATATACATTTATATATATTAACTGTAACAATCCAGATTTTTAATTAATATTTAAATATTTATTGAATTATATAAATATTTAATGGATGTGTTTATCGTTGAATAAGTATTTGTTTAATTGATTTGATTTGATGTGATTTGATTATTTATTTGTTTAATAAATAATTAATGAGTTAAGGAAAGTAATTATTTTGAGATAGTAATCTAATTTAATTAAATAATTATGTTAGAGGGTTTATAATGATTAAATAAATTATTATATTATGCAATGAATTGTTATTGGTATTAATTAAATTAAGTATGAAAACTTAATTAATTAGAAGTGTGACAAATAACTATATTATAAGTAGTTATTAAAATAAATTAAAGTAGTTTTAATTTATTTTGCCAAACAAGGCTTAAATATATTAATTCTTTAATTTTAAAGAGTTTTGCCAAACAGAGCCTTATGGCTTTTGGATTTTTAAAATTTAATTTATTAATAATATAAATTAAATAAATAATATATAATAATTATTGTAACCGCTGAATTAATAAGGACATTAGTAGTGTCGGTTTTAAACATTTGAATAAGACGTGCGTTTGGGTTAGTTTTAGTTTACGTATAATGCATTTGGCTTAAGCCTAAAAAGAAAATTAAAAGTTTTCTGAGAAGGAGAATTACAGAGGGTTTGAGAGAGAAGTATCAGAGAAAATTGAGAGAAAGGGTTCTGTAATTCCAAAACGTTTCTCAGTGGTTAGCAAGTAATTTCAAAGCAACAAATGTTATGTTTAATAATCTTAACATATATCTTTTATAGTATAATTCCTTAGTCTCTGTGTTTTTGAAATTCACTCACTGAGGTATAATATGTTTACGAAAATTGTCTATAATCTATATGTTTTACTGATTGATGATGAGACCATATGTTTTGGTAATAACTAACATGTATATATGTATATATGTGTGGTATGCTAAATTACGTTCATAGAGAAAGAGAAATTAGTTTTACAGTAAACATTCATGTATGAACGTGGTTTGTAGAAATATCAAAATTAGTATATGTTAATTGTTAAGTTATGAAATTGAAGTGTGATTATGTTAATTGGGTATGAAATTCAGAGAATCATAGTCTCAAGGAATCAAAATTGTGTTATAAACTGTGATTACCGTGTTCACAGTGTCTAGAAGTATAAAGATGGACTTTTGGGTTTAAAATATGGTTTTCAAGGAATTAAGTTTTCTGTGATTGTTGTTTAGTGGTTTAAATTAGTATATGCATGTTGGGTAATGTGTATATGTGTAATTGGCATAAGTTATACATGTTAATTAGTGTTAGAAATTAAGTTATAGACAGAAATTTAGTTGTTATGTTCTTCGTGGGCTGTGTTCTGTTAGTTTTCGGAGCCCCAGCGCCAAAAATTGAGCCCCAGCGCTGAAATTCGCGCCCCAGTACCAATCTCGCTGCTTATTTCACTAGTTAGTTTAGATCTCTTGCATGCATTGTATGGGGATGTAAGTCTGAGTCGGACAGTTTTGGCATCCTCTAGTAAAATGGCCATAACTTTCTCATACGAACTCCGATTGAGATGATTAAAGATGATCCGGAACGAGGAAGGGTAGAACTACAACTTTCATGCTTTAAGTTGTTTAATTTGAGGTACATAATAGTAGTCAAAATGGTCATCTTTAGGACTGTTATGTTTTCGGGGGCAATCGGAGGGCGTCGGGCATGCACATATGATTGTGTATTGCTCCTGACCATAAAAGATGATGTCCTAAGTTATAAAAAATGTATGTTAGTAAATATAATGATGCTTAAAATTAATAAATAATGTATGAGATAAGTTATAGAAGCATAGTAAGCATACACAAGAGAGGCAAATCAGGCGTGTGACGAATGAACGTCGGAACGTCGTGCCAAGTGTTAACGAACCTAAAAAGTGTTTCAATTCAATTGAAATGAATATTATAGGATATGAAATGGGTTTAATATAAAACCAATAAGTAGTCCTAGCAAGACTTAAGCACTTGAATGAACTTCGATTATGAAATATATTGAGTCATAAGTCAAAAAGTTAACACAATCTAATTGAACATTGTGTGCTAATTAATAGGAATGATTATGAGATGTGGAGTAGAGTTTACATTACAATTACTATGTGTTGTTATGTAACTAATAGTTGATGTGTATGATTATATAATTGTGTAGGGCACGTGAAGTGCAGATAACTATAAGCTGTTAAACTATTATTGGTAAACAACGATCAAGGCAAGTCTTTCGGTTCCCATTTTCTACGTGGACTTGATGAACTATTTTAAATTGCATGATATGTTATACATGTTGAAATCCTGAAATGTTAAAGTCAATATATGACTACATTGTTTTGGCTAAGTAATGATGGTTGAGTAAGGAACTCAATCTTTATATTTGCTATGTGAATTAAAAGCATGTATGCCATGTTACTTTAATGAGATGTATATCGAGCATGTTATTATGTGCTATGTGATGCATGAAAACTGTTAGACTTTGTTGGGGTGTCAAGCTCACTCTTGCAAATAACCACTTTTACAGGTTAAGATTTTAAGGTAAAGATATGTGCTAAGTGAGTTATAGAGATCTATATTCACGAAGATTACGTATGTTTTATGAGAAATGTATTTCATATTTTGAACATAATATGTTGTTGAATTGTAAGTTGAGCTATCCAATGTATATGGATATTTAGTTATGATGTAAGACTTTGTATAGTCATTTTGTTGTAACGATTCATGATATAAGATTGAATCAAAGAGATGTAATGTAAAGGTTGCGATTCAGGGCAAGAAAGAAGGAAATGTATAAACGTTTTAATTATTCCATAATTTTAGTGTTTTTAATATCGAATAATGATGTTTTATTAGAGATTTAATGTATGGTTAACGACCGAAGTCGAGATTTAAATGGTATGAATTTTGGGGTCCTTACAAGTTGGTATCAAAGCCGTATGTTATAAACCTTAGGTAGGAGTACCGTAGGCTATAACCTTAAAGAAGGAAGGTGAAGATAATGAAAGAATATGCTCAAGTAGAGTTTGACTAATAAGAAGTAATTTAATAAATTTATAAAGAAGGGATTAAAACATGCGTAAGAGGATTCAAAGAAGAATCTCACAGAGTTACAAGGAATATGAATGCGGGGTTACCCAACTACAATAATATAGATGTAAAGTTAAGAATAAAAGGTTATATTGAAGTATGGTACAATCGTACTCTTTAATAGTTGATGTATGGTATCTAGGCTAAACGACTCCTTCATAGAGCGAAGGTATATACGAACTAGTAACTCGGAACCTAGTTTGTTGGTTGTTTATGGGAAACCACTCAGCGTACCATATTGAAACTGTTAGAGAGTCGATGTGTACCAAGTGTAGAAATGGACACGTATGATAAAAGTTTAGAACTTGAATGAAATTTTGAGCGATGTAAATGAAGTTAGAATTCTTAAAGGAAGAATTGTCATATAAACAAGAAGATTCAAAGAAGAATCTTGAAGAGATATAAAGATAAGAAATGGGAGTTTCCTAACTCCAATAGCCAAGATAACGAATAATGTTGTAAATGATGAAAAAAAAAAGGGAAAGAAAGAGGATCGTAAAACAAAACGATCACGAGTTAAGAAAAGATTTTTAAGGGAGATGATTATAGAATAAGATCACGACGTGATCTGTTTAAGTTATAAAAGGAAGATGGTTTGTAATGGTTGAATGATTATAGCTTGATGCTATGAAGATAATGTATTATGATAGTACGAGATAAACTCATGAGGAGTTATAGATAATGTGATACGAGGAATTCGTATCGAGCAAAGAGCAAGTTATAAGAAAGATATAGTTAGGAGGGATTTCAATTGAGGACTCAGGTGGTGGCTGAGTTGTACAAACCTTTGTATGGGCGAGGGTTTTGTGCTTGCACTCAGTTTATCACATTGATAATCATTGGAATGTTTATGTCGCTTTTTGCTATATACCGCTGTTGAAGGTGATTCTTTTCTCATGTGTATAATGAGATAGGTAGAGTATAGTTAGAGAATATTATCAGGTTGTATGAAGTTCTTAAAACTCATACTTATGGTAGGTTCGTGACTCATAATTATATGGTATGTTTGAACCCTCTAATGAATGGACGCCTTTATGATCTGACTAGGATAAGTTCTTAAACTCATATGATTGTGGCAAGTTTCCTGAACTCATAACGTGAGGTAAGTTTGATGAACTAGGTATAGATAAGTGTGAATGGAGTATTAAGGATGATAGGAATAGATAGACCTATTAAGCAATGGATCATTATAGAAAATGGAGTTGACGGTGGAAGCATATGTATTCTAAATCTACTAGCTATGCTAGACTTTCGAAATTTATTGACTTCGTGCTGATGTTTACACTTTTATTTTCATGAAAAACATTGGATCAACTGATGGAACCAATGAGTTTTAACAATAATATTGTTATTCGTATGTCTATGCTAATTGCTTCGGCTAGACTAAATGATTTGCATTATATCAAAATGTATTTTATATCATTAATGCATCATGTAACCTGGTGAAAAGATGATAAAAACGATGGAGTCATCAATGCAGTATTACCTAGTGTTAGATGTGATCTAAGGATCGCCAAATTTCACTATGGTATGATGTAGTATGATAAAATCACCAAATGATGGAATCCTCAATGGACTGTAAATACAGTGCGGTATCATGACGTCATAAAAAGATTTATGAGATTTCTTTAAGATATGAGAATACATATTTATGTATGTATATGTATATTTCGGTTGATGTCCGAATTGTTGTAGAGGTCTATGCTATTTGATTCAGCTAGACAAATATTGAAAGATGTTCATGAAATTCAAGAGTTTCTTGAGAAGTTATGCCAAACCAAATTGTTTTGGTGCGGATTCAGATGTTGAAAAGCTGAGATGAACAACCCTATTATTTAGGGGTTGCGCTTAGTTTATACTTTGCGCTGAAATGTTTGTGCACAATACATTGTATGAAGGGCTTAACACCCTAAGTACCGAGCGTAACGCATATAGTAATTACAAAATACTACGTTGCGGCCCAACGTAGTGGTACAATAGGTTGGCCACCTAGTGTACGAGTGGAGGGTGTTTCTAGTCTTTGTGATTGATAAACATTCTGCCAAAGAGGGTTTAAAGTGTGAAGAACCGGGGGTGAAGCACTATTAAACCTAGAGAAGAGTTCACGGTCTTATGACCCCTCAGCATGATTTGGAATCTTTTAAATTCCTGTTATTCATATCGCTTCCCAATTATTGAGCAATTATGGAAGATTCTTGATATTCTAAAAGGTGAATGTGGTAAGGATGATATTCCTTAGAAAGAAGTGAGTCATAAAATGCGATACTGAATGATGAATATGTTGAATAAGTGAGAAAAGAGATTTTGAAGTGAGAAGGATATGAGTTATCAAAGAATAATGTAAAACTTTTAATAGAAAAGTTAATAATTGTAGAATGATCATTGTGGAAAGAAAGTGGTTATAGAAACCAATGAATGAATGAAGTAGTGACATAAAATCTACTCTGATAGATTGAATGAATAAAGATTAATAAATAAAATTTCGAGGACGAAATTCTTAGAAGAAAGAGTGAATGTAATATCCCGAGTGTTGATGATAACGATCCTTAGAAAAGAAAATGAATGGGTTAAAAGATATATAATACTCAGAATATATTGAGATCAAGTGAAAGTTATGAAATGAAACCTACAATTTGTTAAAGTAATGAATGTAGTAGGAAATATATAAGCTATATTTAGATAAAATGATGAAAGATTACTCTGAGTTATTTTTTTAATATGTGTCTTCGATTCTAGGGACAAAATCTTTGTAAGTAGGGAAGATTGTAACGAATGAGTGGTTTGAGTTGTGATTCTGAGGACAGAATCCTTGTAAAGAGGGAATGATGTAACAATCCAGATTTTTAATTAATATTTAAATATTTATTGAATTATATAAATATTTAATGGATTTGTTTATCGTTGAATAAGTATTTGTTTAATTGATTTGATGTGATTTGATTATTTATTTATTTAATAAATAATTAATGAGTTAAGGAAAGTAATTATTTTGAGATAGTAATCTAATTTAATATTAGAAGTGTGATAAATAACTATATTATAAGTAGTTATTAAAATAAATTAAAGTAGTTTTAATTTATTTTGCCAAACAAGGCTTAAATATATTAATTCTTTAATTTTAAAGAGTTTTGCCAAACAGAGCCTTATGGCTTTTGGATTTTTAAATTTAATTTATTAATAATATAAATTAAATAAATAATATATAATAATTATTGTAACCGCTGAATTAATAAGGCCATTAGTAGTGTCGGTTTTAAACATTTGAATAAGACGTGCGTTTGGGTTAGTTTTAGTTTACGTATAATGCATTTGGCTTAAGCCTAAGAAGAAAAATAAAAGTTTTCTGAGAAGGAGAATTACAGAGGGTTTGAGAGAGAAGTATCAGAAAAAATTGAAAGAAAGGGTTCTGTAATTCCAAAACGTTGCTCAGTGGTTAGCAAGTAATTTTTAAAGCAAAAAATGGTATGTTTAATAATCTTAACATATATCTTTTATAGTATAATTCCTTAGTCTCTGTGTTTTTGAAATTCACTCACTGAGGTATAATATGTTTACGAAATTTGTCAATAATCCATATGTTTTACTGATTAATGATGAGACCATATGTTTTGGTAATAACTAACATGTATATATGCATATATGTGTGGTATGCTAAATTACGTTCATAAAGAAAGAGAAATTAGTTTTACAGTAAACATTCATGTATTAACGTGGTTTGTAGAAATATCAAAATTAGTATATGTTAATTGTTAAGTTATGAAATTGAAGTGTGATTATGTTAATTGGGTATGAAATTCAGAGAATCATAGTCTCAAGGAATCAAAATTGGGTTATAAACTGTGATTACCGTGTTCACAGTGTCTAGAAGTATTGTTGATCGATTTCGCAATCAATGAATACGTGCAAGTATACACGGTTAACAAGTAATAAAGTGAAAGTAGAGTATCGTTCCCACGAGGAATTATTTGATAAAAATCACCAAGTACTAATTCTTAACCAAACCAATTTTATTTAAACAATCTCAAATCGTGATTTTTCTAATTAATAAAACTAAATTAATCAATTAAAACTAGGTTACTTTCTAAATGAATTCAAATAAATAAAGGCTAAGACTCCAATATCTATAATTATGAACTATAAACCAATTATCCAATTATCCCAATTATTATGTCTACTGAATTGTTAACAGGAATTCTCAAATGCCAAAAGCCCTCTCTCGAGTGATCAATTGCCTTCTATTTAACCCAGATTAATTTTGTTATATCTCTATGCAAAACAATTGAATTAAACTCGTTACAATCCCAATTCCTTATGTGTTACATGCGGCAAATAGATATTCTTATTCTATTCACAAACCTACTTATTCCCTGTGCAAATAACTAAGTCACATGTCACCATGCCCGATTCTAACCCTAGAATTCCTTTCTCAAATCCTTCTAGAGTAACAAGAATAATTCTTGATCGATAATTAATCAATAAGCTCAAAGCAAGATGAACAATTCACTTCAACATAAATAATTAGAATAAATTAAATAATCAATTCATAACCATAAAAAGTTCAATTGAAATCTTAATGAAAGAGTTAGTTCATAATTAATGAATTAAAATCAAGAATCCACAATTGAATAGACATTAAAAGATAAAAGTAAGATGAGAGAAGAGAATAGAATCTATTGTCAGCAAATCTAATGCTCCCCTCTTGCTCTTGCTCTTGATCTTCAATGGTCTCCAAGTTGCTTCAATCTCCAAAACTAATAAGAACTAGGGTTATGTTCTAATCTAAAGGAGTGTTTAATCTAGGCTAAACTATGTAATCCCCCTTTATTTTATGCCTTACATCATGTATTTAAAGGCTACAAGTCCAATTTTTAGTTTAGGAACAAACCCAATCCAATTTGGAGTCAAAAAGGTGTCAAAATTCGCCCAAAACGCGTCCAGGCCGCACCAAGCCTCTTCCCCAGCGCCCCAGCACTATTCACGATGCTGAGAATCTGCCTTATAGCGCCCCGGAGCTTGAAAATGAACTAAGAATAGCGCCCCGGCGCTGTTACAAGTTCTGACATTTTCTGCTCCGACGTCCTTTGGCAAAATGGCCACAATTTCTTCGTCCGAACTCCAATTTCGATGATTCAAGATGATCCGGAAAGAGGAGAAGTAGATCTACAACTTTCATTCTTTAAGATTTTCGAAATAAGGTCTGTAGAAATACTCAAATTGGCTCTGAAGTGACTACTAAGTAAATGGCAAGCCGAAAACGAGAATCTAGCCACCCCAAATGTCGATCCAAGTAACTTTTGTCCCAAATCCTACAAAACAATATAAAACATGCTTGAATAGACACAAACACATAAAAACATCCTAAAAGACTTGAGAACAACAATAAATTAAGCCCGAATGTATCCAATTCATGTGTATAAAACTCAATCATCAAGTATAAAGATGGACTTTTGGGTTTAAAATATGGTTTTCAAGGAATTAAGTTTTCTGTGATTGTTGTTTAGTGGTTTAAATTAGTATATGCATGTTGGGTAATGTGTATATGTGTAATTGGCATAAGTTATACATGTTAATTAGTGTTAGAAATTAAGTTATAGACAGAAATTTAGTTGTTATGTTCTTCGTGGGCTGCGTTATGTTAGTTTTCGGCGCCCCAGCGCTAAAAATGGAGCCCCAGCGCCAAAATTTGCACCCTAGCACCAGAAATTCGCGCCAATCTCATGCCATGGCCACTGGTTCGCTTAGATCTCTGCAGCAATACATGACAGAAAATCTGAGTCGAGACGGTTTGGCCTCCTGTAGTAAAATGGCCATAACTTTCTCATACGAACTTCGATTGAAATGATTCAAGATGATCCGAAATGAGGATGAGTAGATCTACAACTTTTATGCTTTAAGGTTTTTAATTTGAGTTATATAACAGTAGTCAAAATGGTCATCTTTAGGACTGTTATGTTTTTAGGGGCAATCGGAAGGCGTCGAGCATGCACATATGCATGTGTAGTGCTCCTGACCATAAAAGATGATGTCCTAAGTTATAAAACATGTATGTTAGTAAATATAATGATGGTTAACATTAATAAATAATGTATTAGATAAGTTATAGAAGCATAGTAAGCATACACAAGAGAGGCAAAATCCAAGGTATGACGAATGAACGTCAAACGCCGCGTGCAAGTGTTAACGAACTTAAAAAGTGTTTCAATTCAATTGAAATGAATATTATATGATATGAAATGGGTTTAATATAAAACCAATAAGTAGTCCTAGCAAGACTTAAGCACTTAAATGCACTTCGATTATGAAATATATTGAGTCATAAGTCAAAAAGTTAACACAATCTAATTGAACATTGTGTGCTAATTAATGGGAATGATTATGAGATGTGGAGTAGAGTTTACATTACAATTACTATGTGTTGTTATGTAACTAATAGTTGATGTGTATGATTATATAATTGTGTAGGGCACGTGAAGTGCAGATAACTGTAAGCTGTTAAACTATTATTGGTAAACAACGATCAAGGCAAGTCTTTCGGTTCCTATTTTCTACGTGGACTTGATGAACTATTTTAAATTGCATGATATGTTATATATGACTGCATTGTTTTGGCTAAGTAATGATGGTTGAGTAAGGAACTCAATCTTTATATTTGCCATGTGAATTAAAAGCATGTATGCCATGTTACTTTAATGAGATGTATATCAAGAATGTTATTTTGTGCTATGTGATGCATGAAAACTGTTAGACTTTGTTGGGGTGTCAAGCTCACTCTTGCAAATAACCACTTTTACAGGTTAAGATTTTAAGGTAAAGATATGTGCTAAGTGAGTTATAGAGATCTATATTCACGAAGATTACTTATGTTTTATGAGAAATGTATTTCATATTTTGAACATAACATGTTGTTGAATTGTAAGTTGTGATATCCAATGTATATGGATATTTAGTTATGATGTAAGACTTTGTACAGTCATTTTGTTGTAACGATTCATGATATAAGATTGAATCAAAGAGATGTAATGTAAAGGTTGCGATTCAGGGCAAGAAATAAGGAAATGTATAAACGTTTTAATAATTTCGCAATTTTAGTGTTTTTAATATCGAATAATGATGTTTTATTATATATTTAATGTATGGTTAACGACCAAAGTTGAGATTTAAATGGTATGAATTTTGGGGTCGTTACAAGTTGGTATCAAAGCCGTAGGTTATAAACCTTAGGTAGGAGTACCGTAGGCTATAACCTTAAAGAAAGAAGGTGAAGATAATGAAAGAATAAGCTCAAGTAGAGTTTGACTAATAAGAAGTAATTTAAGAAATGTATAAAGAAGGGATTAAAACATGCGTGAGAGGATTCAAAGGAGAATCTCGCAGAGTTATAAGGAATATGAATATGGGGTTACCCAAATACAATAATATAGATGTAAAGTTAAGAATAAAAGGTTATATTTAAGTATGGTACAATCGTACTCTTTAATAGTTGATGTATGGTATCTGGGCTAAACGACTCCTTCATAGAGCGGAGGTATATACGAACTAGTAACTCGGAACCTAGTTTGTTGGTTGTTTGTGGGAAACCACTCAGCGTACCATATTGAAACTGTTAGAGAGTCGATGTGTACCAAGTGTAGAAATGGACACGTATGATGAGAATTTAGAACTTGAATGAAATTTTGAGCGATGTAAATGAAGTTAGAATTCTTAAAGGAAGAATTGTTATATAAACAATAATATTCAAAGAAGAATCTTGAAGAGATATAAAGATAAGAAATGGGAGTTTCCTAACTCCAATAGCCAAGATAACGAATAATGTCGTAAATGATGAAAAAAGGGAAAGAAAGAAGATCTTAAAACAAAACGATCACGAGTTAAGAAAAGAATTTTATGGGAGATGATTATAGAATAAGATCACGACGTGATCTATTTAAGTTATAAAAGGAAGATGGTTTGTAATGGTTGAATGATTATAGCTTGATGCTATGAAGATAATGTACTATGATAGTACGAGATAAACTCATGAGTTATAGATAATGTGATACGAGGAATTCGTATCGAGCAAAGAGCAAGTTATAACCAAGATAGATTTAGGAGGGATTTCAATTGAGGACTCAGGTGGTGGTTGAGTTGTACAAACCTTTGTATGGGCGAGGGTTTTGTGCTTGCACTCAGTTTATCACATTGATAATCATTGGAATGTTTATGTCGCGCTTTTTGCTATATGCCTGTTGAGAAGGTGATTCTTTTCTCATGTGTATAACAGATAGGTAGAGTATAGTTAGAGAATATTATCAGGTTATGTACGAATTCTTAAAACTCATACTTATGGTAGGTTCGTGACTCATAATTATATGGTATGTTTGAACCCCTCAGCGAATGGACGCCTATGATCTGACTAGGATAAGTTCTTAAACTCATATGATTGTGGCAAGTTCCTGAACTCATAACGTGTGGTAAGTTTGATGAACTAGGTATAGATAAGTGTGAATGGAGTATTGAGGATGATAGGAATAGATAGACCTATTAAGCAATGGATCATTATAGAAAGTGGAGTTGATGGTGGAAGCATAGGTATTCTAAATCTACTAGCTATGCTAGACTTTCAAAATTTATTGACTTCGTGTTGATGTTTACACTTTTATTTTCTTGAAAAACATTGGATCAACTGATGGAACCAATGAGTTTTAACAACAATACTGTTATTCGTATGTCTATGCTAATTGCTTCGGCTAGACTAAATGATTTGCAATATATCAAAATGTATTTTATATCATTAATGCATCATGTAACCTGGTGTAAAGATGATAAAAACGATGGACTCATCAATGCAGTATTACCTAGTGTTGGATGTGATCTAAGGATCGTCAGCCCACTATGGTATGATGTAGTACGATAAAATCACCAAATGACGGAATTCTCAACGGACTATAAATACAGTGCGGTATCATGACGTCATAAAAAGATTTTTGAGATTTCTTTAAGATATAAGAATACATATTTATATATGTATATGTATATTTCGGTTGATGTCCGAATTGTTGTAGAGGTCTATGCTATTTGATTCAGCTAGACAAATATTGAAAGATGTTCATGAAATTCAAGAGTTTCTTGAGAAGTTATGCCAAACCAAATTGTTTTGGTGCGGATTCAGATGTTGAAAAGCTAAGATGAACAACCCTATTATTTAGGGGTTGTGCTTAGTTTAAACTTTGCGCTAAAATGTTTGTGCACAATACATTGTATGAAGGGCTTAACACCCTAAGTACCGAGCGTAACGCATATAGTCATTACAAAATACTACGTTGCGGCCCAACGTAGTGGTACAATAGGTTGGCCACCTAGTGTACGAGTGGAGGGTGTTTCCAGTCTTTGTGATTGATAAACATTCTGCCAAAGAGGGTTTAAAGTGTGAAGAACCGGGGGTGAAGCACTATTAAACCTAGAGAAGAGTTCACGGTCTTATGACCCCTCAGCATGATTTGGAATCTTTTAAATTCCTGTTATTCATATCGCTTCCCAATTATTGAGCAATTGTGGAAGATTCTTGATATTCTAAAAGGTGAATGTGGTAAGGATGATATTCCTTAGAAAGAAGTGAGTCGTAAAATGCGATACTGAATAATGAATATGTTGAATAAGTGAGAAAAGAGATTTTGAAGTGAGAAGGATATGAGTTATCAAAGAATAATGTAAAACTTTTAATAGAAAAGTTAATAATTGTAGAATGATCATTGTGGAAAGAAAGTGGTTATAGAAACCAATGAATGAATGAAGTAGTGACATAAAATCTACTCTGATAGATTGAATGAATAAAGATTAATAAATAAAATTTCGAGGACGAAATTCTTAGAAGAAAGAGTGAATATAATATCCCAAGTGTTGATGATAACGATCCTTAGAAAAGAAAATGAATGGGTTAAAAGATATATAATACTCAGAATATATTGAGATCAAGTGAAAGTTATGAAATGAAACCAACAATTTGTTAAAGTAATGAATGTAGTAGGAAATATATAAGCTATATTTAGATAAAATGATGAAAGATTACTCTGAGTTATTTTTTAAATTTGTATCTTCGATTCTGGGGACGGAATCTTTGTAAGTAGGGACGATTGTAACGAATGAGTGGTTTGAGTTGTAATTTTGAGGACATAATCCTTGTAAGGAGGGAATGATATAACAATCCAGATTTTTAATTAATATTTAAATATTTATTGAATTATATAAATATTTAATGGATGTGTTTATCGTTGAATAAGTATTTGTTTAATTGATTTGATGTGATTTGATTATTTATTTATTTAATAAATAATTAATGAGTTAAGAAAAGTAATTATTATGAGAAAGTAATCTAATTTAATTTAATAATTAAGTTAGAGGGTTTATAATGATTAAATAAATTATTATATTATGCAATGAATTGTTATTGGTATTAATTAAATTAAGTATGGAAACTTAATTAATTAGAAGTGTGACAAATAACTATATTATAAGTAGTTATTAAAATAAATTGAAGTAGTTTTAATTTATTTTGCCAAACAAGGCTTAAATATATTAATTCTTTAATTTTAAAGAGTTTTGCCAAACTGAGCCTTATGGCTTTTGGATTTTAAAATTTAATTTATTAATAATATAAATTAAATAAATAATATATAATAATTATTATGAATCATTTGAATTAATAAGGCCATTAGTAGTGTCTGTTTTAAACGTTTGAATAAGACGTGCGTTTGGGTTAGTTTTAGTTTACGTATAATGCATTAGGCTTAAGCCTAAGAAGAAAAATAAAAGTTTTCTGATAAAGAGAATTACAGAGGGTTTGAGAGAGAAGTATCAGAGAAAATTGAGAGAAAGGGTTCTGTAATTCCAAAACATTTCTCAGGGGTTAGCAAGTAATTTCAAAGGAACAAATGGTATGTTTAATAATCTTAACATATATCTTTTATAGTATAATTTCTTAGTCTTTGTGTTTTTGAAATTCACTCACTGAGGTATAATATGTTTACGTAAATTGTTTATAATCCATATGTTTTACTAATTGATGATGAGACCATATGTTTCGGTAATAACTAACATGTATATATGTATATATGTGTGGTATGCTAAATTACGTTCATAGAGAAAGAGAAATTAGTTTTACAGTAAACGTTCATGTATGAACGTGGTTTGTAGAAATATCAAAATTAGTATATGTTCATTGTGAAGTTATGAAATTGAATTGTGATTATGTTAACTGGGTATGAAATTCAGAGAATCATAGTCTCAAGGAATCAAAATTGCGTTATAAACTATGATTACCGTGTTCACAGTGTCTAGAAGTATAAAGATGGACTTTTGGGTTTAAAATATGGTTTTCAAGGAATTAAGTTTTCTGTGATTGTTGTTTAGTGGTTTAAATTAGTATATGTATGTTGGGTAATGTGAATATGTGTAATTGGCATAAGTTATACATGTTAATTAGTGTTAGAAATTAAGTTATAGATAGAAATTTAGTTGTTATGTTCTTCATGGGTCATGCAGTGCGTTAGTTAGTTAGTTTTCTAGCCAAAAATGGAGCCCAAACAATGAAATTCGCGCCTAACGCTAAAATTCACGCCCAAATACTTGTAAATTGCGTGCCCTCAACGCTGAAATTGGCGCCAAAGACCAATCTCAATGGCCAAGTGTACACTGGTTAGTTTAGATCTCGCGGGCCACTACATGGGACAAGTCTGAGTCAGATAGTTTTTCCCTCCTGTAGTAAAATGGCCATAACTTTCTCATACGAACTCCGATTGAGATGATTCAAGATGATCAGGAACGAGAACTAGTAGACCTACAACTTTCATGCTTTAAGGTTTTTAATTTGAGGTCTGTAACAGTAGTCAAAATGGTCATATTTAGGACTATTAGATTTTTGGGGGCAATCGGAGGGCGTCGGGCATGCACATATGCATGTGTAGTGCTCCTGACCATAAAAGATGATGTCCTAAGTTATAAAACATGTATGTTAGTAAATATAATGATGCTTAACATTAATAAATAATGTATTAGATAAGTTATAGAAGCATAGTAAGCATACACAAGAGAGACAAATCGGGCGTTTGACGAATGAACGTCGAAACGACGTGCCAAGTGTAAACGAACTTAAAAAGTGTTTCAATTCAATTGAAATGAATATTATAGGATATTAAATGGCTTTAATATAATACCAATAAGTATATCTAGCAAGACTTAAGCACTTGAATGAACTTCGATTATGAAATATAGTGAGTCATAAGTTAAAAAGTTAACACAATCTAATTGAACATTGTGTGCTAATTAATAGGAATGATTATGAGATGTGGAGTAGAGTTTACATTACAATTACTATGTGTCGTTATGTGACTAATAGTTGATGTGTATGATTATATAATTGTGTAGGGCACGTGAAGTGCAGATGACTATAAGTTGTTAAACAATTATAGGTAAACAACGATCAATGCAAGTCTTTCGGTTCCTGTTTTCTATGTAGACTTGATGAACTATTTTAAATTACATGATATGTTATACAAGTTGAAATCATGAAATGTTAAAGTCAATATATGACTGCATTATTTTGGCTAAGTAATGATGGTTGAGTAAGGAACTCAATCTTTATATTTGCTATTTGAATTAAAAGTATGTATGCCATGTTACTTTAATGAGATGTATATCGAGCATGTTATTATGTGCTATGTGATGCATGAAAACTGTTAGACTTTGTTGGGCTGTCGAGCTCACTCTTGCAAATAACCACTTTTGCAGCTTCAGATTTTAAGGTAAAGATATGTGCTAAGTGAGTTATAGATATCTATATTCACGAAGATTACTTATGTTTTATGAGAAATGTATTTCATATTTTGAACGTACCATGTTGTTGAATTGTAAGTTGAGCTATCCAATGTATATGGATATTTAGTTATGATGTAAGACTTTGTATAGTCATTTTGTTGTAACGATTCATGATATAAGATTGAATCAAAGAGATGTAATGTAAAGGTTGTGATTCAGGTCAAGAAAGAAGGAAATGTATAAACATTTTAATTATTTCACAATTTTAGTTTTTTAATATCGAATAATGATGTTTTATTAGAGATTTACTGTATGGTTAACGACCGAAGTCGAGATTTAAATGGTATGAATTTTGGGGTCGTTACATTAACTGTATGTCGGACACTATTCGATGAGCCTAGATTTTACATCCGGTGTATTTACTCGCTTATATATATATGAACTATTGTCGAACTCTGTTCAATGAGCCTGGATTTTACATCCGCTGCGTTTATCGCTTTTATATATATATATATATATATATATATATATAGTCGTCCCACCTGGAGTTTACTTCGTGGTGGTTGATTGCTTTTACAGCTTTCTTTACGTTTTGTCTTGCCTGGAGTTCACTTCGTGGCAGTTGATTGCTTTGTACAGCTTTATTTACATTTTGTCTCGCTTAGAGTTTCCTCCGTGGTGGTTGATAGCTTTTACAACTTTATTTACATTTCGTCCCGCCTGGAGTTTCCTCCGTGGCGGTTGATAGCTTTTAAAGGTTTATTTACATGTTTCGATCCCCATACGCAGTGTGCTTGGTGTGATCATGATCAGATATATATATATATATATATATATATATATATATATATATATATATATATAATGACTTTTTATATATATACCGCTATCGCTTTCATACAAATTGCGGTATCATGTGCACCTAGGAATCATATGATCACAGATTCAGCTTATTGGATCTAGATTCAGTTCCCGTGTTGGACATTTCCTCAGATGATTTTCATACCCATGAGGAAGTTGGTATTATTTTTGTACATTATTTTCTTATAGATGCTTCACATCTCGAAAATAAAATCAATCAAGCCGAACACTTAATAAAATGGAAGTGTAAAAGGTCTCAATTACTATTGAGCATCAGGGTTTGAAAAACCTCTTTTATAAAACATCATTGCTATATCTTGCTAAAAACAGAATTTTTACATAAATTCAAACCATGTGTATATAGGTGCGAACGAGGCCTCGCATACTTCCAAATAGCAGCACATTGACCCACACACACATACATTCAGATAATAGTTTCTTGAAAATAGGTGGTCACCATGGTAACACGGATGTCGGTGGGGGGGTGCCTAACACCTTCCCTCCGCATAATCAAGTCCCCGGACCCTAATGAATCTCGGTTTTACCGAGCCGTTTAGCAGTGTCACATCACTAGGTCAATGTGAAAACCTTTTCTCAGTTGTGTTGGTACAACCATTAAAAAAACCAACTGGCGACTCTTAACAGTCCATCGTCGACATTATACATGTCGGACCTTTTTCACTTGTGTTTTTTAAACAAATCTCACCTAAAATGAGAACACCATAGAACAAGTAACGGAAAGGGACAATTAAAAATCTGGACGTCGACAGGTGGCGACTCTCTTTGGGGACACCCAAAGAAGAGGACTTAAGTCGCTATTACAATCTTTTCAAAACTGTTATCTGCTTGTGTGTGGATGTTGCATTTACATTTATGATGAATGTGTACGAATGTATTTACTTATTACAATTAGTGCTTCGCACCATATCTGCTTGTGATATTAGTGCTTCGCACATGTTATCATTTTCATACGGTGAGACGCGATGTATGTGAATGTACGTTGTGTGGTCCCTCCACCAGGAGGCTATCCCGTCAATGTTTGATTACTGGATTCGTGGGAAGACTAATTCCCCGAGACTCAAGAAAGGCACCACCCAAATTCGCTCCAGTTGAAAGACCAGATTAAATTCCCGTTGAGTAAATTTTGATGATTTGGGAACCTTCATGCCAAAAAGCCGCGAGAGTAACCTAAGATAGGTCAGCCTCTGATAAACCCAAAACGGAGGAAAGTCTCTTCATGCTTTCTCATTTAAATTACTTGTAAGCACAAATTACTTGTGATTTCATTCTATATCTATCTCCATGTAATGAGAAATATGAAGAAATGTGTACACATACATATTTAAATTGACATGCTACAAACAGTTGACATCCGTTTTGCAGGATAAAAATTCCTAAATTGGACACATCACATAGCAAGTTATTATACACACATTCCCTAAAGACTAAACTATGCAAGTCTTTCACAAGGAACCAATTGGACATACTATAAGACCCCAACTTTTATAAATAAAGATGAATTTTCTATAAATATTATTTTTGAATATTATGGAATAAATTTGATATAATGTTATAGTTGTGGGTAATATTTATAAATTTTGCAAAGTAAGCAAGTTATTATAAAATATTCGTTTGGTCACGGAATATTCTTTTTGTCGGGGAATATTCGTACGATGGCTCAATCATTGGTGGACCCCACAACGGAAGTATGGTCGTAGTTAGAAAATGACAAAATTATCTTTCTATAAAAATAACAGCGAAGGTGTTACCGTTAAAACCGTTGAACTACCCAGTAGTAAAAGTAAAAGAATACGCTGGCGTGGTTGCATAATAAAGACACTTCAGATTGACTATTGATACTTACGCTCAAGTCACTCAAACCTATACTCAATTATTGCTCTGATAATTTTCAGATCATATCTCTTATATTATTGATTCAATTACTATCACAAGATTATCATCGTATAATATGTTATATTATTAAATCAATAATTGAGACGACAAGTTATAAAGGATTAATAATTGTTGAAAGATTAAATATGTGTTGATTAAAAATAAAATGATTTGTGGTAATATTTATTCAATCCTTGATGTATATAAAGAGTATGTTATGAGACGTTTGTGGTAAGTTTGGTTAATTTATGGGGGGCCCATATGTCATCATCTAAGAGTCTCTTCGTCAATAGTAATTACCTTCATCAATAGTAATTACCTTCGTCAATAGTAATTACCTTCGTCAATAGTAATTACCTTTACCAGTCGTCCAACCACTTGCCGTTTCACATTACAGGCCGAACCAATTGTCGTTTCACATTACAAAGCGCCAAACCACTTTTCTTTTCACATCACCAATGTCAATGAGCCACTTGCTTTTCACATGGCAAATGCTAAGCTAGAAATCTTCTATAAATAGAGGCCTAGTGCTTCATTATTTTTCACGAATTCATTCAAGCTATAGAGAGAGAAAGTATAAAGAGAATAAGAGAGAAAGAAGAAGAATATTATGTTACTACACTATCTGCAGATTCAATCTCCTACTAAAGTAAGGGTATTCTTTCTTATTCATGAAGAAGAAGCTGTTGTTATTCCATTGCTTATTATTACGTTGGATAACTTGATATCACGCGGTTTACCCTATACTTGGTGACATTCTTCTATTATTCATTGGAACATCTTGTGCGTGTGTTTTTACAGGACCGGTTCCATCTTTATTATTATTATGTTGGAACATCCATGCGTATGTGTTTTACACGGACCTAGTTAAAATCTTAATTATTATTCGTTGGAACATCATGTATGCGTGTGTTTTACTTGGGACTGGTTCCATTCTTTATTATTCTCATTGGAATATCACATGCATGCTTTTTTTATGGGACTGGTTCGTTATTATTTATTATTCTGTTGGAATAACCAGCCTGTGCGGTCTATCGCATGCATGGTGATTTCTTTTGTTTTCCATTCTTTATTATACTCAGTTGGTTAAAACTTTGACTTCTATACTCCATAAAATTAGTGGAATATCCTTGTTATTTGCACTTCATCTAGTATCTTTTCATGGAAATATTCTTTTAAGTATTCTTGAATTTTTCTCTACAAAGCAGTATCATGTTGACAGTTTGGATGTTATTGGTTCCTGGATAAATTAATTCTTGAACTTATTTTATTGAATTCTTATATCATTGTCATCATCCTCATGTTTATATTATGTTGAAAGTCATCTATATTGTAGTGCATAGATGGACTTGGTATGATTATGACTGTGGATTATTCGATTGTAATCATGGCCGTAATGTTACAAATGATGTGGTAAAAATCCTCATTGGCCCGTAGTGCATTGATGGACAGTTGTTGTCATGATCATGACCATTAATGAATACACAAATATTCTTGGCTCGTAGTGCATGGATAATTGTGGTCGTGATCTTCAAGAATATCCTTGGCCGTAGCAAGTGGGGTGATTCGATGATGTGGAATATTTATTAAGTCGAGTCTCATTATAACAAGTGATGAAAAGCTTTTAAATCATAAAAGATAGTAGATTTTATTTTCTACTTGACTTTTAGTGGATTCTTTGGTTCATTGCAGCTTAAACTTGATGTTTATTATATTTTATCGGTTTAACATTCGTTGAAGGCTAATGATAATTTATTCTCGCATTATCTTAGTCATAATATTTCTTATTGGGCTAGTTGAGCTCACCCTTTCTTTTCTTTGTTCTCTTTAGGAAATGAGAATATAAATTTGGAACGAAGTCTGGGAACGAGAGTAATGGTCCGAGGATAGCATTAGTAGTCCTCACTATTGCGTGAAATAGTGTGATAATAATTGTAATGAGGACTCCTTTTGAGTTTGTATAATCTCTAGTAGACAATATTTGTATTCAAACTCACAGTTTATGTTTTGTCGTATTGTACACGACAGTTGTATTAGTAAGTTGTATTTGAATTATGTACCATGTATCTGACGAGCTAAGATGGGTGATATATACCTAATTTTGGGGGCGTCACAGTTGGTATCAAAGCTTAGGGATACGATCCTTGGCTAAGATGTGAGAATAGTACTAGGAGGGGAGAGACGGGGAATTCCTTCGCTAGTATGACCTACTTAAGTTTATGTGCTATTTTATTGGTCGGTCAAAATATAGGGATAATATGTTACATGTCAATTAACCTTTTATTTTGTGGCAGTATCTAAAAATGACATCTGAGAATGTTGAGAATAGCAATGGAGCACAGGCGACCGTTGATTCACCACATATCAATAATCAGGATAATGTGCATCAGGAAGGCGACAATCCTCATGCAAACAACAACACTGACCAAATGATGAATGATCAAATGTTCAGAGGCTTTATGTAATTCATGCAACAAAGAAAGTAGCGGGCCTGTTCAAAACGTAGGTGGAAACACTGGAAACTCTCGGGCGGTCACCGCTAAACAGTTCAAGGAGCTGGAACCACCTAAGTTTAAGGGAGAGTCAAAACCACTTATGGCGGAAGCATGGATAAAGCAGATCACCAAGATATTTGATGTCTTGGGATGCTCCGAGGAGCAAAAGATTCCCTTTGCAGCCTTTATGTTGCGCGGAGAGGCAGACATCGGTGGGGAATCCAGAAACGTATTTAAACTCATTGTAATAAAGATATCTTGGGAGAAGTTCAGAGTCATTCAACGACAAATACATTCCCGAAAGTATTCGCCACATGAAGGAGGTGGAGTTTATCAAGTTGGAACAAAACAATATGACCGTGTCGCAATACGAGGCAAAATTTGCGGAGTTATCCTGGTTTGCGTCCCACTTGGTGGATAATGAAGAAAGAATGGCGCGAATGTTTTTAAGAGGTTTGAAGCCGAAGATATGTCAAGATCTTATTTCTCATAAACTGTGTTTGTATTCAGATGTTTTAAATAGGGCTCAGTTAGTGGAGCCCGATAACGAGTCAACGCAACTAAAAGAGAGCAAAATAGATAAAATTATAATACCAAATGGAGAGTAGTCATCAAGCGGTGACAACAAGCGTGGAGGGAATCAACAGGCGTAAATGGTAACCACTTGGTGGTAATCGAGGCCAAAACAATAAGAATGGACATTTCAAGAAGAGGAGATTCAACAATGATGGAAAGACATCAAAGACCAAAGACCCGTTATTAAGGAAGGAGAAAGACCACCTATCATATGCTTCAAATGCGGAGGGGAGGGACACATCAGTCCAAATTGCGCGATGTCGTCCAAAGAATGTTATAATTGTGGAAGAGAAGGTCACTTAGCCCAATTTTTTCATTCACCAAAGACAAATTCAGCTAGGATGGAGGCACCAAAGGTCAGTCCCGTAAAGGTCAAAGCCGTGGTAGGGAGGAGAGCGTTTGTTGTGACCTCCCAGAAAGCAAGGAACCCGAATGAGGTCATCACGGGTAAGCTTATCATAAACTCTAACGAAGTCTATACTTTGTTTGATACCGGTTCTACCCATTCTTTTATTTCTCCTACTTGCGCTCATCGATTAAATTTGACTCCGGAGAAATTAAACTTTGACTTATCTGTGGAAACTCCGTTGGGAGAAACCTTCATTACATCCACTGTTTATAAGTCTTGTTTGGTTCAAATCGGTACCCTCACATTACCTGTCGATCTTATTTCATTGAAAATACTTGCATTTGACGTGATTCTAGGGATTGATTGGTTAACTACTCATCATGTAAAAATTGATTATTTTCGTAAGGTTGTTAGCTTTCATATTCCTAATCAACCTATTATACGAATTCAAGCAACCAAACTATTAAAATCAATCACGGTCATCCCAAGCCATAAAGCTATTCGTTTATTGAAAAATGGATGTCAAGCTTTCTTAGCTCATGTCACAGATTTAAACAAAAATACGTCAGCTTTGAATGATATTTCATTGTTAATAAATTTCCGACGATTCTAGAAGAACTTCCTAGCCTACCCCCAGAGCGTGAAATTGAATTTTGTATCGACCTTGAACCCAGTAAAAAACCCATTTCCAAAGCCCCATATCGAATGGCTCCTATTGAACTTCAGGAGTTAAAGACCCAACAGCAGGAATTGTTAGACATTGGCTTTATTCATCCTAGTACTTCTCCTTGGGGTGCTCATGTTCTATTCGTGAAGAAGAAAGATGTGAGTATGCAACTTTGTATTGATTATCGGGAGTTGAATCATGTCACCATCAAAAATAAGTATCCATTGCCACGTATCGATGACCTGTTTGACCAGTTGCAAGGAGCCAAATTCTTTTCAAAGATTGATCTTCATTTCAGATATCACCAATTGAAGATTAGAACCGATGACATTCCAAATATGGCTTTCAGAACTCGGTATAGGCATTATATGAATTCCTAGTCATGTCTTTTGGATTAACTAATGCTCCTACTGCCTTCATGGATATGATGAACCGAGTATTCAAGGAATATTTGGATCACTTTGTGGTCGTCTATATTGATGACATCCTTATTTATTCCAAAAGTCGTGAAGATCATGAGCAACACTTGAGGCTGACACTCCAAAAGCTTCGTGAATATAAGCTTTATGCCAAGTTGAAGAAATGCGAGTTCTGGCTTCGAGGAAGTAGCATTCCTTGGGCATGTGGTATCAAGTCATGGAATATCCGTTGACCCAAAGAAAGATTGAAGCTATTCAAAGTCGGGAGCAACCTAAATCAAATGACCAAGCACGTAGCTTTCGGTTTAATGTGGTTATTATCAAAGATTCGTGGAAGGATTTTCTCGAATCGCTACTCCATCGACTCAAATTTGACCTTAAAGATACAAAGTTCGGTTGGAGCGAAGAATGTGAGAAGAGTTTTCAAGAACTCAAGAGGAGACTCATTTCAAAGACTGCTCGACAATACCATCTGGCTCGGAGGGATTTGTCACCTACAGTGATGCTTCGGGCAAAGGGTTGGGATGTGTTCTCATGCAACATGAAAAAGTCATAGCCTATGCCTCGCAACAACTTAAAGAATATAAGAGGAATTATCATACTCATGATCTAGAGTTGGCAGCTGTTGTCTTTGCACTTAAAATTTGGAGGCATTACTTGTATGGGGAGAAAGTGGAGATCTTTACGGATCATAAAAGCCTCAAATATTTCTTCACTCAAAAGGAACTCAACATCCGACAGTGACGTTGGCTTGAACTATTTAAAGATTATGATCATATCATCCAATACCATCTTGGAAAAGTAAACGTGGTAGCTGACGCATTGAGTAGAAGATCATATGCAAGTACGAGTGCGATATTGTCAATGCAAGGGCCCATTTTGTGTGACATACAAAGGATGGAGATAGAGTTAAAGACTCCAGGGACGCATGTGACGATGGCAAATATACGAGTAGAACCGACTTTCATCGATAAAGTTAAAGTCGCTCAAGCCTTCTGACACCGATACGTCACGTATGAGGAAGAAAGTACAAGAAGGTGCTATACCAGAAGCAAAAATCGATGAAGAAGGAATACTTCGAGTCAAATCCAGACTTTGTGTTCCTAACGACCCTGATTTAAAGTATAAAATTATGATGGAGGCGCACAACACACCGTTTGCAATCCATCCTGGGAGTACCAAAATGTATCATGATATTCGTCACACATTTTGGTGGAGCAATATGAAGAGAGAGATAGCGTTGTTTATCTCAAGCTGTCTAACTTGTCAACGAGTTAAAGCGGAGAATCAAGTAACAAAAGGTCCATTGCAACCACTTAAAATTCTAGAATGGAAGTGGGAGCACATTACCATGGATTTTGTTACCAGTCTTCCTAAGGTTTCTCAAGGCATATATGCGAATTGGGTCATTGTTGATAGATTGACCAAGTCTGCCCATTTCTTACCGATACAAGAAACTTATACACTTGAATGTCTTGCTCGTATGTACATAAACGAGATTGTAAGACTGCATGGTATGCCGGTATCCATTGTTTCTGATTGAGACCCAAGATTCACTTCACGATTTTGGGTTAGTTTGCAAAAAGCTATGGGCACAGACTTACAATTTAGCTCTAAGATATCATCCTCGCAGACGGACGGACAATGAGAGAGGACTATTCAAACTCTTGAAGATCTATTAAGACTCTGTGTCCTTGATTTCAAGGGAAGTTGGGACAAGTTCTTACCATTGGTGGAGTTTTCCAACAACAACAGTTATCAAACAAGTATTGGCATGGCTCCATTCAAAGTGTTATATGGAAGAAGTGTCGTTCTCCAGTATACTGGGATGAGATGGGTGATGCAATGTTGTTGGGACCGGAGTTGGTACGTATGACTACGGAAAAGATTCAAACGATCCGACAACGTATAAAAACCTCACAAAATTGACAAAAGAGTTATGATGATCTTCATCGAAAGGACGTGGAATTCGATATAGGAGATCATGTATTGTTACGTGTTGCTCCATGAAAAGGAGTTACAAGATTTGGAAAGAGAGGAAAACTCAATCCTCGATTCATCGGCCCATTTTTAATCCTCGATCGAGTAGGAACTGAGGCCTATAGACTCGCTTTACCGCCAAGTATGTCTCGTGTTCATAACTTTTTTCACATATCCATGTTACGTAAATATGTGAAAGACCCAAACCACATTATTGAGTTAGAACCGGACGAAATAGTGGAAGATTTGACGTATGAAGAGTTACCTGTTCGAATCTTGGATAAGAAGGAACATATTCTACGCTCAAAAGTTATACCTCAAGTCAAGGTTTTGTGGAGAAACCACGATGTTGAGGAAATGACTTGGGAGTTAGAATCTGAAATGAAATCAAGGTATCCTTACCTCTTCGACATACCAGGTACATACCCTAATTTTGAGGGCAAAATTTCATAAGAAGGGAGATTGTAAGACCCCAACTTTTATAAATAAAGATGAATTTTCTATAAATATTATTTTTGAATATTATGGAATAAATTTGATATAATGTTATAGTTGTGGGTAATATTTATAAATTTTGCAAAGTAAGCAAGTTGTTATAAAATATTCGGTTTTGGTGAGGAATATTCTTTTTGTCGTGGAATATTAAAGACGATGGCTCAATCATTGGTGGACCCCACAACGGAAGTATGGTCGTAGTTAGAAAACGACAAAATTATCTTTCTATAAAAATAATGGTGGAGGTGTTACCGTTAAAACTGTTGAACTACCCGGTAGTAAAAGTATAGTAATACGCGTGGTTGCATAGTAGCGCACGGTATTGATTATTGATGCTTACGTGAGAAGTCACTCAGCTATACTCAATTATTATTCTGATGAATTGTTGCATCATATCTCTTATATTATTGATTCAATTATTGTCACAGTATCATCTGTATAATATGTTATATTATTAAATCAATAATTGAGACAACAAGTTATAAAGGATTAATAATTGTTGAAAGATTAAATATGTGTTGATTAAAAATAAAATGATTTGTGGTAATATTTATTTAATCCTTGATGTATATAAAGAGTATGTTATGAGACGTTTGTGGTAAGTTTGGTTAATTTATGGGGGGCCCATATTTCATCATCTAAGAGTCTCTTCGTCAATAGTAATTACCTTTGTCAATAGTAATTACCTTCATCAATAGTAATTACCTTTATTAGTCGTCAAACCACTTGCCGTTTCACATTACAGGCGTCGAACCAATTGTCGTTTCACATTACAGGCGTCAAACCACTTTTCTTTTCACATCACCAGTCGTCAAGCCACTTGCCTTTTCACATGGCAAGTGCTAAGCTAGAAATCTTCTATAAATAGAGGCCTAGTGCTTCATTATTTTTCACGAATTCATTCAAGCTATAGAGAGAGAAAGTATAGAGAGAATAAGAGAAAGAAGAAGAAATATTCTTACTATTACTCATCAAGTATTCAATCACCTACTAAAGTAAGGGGTTATTCTTTCTTATTCATGAAGAGAACTGTTGTTATTCCATTGCTTATTATTCTGTTGAAATAACTTGTATATGCGGTTTACCCTATACTTGGTGACATTCTTCTATTATTCTGCATTGGAACATCACATGCATGTGTTTTACACTGGACCGGTTCCGTCTTTTTATTATTATTATTTGGAACATCCTTTCTACATGTGTTTTACAAGGACTGGTTCCGTCTTTATTATTATTATACATTGGAACATCTCGTCTGTGTGTTTACGTGGGACCTAGTTCCATTCCTTATTATTCTCGTTGGAATATATCACATGTCATGCGTTTTCCTTGGGACCGGTTCCGTTATTTATTATTTCGTTGGAATAACTGCGTATGCGGCCTATCGCATGCAAGGTGATTTCTTTTGTTATTCCATTCTTTATTATACTCGGTTGGTTAAAACTTTGACTTCTATACTCCATAAAATTAGTGGAATATCCTTGATATTTGCGCTTCATCCAAAGATCCTTTCATGGAAATATTCTTCTAAGTATTCTTGAATTTTACTCTACAAAGCAAAGATCATGTTGTGATTTGGTTGTTATTGGTTTCTGGATAAATTAATTCTTGAACTTGTTTTATTGAATTCTTATATCATTGTCATCATCCTCATGTTTATATTATGTTGAAAGTCATCTGTGGCCTGTAGTGCATAGATGGACTTGGTATGATTATGACCGAGGATTATTCGATTGTAATCATGACCGTAATGTTACAAATGATGTGGTAAAAATCCTCATTGGCCCGTAGTGCATTGATGGACAGTTATTGGCATGATCATGACCATTAATGAATACACAAATATTCTTGGCCCGTAGTGCATGGATAATTGTGTTCGTGATACTAAAGAATATCCTTGGCCGTAGTGCAGGGGTGATTCGATGATGTGGAATATTTATTAAGCTGAGTCTCAGCTATAACAGTGATGAAAAACCTTTTAAATCATAATAGATAGTAGATTTTATTTTCTACTTGACTCTTTTAATGGATTGATGGTTCACTCAAGCAGCTTAAACTTGATGTTTATTATATTTTATCAGTTTAACACTGTTGAAGGCTAATGATAATTTATTCTGCATTATCTTAGTCATAATATTTCTTATTATGCTAGTTGAGCTCACCTTTTCTTTCACTGTTCTCTTCAGAAAATGAGAATATAGCTGGGACGAGTCAGGGAACGGAGTAATGGTCCAGAGGATAGCATTACTAGTCCTCACTATTCTGTGAAATAATGTGATAATAATTGTAATGGGGACTCCTTTTGAGTTTGTATAATCTCTAGTAGACAATATTTGTATTCAAACTCACAGTTTATGTTTTGTCGTATTGTACACGACAGTTGTATTAGTAAGTTGTATTTGAATTCTGTACCATGTATTTGGCGACCTAAGATGGGTGATGTATACCTAATTTTGGGGGCGTCACACATACTAACCGGTCAAAATCCAAAAAGTGTCGAGCCTTCAATCAATCATGTATTATCCCACCAGCATCGACCTTAATCCAGATTTCAAAGAATTTGTGGATTAACAAACAAATTACGACGAATGTTTCTACTCAAAGAACTACACACTACCTACTGTGGTCCAAAAATACCCATACATGCTGAATCCTCTACACAAGGGGGAAACCAGGTCATCACAATACCTGAATTTCAGTTGGATACGACCAACAAAACTCATGATGCCACCCATCTCATAGGAGATCCAGACATTGGTGACATCAAAAAGAAAGTCCTCCAAATGGAAGAGACCCTTCGTGCTATCAAAGGAATTGGAACACACAAGAGTGTTTAATATGCTGATCTTTGCATTTTCCATGGTGTTCATTATCCAGAAAAGTTTAATACTCCTGACTTTGAAAAATATGACGGGTTAGGAGATCCTTACACACACTTAAAGGTGTTTATTGGAGAACTTGGATCTTATGCAGAGGATGAAAAGCTCAGAATGCAACTGTTCCAGAAGAGTCTAACTGGAGAAGCCCGTTCGTGGTACACAAGATTAGATAACTCAAATATCCATAGCTGGGAAGAGCTCGCACACGCTTTCCTCACTCAATACAACTTTCAGTCTTAGATGGCTCCTGATCGGTATCAAATTACCAAGATCAAGAAACAGTCTAACGAGTCTTCTAGAGAGTATGCTCAAAGGTGGAGACGCCTGGCTGCCCAAGTAATTCCTTCTGTGACAGAATCAGAGATGGTAATGACTTTTATAGACATACAAGAAGCTGTTTTCTATGAAAGAGTTTTAGTCGGAATCGGCAAACCATTTTTTGAAATGGTCAAGCATGGTGAGATGGCTGAGATGGGATTGAAGTCCGAAAAAATTCAAGACCTAGCTGCCCTCAAAGCTATTGCTGATCACATCCAATGTGGAAATTATGGAAACAACCCCCGGAGGGTCCATAAAAAGAAAGAGGAAGATGTTTCCTTGATATTATAGGGTCAAAAAGGCAATCAGAACATGCCTATTCAAATGAGAAACTAGACTCCTTTTTAAGCACAGTCTTCGAACCCTCTAATACCAAAAGGTGGAGAAGTCAAACGCCCTCGAGTGTTCACACCCTTAGGGGACACACTCGAGAATATTCTAACTCTTCTGACAACACAGAAGAAAATTATGCATCTTCTTCCACCAGCCAGCCCTAATGGACGGGGTTTCAATGCTGTTCGGAAATGTGCTTATCATGCCAGGGAACCTGGACATGATACTCAGGATTGTTGGGCCTTGAAACACAAGATCCAAGACCTGATAGACAACGGTGAGATCGTGGTCACCAAACCAGATCAGCCTCACGTTCAAGATAACCCTCTTCCTCAACACAAAGAAGAAGAGGTCAACATGATCAATTGGAGCAATGGAAAGAGTTCCAATTTCAACTGTGAATCCTCCCAGACCCTCAAAGACGGTGTTGACAAATGGGATTATGCCAAGTTCCAGTTCGCAATGGAACGAAAGATAAAAGCTCTATGCAAGCAAATTGAGCAATTGGCAGAACTGGTGACCTATCAACATCAAGTGACACGCCAGTTAATCAGCCAGGAGAATGCCAATCTCCTGCCTCTTTTTATGAATATTCCCTTGTCACTTTCAGAAAATGAAATGCTAGAAGGCAAAGTGATAAAGAGAGCAAATGCCAAAGTCCGTCGGAATTTTGCCAACAAAAGGGAATTCACATATGTGGGCCAACCTATGGAGGAAATCCTTCAGATGCTAATCAATGAAGGAAGAATCCCTTCCCTTTTACCTCCAATCAATCCCCGTTCAGGGCGGTACAATTCTGGTGGAGTATGTCAATATCACTCCCATTCTCGTGGTCACAGCACATAAGAATGTTGGGCACTCCGCTATCTTATCCAAAATCAAATTGATAGTGGTGTCCTGCAACTAGCAGATGATGATACTGTGCTACGTGCAAGTGAGAATATATGTCCTACTAAGTGGAAGAGTCTGGTAGTAGTCATATCCACTGAGACTGATGGGAATAATAAATCACTCACAATGCCAATCATTCAACTCAAGGGAAGCAACAATCCTTTGAAAGTGGCCGCTCCCAAGCCAATCAACTTGTCTTACAGAGCATAATATCTTATTGTTAGCTTGCGCAAGGTTCTGTGGAATTATGGAGAAGGTGAAGGATTCACCTCACATACAACTACTGCAGTGTCAAAGGAAAATCCACTGTATCTTCCCCAACGGGTGATGAAGTCTACCATCGAATCAAAGGGGAAAATACCCATGGAGAAGATTGAAAAATTCCTCCGCACTATGGGTCATAACGAAGCCAAAGTGGTTTTAAGCTTAAGAGAAGCTCCACACCAAATATCAACTTTGGACTTGGTCCTAACTTCTAAGGATCACTGGACGATCTTACTGAAAGTTTTAGAAGAATCCTATCTACCAACATCAGTTGATACGGAAAAATTTCAACACTTGGTTGATCACATTTTCAACAACATTGTGGTATCCTTCACTGATGACAACATACCGTCCGAAAGGACCGGTCATTGCAAGTCGTTGCACATTACGATCTTGTCCTCCGGATACATGCTAGCTGGAGTCTTGATAGATGGAGGATCATCTCTAAGTATCTGTCCATACGCTACCGTGGTGAAGATGAATATCAATCTCAACCGAATCCGGAGTATCCATACAGTCATCAAAGCTTTTGATGGAGCCCGCCAGAATTTGGTCGGAGTAATTGAACTGCCAATCGAAATTGGCCCTCATACATTCTGCGTATCTTTCCACGTACTCAAGATAGATTCGGGATACAACCTGCTCTTGGGACGACCATGGATTCATATGGCAGAGGCAGTCCCCTCCACCATTTATCAGCAGTTGAAATACATTATCAACAATAGCCTAGTCACGGTCAACGCTGAACCAGAGTGTCCTCAACACGGGGATATGTCATTCATCAATGCCAATGCAGATGTTGAACCAGTCAGTTTTCATGCCTTGGAAGTAAGCAATACCCAATACCATGCTATTGGAACGCCATTTCCCGAACCCATGATTTCTGTCGAGGTAATATCGGCTACTCAAGAAATGATGTCATTGGGTCATAAGCCGGGACAAGGGCTGGGTAAAGATCGCTAGGGTATCAAGTACCCAATTCAATTAACCAAGCAAACTGGAATAGCTGGACTAGGCTATTCTGCCAGTTCTAGTCATAGGAATCCTCATAAGCATCAACAGATTCCTTCAGATTCATCCATGTGGCGTTTACCTTCGCTTGCAAACTCTGAGTCCGCACAACCTCCTGTAAAGGTGCCAGCCAATGTAATGGCTATGTTATTTCCCAAGCCGATACCGGTAAAGGAGAAAGAAGTCTTTGTTCCAAACCCCGCAGTGGAAGAGGAGGAACGAAGAATCAAGCAAGACGTCATCTGAATGATGTCAGGCATACGCATCATCGTTCATGATGAACATACCAACAAATACACCCCAGAAGATGATTGCCCAGACGTAATGGCCATCATTCGGGACATGGAGGATGATGACAATCCCTCCATCACTGCAGTCCACCCGGACTTTGCCCTTACCAATTTGAGCAGCACTCCTTGCATTGGTCGACAAGGGTAAAACGGGCAGAAACTCTTTCTGCACTGTAGATATCATAACTGCTTACTTTTCTGTACAGTATTAGCAGTTTATTTTGCCAGTATATGCTAACACTGTGTATGATCAAAATGTTTCATATATACTAAGTGAAAGCATATTTTGTTTTAGGACCCTGAATTTAGATGTACCTGTACTTGCTGATACAGTGCCTCTTCTCCACAAGGATTGTACCTTTGATGTAGAGATGAATTCAGCCTTGATGGAAATACAGGATGACATTGAGGTGCCTCCAGAAATTCAAGAGTGGGTCAAAGACAAACCTAAACCCAACCTTGACCAAACCACTTCTTTCAATCTCAGAACCTTAGAAAGCCCTAAGTTAATCCAGATTGATTCAGACTTTGAGACCCCGAATTTTATGAAATGAAAGTATTTAATTTTCTTATAATTATTCTGTTATTTAGTAAATGGTTAAATTGATAAAAGGATTAAAGTTAAGAGTGATATTTATAAATTTTGCAAAGTAAGCAAGTGGTTATAAAATATTCGTTTGATTGGGGAATATTCTTTTTATCGGGAAATATTCGTATGACGGTACAATCATTGGTGGACCCCGCAACGGAATTATTATCGGATGGAGAAAACGACAAAAATATTTTTATGAGAATAACGGCGGAAGTTTTACCGTTAAAGCTGTTGAACTACTCAAAAGTAGTAAAAGTACGATGAATGCGTCAGATATAGTAGTATTACCGGTATTGATTATTGATGTTTACGTGATAAGCCACTCGGTTTTGTTTTATTAGTATTATTAATGTAATAAAAGCAGAAAAGCTTTTTATATAAAAAGAATAGTTTTATAAAGTTATTCTATAAATAAAATATATTATATTCTATTATGCATAGTGTTTTGCATAGTAAAATCTTTTTTATATAAAATGTAATACTTTTATAAAGTTATTCTATAAAAAATATATTATATTTTATTATGCATAGTGTTGTATAGTGTTCTGCATAGTATTTTGCATAGTAAAATCTTTTTATATAAAATGTAATACTTTTATAAAGTTATTCGTTTTATTAAATTATAAATAGAATATATTTTATTTTATTTAAAAGATTTTGCTTTAAATATGGGACCGTCCGATTAAAAGTAAATCAATCTGGACCGTTCATGAATTAGTTACTATGCAGTCCATTCTTCTATAAATAGAAGCTCATTCTTTCATTATTTCTTACGAATTCACTGAAACTCTAGAGAGAGAAACTATAGATAGAGTTCTTCTTCTATATTCTTGAGTGTATTTCTTTAGAGTTTAAGAAAGCTTTGAGCGTAGTACAAGTTTTTTTCGAGTATATCATGGCTCTACCAGTCGAAATACTCTTCTTTCAAAAGTAAGGGATATTATTTGTTGTACTTGTAAGGGGTATTCTTTCTTTCTTATTCGTGAAGAGAACTTTTGTTATTCCATTCTTTATTATTACATTGGAATAACTCAGATATCTGTGGAGGATACCCTATATTTGGTGAAATTCTTCTATTATTTCATTCTTTATTATTATGTTGGAATAACTAGTCTATGCAAAGTACTGCATACATGGTGAAATTATTCTGTTATTTCATTATTTATTATTCTGTTGGAACATCCTGTCTGTGCGTTTACACATGACCTGGTTTCGTTGTTTATTATTCTGTTGGAATATCCTGTCTATGCGTTTACGCATGACCTGGTTCCATTATTTGTTATTATGTTGGAATATCCTGTCTGTGCATTCACGCATGACCTGGTTCCGTTATTTATTATTATTATTGGAATAACTCGTCTGCATGCGATCTATCGCATGCTCGGTGATTTCTTTTGTTATTCCATTCTTTATTATACTCAGTTGGTTAAAGTTTTGACTTCTATACTCTATGAAATTAGTGGAATATCCTTGACATTTGCGCTTCATCCAGTATCTTTTCATGGAAATATTATTCTGAGCATTCTTGAATTTTACTCTACAAAGAAGTATCATGTTAAAAATTTGGACATTATTGAGTTCAGGATAAATTAACTTATAAATCTTTAAAATTTATTCTTGAACTTGTTTATTGAATTATTATGTCATTGTCATGATGAGTTATGTTGGTTATTATGTGAAAACATGAAAGTTTCTTAGAAATCACAAAGGGTTAAAAATCAGATTTTGGTGAAAATGGAACATGAAATTCAATTGACTATATCTCCTATTATATTTCGAATTTTTGACTGTGGTCAAGTTCTAGAGTTAGATCTATGAGTTTTCGAACTTATCCAAGTGGAATCACTGTAAAAGGTGTTGAAGATTTTCGTGTGGACTGCTTTTAGCAAAGGAGTCAAAAGCTATAAATTACAAAAAGGCTACTGCCCAGAAGTTTAAAAGGGCATTTTCGGCCACTTAAATTGTGAGAAAAATTCTGGCCTTTTAGGACATAGAAATATATGATATAAAGTACCTCTTGTCCAAAAATGAACTCATTCCGACTTAAATTGAGCAAGTTATGACCATTTCAATATATAGGTTTTTCCGACGGAAAACGCTATAACCGGAGTTCTATAACTCCGATGACCATGAAATTTAAACTGGAAGCTCACGTTAACATGTGTAAGATCCTGCCAAGATTTGGGAATTTCTAGAGTTAACCTTGAGGTAGCTAATTTCTTAAGGAATTAATTAGAAATTGATTTTTGAAAAATAGTAAATGAATTTTTAAAATTCTGAGAAAAATATATGTTCAATATGGGACTATATTTTGCTTAATCACAGAAAAGAATAATTTTTGGGACTGATTTGGTATTTTTCATGAAAATGGTTTAGTTACGAACATATGAATTAAATATGTTATGTGAAGTTAAAAAATTGGTAAATACGATTTTATGGCTTGAAAATCCTATATAAGGTATATGTAGATTTTTGATGAGTAATTTGATTATTGATGATGAAATCTTATGAGTATGGCATTTTAAATGATTAAATACATTAATTGGAAAAGTGTAAACAATTAAATTAAATTGTTTATAAGTTTAAGGAGTGATTAAAATATTGTTATAATATTAACAATATTAGATTATGATTTTATTAAGTGATTGATAATGTTTGGATAAATTTAAAGTCTTTAATATTTATCCTTGATTTAGTTTGACTAATGCTTATAATATTGTCATCATTCTCATGTTTATAATATGTTGAAAGTCATCTGTGGCCTGTAGTGCATAGATGAATTTGGTATGATTATGACCAGGGATTATTCGGTATAATCATGACCGTAATATTACAAATGATGTAGAAAAAGTCCTCATTGGCCCGTAGTGCATTGATGGACATTTTTTGGTATGATTATGGCTATGGATTCTCTTCGGCCAAGGGTGCAAAGATGAATTATTTTATGGCATGATCAGGACCGTTGATGAAAACAAGATTATCTTTGGCCCGTAGTGCATGGATAATTCGTGGTTGTGATACTAAAGAATATCCTTGGCCTGTAGTGCAGGGATGATTCGATGATATGAATTAATTATTGAGCTGAGTCTCAGCAATGAAATATTAATTCATGGATGTGATAATAATGAATATCTTTGGCCGTAGTGCAAAGATAATTTAATGATTACGAGTAGGAATTGTGATTTGGTATAACCATGATTTTTGATGTTTCAGGTGAAGACAGGTGATAAAAATTAACTTCGTCCTGGGTGCGAAGAGGTATTTAGAATCACAATTGTGATTATGAGTTATTCACATGATCGTGGATGGGAATTGTTGATTGATGTTATAGGGATAAAACATTATTGGTGGACTTTTAACATAGAGAAGATAATAGACCTTATGGTCTATTTGACTCTTCTAATGGATTGCTCGTTCCGCTGCAACTATGGTTGAAAATTTTTATTATCTACCATATGTTCTAAATCTCTGATTTATTATTGATGAAAGCTATTGATAATTTAATTATCTTTAGTCATGATATTCTTTATTGGGCTAGTTGTGCTCACCCTTTTGCTTCACAATTCCTTTCGTGTAATAAAAGTGTAATGGGTTTGAAGCGGGTATTAAGAGGATTAGAACGGTGGTCTATAGCTGTTGAGGTTCTCCCTAAATAGTATGGAAATAATTTTATTGAGAACTTTAGATAAGTGTGTTGGATTGTATACGTCATTTGATATTTAATTTTGGTGAACTGAATAGGGTGAGGTGAACCCAACTTTGGAAGGGTGTTTTGCCACTATCATACAAGATGTCTAATGACATACAACCTCGTGTTATCATAAGATATGGTTGTGCGCATATTGAGCGTATTCTTGTGAGTATTTTAATACTTTGAGTGTTGCTATACGGTGCAAGTTCAAGTCATAGCCTATATCAAGTGTTTTAGACTAAATCTTGTCTTTTACGAGATAAGGGATATTTTTTTTTTTAAAATGATATTATTCTTTCAATATCATTATGCAGGTATATTGGGAATATTTTTCTTGTGAAATTCTTGTCTTTTGGTGTCGGGGTTACTATTCACGTATATGGCACTATTCACGTATACGGCACTATTCACGGGAAAATTAATTTTTAAATTTTTGTCCAAAATATCTATTATGGATACTAGCTTTGATTGTATCCATGTTTTGATCATTCTTAAATTTTACTCCACTATGATTATTTATGAGGTAGTTTTGGACATGGAATAGCTGAAATACAAATCCTTAATATTTATTCTTTTGTTTCACTGGATTCATTTTCTTTAAAATATTTTTCAACATCCTCAGTCCTAAATGATGATATAATTGAATATCTTTGGCTTGTAGTGCAAAGATTAATGATTTCTGATGAATATCTTTGGCCCGTAGTGCAAAGATGAACAGGTGTTTAGATGAACATGACAAACTGGTGAATATCTTTGGCCTGTAGTGCAAAGATGAATATTTGATTCCAGATATATATTGATTCATGTTACAGGGATAAAATATTGATGATGGACTTTTAAATTCATGGATAAAAGTAGATTTCATTCTCTACGTAACTCTTCTATGAATTATTGTTTCCGTTGCGAATATTGATTTGAAACTTGTTGTCTATTGTATTTTATCAGATTTTTCCTTGTTGAAGACTAACGATAATTTGTTCTATGTTATCTTAGTCATAATATTCTTTACTGGGCTAGTTGAGCTCACCCTTTTCCTTTCTGTTCCATTTTTCTTCTTAGGAGGCGAGAATGTAGCGAGTACTAGTCGGGGTATGGAATGAAGGTTCTAGAATTTTGTTTTAGTAGTCCTCACCATTTTTGTAAAATAATGTATCAATAATTGTAATGAGGACTTATTTGAGTGTGGATATTGTCTAGATGACAATATTTGTATTTAAACTCACAGTTTTTATGTTGTATTAATAAAGTTGTAGTTATATCATACCATGTATTTTGACGACTCGGAATGGGTGTTGTATACTATTTTGGGGGCGTCACGGTTAATATCGAGCTTAGGATATGATCACTAGTTGAGAGATCGGGGAATAGAACTAGGAGGGAGAGACGAGTAAATCCTTCGCTAGTGTGTCCTACCTAAGCTTATTTGTTGGTCGGTCATAATATAGGGATATTATGTGATATGTTAATTTGTTAAATTAACCCTTGTTTTATGGCAGTATTTGAGAATGTCGACTGAGAATGTTAACAGTGGAGTAAATGAGACCGTGGAGACACATGTGCTCACCAACGAGGAGAACGTGCAACAGGCTGACAATGTTCCTCATGTGAACAACACCACTGAGCAGATAATGAACGATGGGATGTTTAGAAGCTTTTTGTAGTTCATGCAAAATCAGACGAAGGAGACTCGTGTTCAAAATATAGGAGTAAATGATAGCAATTCACGGTTTGTCAGAGCCAAGCAGTTCAAAGAGTTGGGACCACCAGAATTTATTGGAAAGCCGAATCCGATCAAGGCAGAGACGTGGGTTAAATAAATTACTAAGATATTCGATGTCTTGGGATGCACGGAGGAACAGAAGGTTTCATTCGCCACCTTTATGTTCCGTGGCGAGGCAGACTACGGATGGGAGTCTGTGAAGCATACCCATCCAGTCGCACTCAGCATGTCTTCGGAGACATTTCAGAAACTGTTTAATGACAAGTACTTTCCAGAAAGTATTCGTCATATGAAGGAGGTAGAGTTTATTAGACTGGAGCAAAATAACATGACGGTGTCCTAGTACGAGGCGAAGTTTGCAGAGTTGTCCAGGTTTGCACCTCATTTGGTGGAGAATGAGGAACGTATGACACGGATGTTTCTGAGAGGTTTGAAACCCGGCATATGTCAATATCTCATTTCTCATAAATTTTCTCTCTATTCAGATGTTGTTAACAGGGCTCAATTATTAGAGCAAGATAACGAGTACGGTCAACCGAGGGACCACAACCGAGGATCGGCCGTGACGGGCAGAATCATCGAACAACGATAAACGGCGGAGAAAGAAAAATACGGACAAGAGCGGCAACCACTCTGGTGGTAATCGTGGCCATGAAAATAGAAGAAGCGAGTTGGGGGGAGGTTTTAAAAAGAGGAGATTCAACAATGACACTGTGAAGACGCCAAAGACCAAAGAAGAATCGGTTTTAAGGAGGAGAACGACCACCGGTCGTATGCTTATAAATGTGGAAAAGAGGGACATATCAGCCCAAACTGTCCACAACAGTTCAAAGTATGCTATTATTGTGGAAAGGAATGACATATCGCTCGAGATTGTACTGTAGTGAAACTAAGTCCAGTGGGGACGGTGACTCAAAAGGTCATCCCGGAAAAGTCAAAGTCAACGGTTCTGAAAGGCGTTTTTGTCGTGGATCGGTCAACTTACGAGAACCCAAACGAGGTGATCACGGGTAAGCTAATCATAAATTCATGCGAAGTTTATACCTTACTAGATACCGGTGCTACCCATTCATTTATCTCTCCTGCTTGTGCTCAACGTTTAAACTTGACTCCGGAGAAATTAGACTTTGATTTATCTGTGGAGACTCCGTTAGGAGAAACTTTCATCACATCCACTGTTTATAAATCTTGTTTGATCCAAGTTGGCACCATCACATTACCCGTTGACCTTATCTCTTTAAAGATACTTGCTTTTAATGTGATTTTAGGGATTGATTGGTTAACTACTCATCATGCCAAAATTGATTGTTATCGTAAGGTTGTTAGTTCTCATATTCCTAACCAACCTGTTGTGCGAATTCAACAAACTAAGCCATTAAAATCAATCACTATTATATCAAGCCATAAAGTCATTCGTTTATTAAAAAACGGATGTCAAGCTTTCTTAGCCCATGTTATGGATTTGAATAAAGACAAGTCATATTTGAATAATATTCCTGTTGTTATTGACTTTCCTGACGTATTTCCTGAAGAACTTCCCGGTCTACCCCTGGAACGTGAAGTTGAATTCTTTATTGATCTTGAACCTGGTACAAAGCCCATTTCTAAAACCCCATATCGAATGGCTCCTATTGAACTTCAGGAGTTAAAGGTCCAACTACAGGAGTTATTGGACATCGGTTTTATTCGTCCTAGTACATCTCCTTCGGGTGCATCTGTTTTATTTGTAAAGAAGAAAGACGGGAGTATGCGACTTTGTATTGATTACCAGGAATTAAACCATGTCACTATCAAGAATAGAGTATCCGCTACCTCGTATTGATGACTGTTTGACCCACCGCAAGGAGCACAATTCTTTTCAAAGATCGATCTTCGATTCGGATATCATTAGCGAAGGTTAAAAGCGAGGATATTCAAGACCGCCTTCGAGAACTCCTAAGACAAGCATTATGAATTCCTAGTCATGTCTTTTGGATTGACTAATGCTCTTGCGGCTTTCATGGATATGATAAACCGAGTATTCAAGGATTATTTGGATCAGTTTGTTGTTGTCTTTATTGATGACATCCTCATATATTCCAAAAGCCGTGAAGATCATGAGCACCATTTGAAGCTGGTACTCCAAAGGCTGCGTGAAAACTAGCTATATGCTAATTTGAAGAAATGTGAGTTCTGGCTTGAGGAAGTAGCATTCCTAGGGCACGTGGTGTCAAAACATAGAGTATCTGTTAACCCGGTGAAGATTGAAGTAAAACAAAGTTGGGAGCAACCAAAGACGGTGACCGAAGTACGTAGCTTTCTGGGCTTAGCTGGTTATTATCGGAGATTCGTGGAAGGGTTATCTCGAATCGCTACCCCGTTAACTCAGCTGACTCGGGAAGATATCAAATTTGTATGGAGCGAGGAATGCGAGAAGAGTTTCTAAGAGCTTAAGAGGAGACTCATTTCGGCACCTGTTTTGACAATACCATCTGGTTCGGATGGATTTGTTATCTACAAATGATGCTTGTGCAAAGGGTTAGGATGTGTTCTCATGTAACGTGGGAAATTCATAGCCTATGCCTCGCGACAACTTAAAGAATATGAGAGGAATTATCCTACTCATGATCTAGAGTTGGCAGCAGTCGTTTTCGTGCTAAAGATCTGGAGGCACTATCTATATAGGGAGTAAGTGGAGATATATTCAGACTATAAAAGCCTCAAATATTTCTTCACCAAAAAAGAACTCAACATGCGGCAATGACGTTGGCTCGAGCTGTTGAAAGACTACGACCATACCATTCAATACCATCCTGGAAAAGCGAACGTGGTAGCCGACGCATTGAGTAAAAGATCATACGCGGGAATGAGTGCGATGTTGTCAACACAAAGGCCCATTTTGTGTGATTTACAAAAGATTAAGATAGAATTCAAGACTCCGGGGACCCATGCAATGATGTCAAGTATACGTATAGAACCAACTTTAATCGATAAAGTTAAAGTTGCTCAAGCCATAGACCCGGAGCTGATGCGTATGAAGAAGAAAGTGCAAGAAGGAGCTATTCCAGAAGCAAGAATCGATGAAGAAGGAATACTTCGAGTCCACTCCAGACTTTGTGTTCCTAACGATTATGATTTGAAGTACAAGCTCATGATAAAGGCACACAATACACCATTTGCAATCCATCCTGGAAGTACCAAAATGTATCGTGATCTTCGACATACATTTTGGTGGAACAATATGAAGAGAGAGATTGCAAAGTTTATCTCGAGGTGTTTAACTTGTCAACGTGTAAAGGTGGAGCATCAAGTACCAAAGGGTCCATTGCAACCACTTGAGATTCTGAAATGGAAGTGGGAACACATTACCATGGATTTCGTTACGGGTCTTCCCACGGTTTCTCAAGGCATAAATGCTATTTGGGTTATTATTGATAGATTAACCAAGTCTGCTCATTTCTTGCCGATACGGGAGACTTATTCCCTTGAACGTCTTGCTAGTATCTACGTGAATGAGATTGTGAGGTTATATGGCATGTCAGTATCCATAGTTTCAGATCGTGACCCAAGATTCACTTCAAGATTTTGGGTAAGCTTGCAAAAAGCTATGGGCATGGATTTACGATTCAGTTCAGCATACCATCCTCAAACGGACGGACAATCAGAGAGGACTATTCAAACTCTTGAAGATCTATTAAGACTTTGTGTCCTAGATTTCAAAGGGAGTTGGGATAAGTACCTACCATTGGTGGAATTCTCCTACAACAATAGTTATCAGGCAAGTATAGGTGTGGCTCCATTTGAAGCATTATATGGACGAAAGTGTCACTCTCCAATATGTTGGGATGAGGTGGGAGAAGCAACATTGTTGGGACCCGAGTTGGTACGTATAACTACCGAAAAGATCCAAATGATTCGATAACGTATACAAATGGCACAGGATCGACAAAAGAGTTATGCGAATCTTCATCGAAAGGATGTGGAATTTAGTATTGGGGATCATGTATTATTGCGTGTTGCTCCATGGAAAGGAGTTACAAGATTTGGGAAGAGAGGAAAGCTCAATCCACAATTTATTGGTCCATTTCAAATTCTTGACCGAGTAGGAAATGTGGCTTATAGACTCGCGTTACCTCCAAGTATGTCTCGTGTTCATAATGTTTTTCATGTATTTGTGCTTCGTAAATATGTGAAAGACCCGAACCACGTTATTGAGTTAGAACCAGACGAGATAGCCGAAGACTTAACGTATGAAGAGGTACCTGTCAAGATTTTGGATAGGAAGGAGCATGTCCTACGCACAAAGGTCATACCACAAGTCAAAGTTTTGTGGAGGAACCATGCTATTGAAGAAATGACCTGGGAGTTGGAAACGAAAATGAAAGCGATGTATCCTCATCTTTTTGAAACACCAGGTACGTACGTCAATTTTGAGGACGAAATTTCATAAGGAGGGGAGGTTGTAAGACCACAACTTATTATAAATAAAATTGAATTTCCTTTATTTATTATTTTGAAATAGTAAGGGTTAATTTGATTAATGTGGTTAGTTATGGGTAAAATGCGCAAATATTTTAAATAAGCAAGTGGTTATAAAATATTCATTTTTATCGGAGAATATTCGTTTGGTCGTGGAATATTCTTACTGCCGGGGAATATTCGTACGACGGCGCAGCCTTGTGTGGACCCCATAACGGAAAGCGATTGAATGAAGAAAACGACAAGTATACGTTGTTTATAAATAACGGCGTAGTTGTTACCGTTAATACTGTTGGAATACCCGGTGGTTAAAACACAGTAATACGTGTTGTTGCACAGTAACAAATGGTATTGCACCAATTATTGATTCTTACGTAAGAAGGCACTACTCAATAATTGTTACAGTAATTACTGTTCAATATTTTATTTTATTGATTCAATAATTGCTACGTTGATATTTTATATTACTGTTGTTTCAATAATTGTCACTACACAGTATTTTCCATTATTGAGGCAATAATTCATATTATCTGAATAATATTATTAGATAACATTATTGGCAATGTCTAGAAAGTTCTGTCTAAGGAGAGGTTTGGTCACCTAATTGCACGCCAATAAGGAGAGATCCTTATTGGAAAGCCCCATCTTTCTTGGGAACGGCCTGGTTGCTAGTACTATGATTCTGTAATATTATTTGTGAATAATTAATTATTGATTTATATGATGAGAAAAATATTGATTTTATGTGGATATAGATGGAGAAAATTTTTTAAAGTGACAATTGTTAAAAATTGATATTTTATCTTTTCTGATAAAATAATATTTTATTATATTATTATAATATAATAATGGTGATATTTTTACAATGAATGTGGGATATATAAGTATATGAGGAGGAAGAGTATTTTGTTGCATTAAATAATTAACACATGTTTTGTGTGTCGGTGGACCCCATTTCTTGACCGAAATTTGATTATAGCCTATAAAATTGTCCGTTTATGGATTTCGGTCAATTTCTGTTTGGAATTTGGAAAAACTTTCTTCTGCAAAGTTGTAGATAATGGAATTTCCTATGGAGATGACATGAGGTTCGAATATTTCTAACAAAAGGGCTATTTATTATGAATTATTGAAGTTCCGAAGTTCCGAAATAATTAAATTTTGGAAGTTTTAAATATTTTTGTTTAGAAAAATGTGTTTGGAATTATGGTGGGCTATATTGGTGGCTGAATTCAGATGGTCTTAAGGTGGGCGTGAATGTTGTTTTTAAATATATTATTATATTAAATTTTCTGCTTTGGTGTTCTAAGTATTTTCCTATGAATAGGGTGCTTAGGTTAGAATTAAAAATCACACCAGAAACTGAAGTTTTCTCTCTCTTTCTATCTCGATATATTGAGCGTATTCTTGTGAGTATTTTAATACTTTGAGTGTTTCTATACGGTGCAAGTTCAAGTCATAGCCTATATCCGGTGTTTCAACTAGAAGTACTGTCTTTACGAGGTAAGGGATATTATTTTTTTAAAAATTATATTATTCTTTCAATATCATTATGCTGGTATATTGGGAATATTTTTCTTGTAAAATTCTTTTCTTTTGGTGTCGGGGTTACTATTCACGTATACGACACTATTCACAGAAAAATTAATTTTTAAATTTTCGTCCAAAATATCTATTATGGATACTAGCTTTGATTGTATCCATGTTTTGATCATTCTAGAATTTTACTCCACTGTGATTATTTATGAGGTATTTTTAGACATGGAATAACTGAAATACGAATCCTTAATATTTATTCTTTTGTTTCACTGGATTTGTTTTCTTTAAAATATTTTTCATCATCCTCAGTCCTAAATGGTGATATAATTGAATATCTTTGGCCTGTAGTGCAAAGATTAATGATTTCTGATGAATATCTTTGGCCCGTAGTGCAAAGATGAACAGGTGTTTAGATGAACATGACCAACTGGTGAATATCTTTGGCCTGTAGTGCAAAGATGAATATTTGATTCCAGATATATATTGATTCATGTTACAGGGATAAAATATTGATGATGGACTTTTAAATTCATAGATAATAGTAGATTTCATTCTCTACGTAACACTTCTATGAATTATTATTTTCGCTACGAATATTGATCTGAAACTTGTTGTCTATTGTATTTTATCAGATTTTTCTCTGTTGAAGACTAACGATAATTTGTTCTATGTTATCTTAGTCATAATATTTTTTACTGGGCTAGTTGAGCTCACCCTTTTCCTTTCTGTTCCATTTTTCTTCTTAGGAGGCGAGAATGTAGCGAGTACTAGTCGGGGTATGGAATGAAGGTTCTAGAAAGTTGTTTTAGTAGTCCTCACCATTTTTGAAAAATAATGTATCAATAATTGTAATGAGGACTTATTTGAATGTGGATATTGTATAGATGACAATATTTGTATTTAAACTCACAGTTTTTATGTTGTATTAATAAAGTTGTAGTTGTATCTGTACCATATATTTTGACGACTCGGAATGAGTGTTGTATACCTATTTTGGGGGCGTCACATAATTATTAAATAATTCTAATATCATTAATAGTAAATAATTAATGAAATTTACCTTTAAATATGAAAAGTTATATTTTATAACTTAAAATATTTTTAAACTATTTATTTTCATTTAAAATGATTTTTCTAATATTAAAATCATTTTTAACTAATTTATTTAATATAATTATTAAATAAATTTAATATCATTTATTATTAAAATATTAATATTTTTTATGACAAAATATCAAAAGTTATATTTATAACTTAAATTACTTTTATAACCTTTAAATCATTTTTCTATAAATTTTTTAATCATTAATTCTATTTTTCATCATTTATTTAATATATTCAATAAATAATTTAATTATCATTAATATTAATTAATTAATGAAATTCATCACAAAATATTAAAGTTATCAAAAATAACTTAAATTATTTTCTTATACCATAATATAATTTTAAATGATTTTCATGTATTAAAATCATTTTAAATAATTTATTTAATATTATAATTAAATAAATTAAATACTTTTAATATTCCAAAAATATTTAATATTTACGAAATATATTCAAAATAATTAAAAACTAAATTTCGGATTTTAAAATAATTTTTAGGAATTTATTTTGTATTTTTAATAATTAAAAAACTAATTTTTCCTATTTATTTAATAAAAATAATGAATTTTGGAAATAAACTGTCACTAAAGACTACCTATAGCGACAGAACCGTCGCTATAGGTGTTCTTCATGAAACCCAGAAATGCATAGTCAGTTTACGAGTTGACATGTTTGACCAGTGATAACTTTTAGCTCGTAATGATTCTAGGCTTGAAATTTTGTTAGGATTGTAGTATTATTGTAACACTACAATCAGCAACTGGTTTCATGTCCATTACACATCATAACAGAACGATCTTGATCTTCAAAATGATTGTTGAATCGTTCTTCATTTTCGGGTTTTCGTAAATGAAGAAAACGAGGCACTTCCACATTCCAAGCCTTGAATCAAACGTTTTTGGCTTGCTATATTTGTTATAATGATTTACACTTGTAGTATTGATGTCAGAGTACAATTATCAAATACTTCTACAGCCGTTTAACAATACATAAGAGAGATCTAAGCCGGTCAAAGTAGTGGTCAGGAACTGCCTTTGAAGATTTCTAGGTTACCCAGAATCTTGATCCGGCAGTTTCGTTTGGCTTACTTTGACCAAATATTTCTTGGATTCTGTGCATGAATTAAGGATTATAAAGACACGATTCGATAGTACTCATGTCAGTCTACAAGTTTATAACAACAACAAGATCATAACACTTAACAGAAGCAAGATCAAGAGCCTGCAAAATCCTTTGTCGGGACGTTACGAGCAATTCAGGAAACGCTTTAAACAAATGTACAATGTCGGTCAACCCACTTTGACCCTTTATAACTTTTAATCTACAATCGTTCTGGCTTTGAATCAAGTTCCAGAGTAAAGCCCTTACAACATACTACAAGACCAAACATTTAAACAACAAAACAAAACCACACAATGAGATCTACAGCCTCTCACATTAGTTGTCAGAACACAAAAATGAACTTTTTCCAGATTTGCAAAAACACTAGATCCGAGTATATAGATGTTATTGATCCAACATCTATCAACCCAGATCACTTAAATAACACTATAAACAACATATTCTAACACAAAAACATAACTTTTAACAGAGGATCAAAGTTCAAAATTTTGATTAGGGTTTTATACCTCTCATGAGCAATTCTTGATTCTGTGCTTATGATTTGTTATGGTTGATCGTGGGGCTGTTCTTGGAGACTAATATACTACCATATTTCGAAGCTTTTAGAGAGAGAGAGGGTCTAGGATGATTGTTGTGATAAAATGGGGCAAAGAATGAGACTTTTCTCTCTCATAATCTATATATATTAGATACATTGAATTGGCTGATCAAAAGACTTGTTGTTGTCATTTTTCATCACATGGGGTTGTTGGATTTGGTCACCAACTTCCCATATTGTCAAAACCTATACTAGCTTCAATAATACAACTAAGGGCATACATGTCTTTTGGCTTTTAAAATTAAGGGCAAATATGTAAACTTGTCAAACCCTTAGGGTTTAGGGTTTGGATTAGGGTTTGAACCATTTTAGGTTTTAAGAGCAAATTTTTAGGATTTCTAATTTAGGGTTTGCACAAAAAAAAATAAAAATAAATAAATTTTAGTTTCTAAAAATTACAAATTAGGTTTATATAATTAATTAGGTTTCCTAATCACATAGACTTGAAAATTAGGTTTATGTTTTACTAATTATCATTAAGCGTGCCTAATTAGCAATTAGGCTTTACAATTAGCAAATTTAGGGTTTAGAATTTAGAAAAATTAATAATAAGGATTTATACCCTTTTAAAAAAAATTAGGGTTTTGAAAACAATTAAGATTCTCCCTAACTAGGGTTAATATCTTTAATACCAGTCATTACAAACATTATCATGATTACATAACTATATAACAAATTCTTAAAGTCATAAATGGCCTTTGAATTAGGGTTTCAAATAAATTAGGGTTTATAATTTAAATATTAGGGTTTCTAAAATTGGGATTTCAAATATTAATTAGGATTTCTCTAATTAACATTAAATTCTATAATATACCACTTAAATCACATAACACGCTTATATAATGCTTCTCGAACTCAAATTGAGTTTTAAATTAGGGTTTCTAACTTTTAGAAATTAGGGTTTTAAATCATTAATTATGGTTTTCCACAAAATAATTAGGGTTTTCCTAATTAAAATTAAATTCTAATAATACATGTCATTATTCATATAACACAATGACTTTATGATTTTAAAGTCTTATTTGATCATGAAAATTAGGGATTATCAAGAATACTAGGGTTTGGTCATAATACACCATAATTGACCAACCATTGTTAGATCCACAAACATACAAGTACATATTTATAAAGATCGAAAAATGAAAATATAATATTATTATATTATTATTCTTATCCATTGATAAAAATCCAAAATTAGGGTTTGGATTCCATATCCGATTTATTCTTCATATATAACATTATTAATTAAGTTAAAATAATTAACTTAATTAATCTTGCATAAAATCATATAATAAAATAAATTAATTATTATAATAATTCTAATAACCTTTTCATATATTATTTAAATAATATATAATTATATTTTCATGGAAAATAAATAATAAAAACATTTCTACTATAAAATTAATTATTAAAAGAATAAACTTTATAATAATCAATAATTCTAAAATAAAATTATTTATAAATACTCATGTAATAAATACACACATTATCTTGTACAAATTCTCATCCTTAAAATAAAAAAAAAAAATTTATACACAAAATTTCTGATTTAATTTTTATAGAAAATATCTGGTTGTTACATTCACCCTCCCTTATAAAGATTCCGTCCCCGGAATCATTGTTTTAAAACCTATACATACCAGGGTACATAACATACACAATCATTGCGAGTAGATCTCGATCAAAATTGATTGAACTGATCTTTAACTATTCAGCATAAAGTTTATCTATTTGTTTATACAGAAAATTAATTTCTAATAGAACTCAATTTCCTCCTTCAAAATAATTTATAAAATAATTTACTATATATATAAGAAAATAATATATAAGAAATAAAATTGGGTTGAGTAATACCTGGAGTTGCATCCTCGGCTGCTATAGTTTCTTGAACGGTTATGTTGAAGACGTTTGCGGTTGATTTCGTTGGTTTGTTTGTTAATGTTGGTCCCGTCAACGCCAATGTCCTGTTGCCTTTTCCCATATTCGTATTCCTTGCCTCCTTTCTCCTCCTTGGACAGTCTTCCACCTTATACTCCATTGATTCACACTTAAATCACGCAGACTTGCCCTTTATCTCATTTCCTTTTATCGTATAGGTGACAAAACTATCTTTTGCCCCTTCGTTACCCTAGCTATCACAAATGCTTCCACCGAGTCAGTTGATCCTCAAAATCCTAGCGGTCTGATTGCCTTGAAGTCTTTGACGTTCGTCGATCGATTATCTGACTGATCTTCCGGCGGCTGGTATTCTGTTCTGCAAAGCTTGATCGTCCATATTCGCAAAATTCTGTATCTGGTCTGGTTGTCTTCCAGCTTTGTTGACAAGTTCTTCTGTCCGCATATTTGGTTTTCATCTTGGCGGCATCATCGTAACTTATTCTTACATTCTAAGCCTTATCGTATACGTATAATCATATAACACAAAACTTTCTATTCGAATAATCATGTACTCAAAATATTAGATTTTGGAAATTTGGTTTTCTGCATTAACCAGTACTCATATAATTAATTACTATCTTTTATACCAACTTATTTCATTAATCCATTATGGATTCATACTCATAACACTTGACATACCATAACACATATTGCTTTAATAATCTGATATCCCTTTGTGACTCAAAAGTCGTGAATCGCTGCCATAACTAATTATACAAAATTTGAAAAATATTACCTTATACAAACATACCTATCATATACATAACATAGAATCATACATATTCAAGTAATACTAGTACTACTTATTTCTTACGCCTCCACTAAGGATCAATTACTTAGAAATCTGTATATTCCCATTATCCTCAATAATCCATTCACACCTAACTACACCTAGTTCATCCAAATTACCATACATTATGAGTTTAAGAACTCACCACAAACATATGAGTTTAAGAACTCGACATTGACCACATATTCTTTAACTATACTTTACCTATCAATCATACTATCGTTTCAGGGTCCAGTACTGTACTTTCCAAAACAACCACCTCATTGAGGTAGCTTTCAATGTGAGCCTCTATTTCAGCTATTGGCTTTGATATTGGCTCAGTTATGGAGGTTGACTTCTACTTTACGATTTGAGGGTATCCTAATCCTTTGTTATCTGACATCTACACACCTAAGTTATCTTGATTATCACTTAATACATACACATAACAATTAATAGTTTTATATAAGTTATCTTTTATTTGATTTGACGATGAACTAATTCAATTCATCTCCTTTTTAAACTCTACATGAGTTATTTATATTTTCAATATTTCCCTTTGTTTCAAGGTTATAGCCTAAGGTCTAACCCACCTAAGGTTTTTAACCCTAAGCTCTGATACCAACTTGTAACTTTCATGGTGCTTCCAACCATAACACCTTACAAGGGTACGAATCAGCTTGCCACCGACTAAATCGGCGTCCCCTGTGGAGAGTCTGGCTTCGGTACATTCCACACAAGGAAGTCACCAGTGAGAGGCTCGGGGCTCTTCGCAAATTCATGCTTTATAGCTCGATACCAACTTGTAAAGCTCCCCAAAACTGGGTACTTGAAACCCGAATCCCTGGTGCTTCACGATACCATTTCTATGAGCGGAATAATACTAATAATAATAACAATAATATAAATATCAAACTTATCTTACATTTATCAAAGTCTAATCCCAATTACGCAACCTTTACTATAATTCTTTACATGATATATAATACATATCATTATCTTAATACAGTCTAACTATTACAAAAGATACCATTAAACACGATCTGTTTGCTTTCCTTTTCACTTGTTCTTGTCTGAACCTTCGAGTTGTTCATGCCTAGCTGAAAACATTTAAATTTAAGCAAGGATGAGCATTTGGGTGCCCAGCAAGTAATAACAATTAGAAATATAATTAGCTGAAAGAAATAAATGTTTTCTTTGTACATCACTTCTACAACGAATTTATAGTTGTGAAGTAAACTGAACCGATAATAATAACATAACAATTTTATCTCAAATTTTTGAAACTACGTATTGACTATATATATATATAGGGTAGTTGACATACTATGAACATTATTTTTAGTTTTCGCTAAGGTTTAGCAGAACTTCATTTGCAAACCGTCATAACTTACGGGCATTAGGTTGTACTTCCCATGGGCCCTGTATTGATCAATACTACATTACAAGAACGATACGATCGTTCACTCTGTCCGCCTTGGGCGCACAAAAGCTTTCCCGTGATCGAGATGTTCATACCTAGTCTGGAATTCGAACCAAAAAATTTTGATTGGATACAAAAAGGTTTTTATCATATTCAATGACATTTCAAAATTTGTGTCTAGCTGATCAAATAGCTTAGACGGCTTATATATACATATCAACATGTGATTAAATACAATGATTATCCAAGTGGGGACACTTGTATAACCATATATAGAAATTAACTAACAGAATATATATATCTGAATTATCATATACTAACATGTTGATAAACAATGATCAGATATAGAATATATCATAATAGGGTAAATAATATAGCATAATAATATAATTCTGAAACTTCTTACTCATGTCCATTGCATAAAGGAAATGCAAAGGTAAGATACTTACCTGATGCGCTGCTTACAGTTCGTAACTTAGTTCTATCTTTATATAACACCTATCAGTAATAAGATCATTTGATCGATTAGAATATTATACTATAATACATAGCACTGCTTATTGCAGTCAGCACATAACCTAATCACATTGTCACATATATTCCACAACCATTGAATCGCAAATAAACACACATATACAGTCAAAATATCTAAGTCCAGATCAATTTCTGAAACATGTCGGTATACCGACGGCTTTATTGGATAATTATCGAGTCTAAGACTCTATCTTGTAGTTCAATATTTGTAAGTATCAGTCATATTATTTTTAAATGACTTATAATAATTTTTAAACATTTATTATAATTTATCATGAATTTTCAAACACCAGAATCATTATTAAATGATTTAAATATTAAACAATTCTATTATCATTAATATTTAACTAATATTAAACTATAATTGAAACCAATGCCAAAATGTTAAAGTTATTTATAACAACTCAAAATACTTTTAAAGTATTAATATTACACTTAAATGATTTTTAAAAGAATTAAAATTATTTTAAATAATTATCATTAATATTAAAATATTATTCTTTGCATTATCTATCAAAATATTAGAAGTCATTAATTATAACTTAAAATATTTTTAATTCATTAATATCCTTATTAAATGATTTTTAAATAAATAAAACCATTTTAAAACTATTTATTTAATATAATTATTAAATAAACTTAATATCATTTATTATTAAATTAATATCATTAATATTAAATTATTAATGAAATTATCCTTTAAATATTAATTCAACCATCTGTCTCAACCGGACATAGTTGAATTACTAGCTAGTGGATTTACTGGTATTCTTAGGTCTTGGTGGGAAAAACATCTCACAGAAGAATCTAGAATATCAATTATTCATGTTATCTAGATGGATGATGACGGCAATCCCATCTTTGATGAAGATGCTGCTATTAGTCCGCATGACAGAGTTAATACTTTAATTTTCACCATTATTAAACATTTTGTTGGAACTGCTAGTAACATCACTGAAAGAATTCATGATCAGCTCAGTAACCTCACTTGTCCCATCCTAAGTTATTTAGGTGGTATAAAGATGTATTTACTTCACGAGTTATGATGCGCACTGATAGTAATAAACCATTTTGGAAAGAAAAATTTGTTAATGGTTTACCTTCTTTGTTTGCACATAAAGTTAGAGAAGAATTGAGTAAAAATTTAGGATATATTGATTATAACAATTTAACCTAAGGTGATATTATAAGTTATATTCAAAAAAATGGATTAAAAATGTGTATTGACTTTAAATTAGCTAAGCAAGCTAAGTAAAGATAAAAATAAAGCTAAATACGAGTTAGGCACCTTTTGTGAACAATATGGTTTACCCCCTGTGGCTCCCTCTAGAAGAAAGCACAGACACAAGCATAAACATATTGAGTCTCAGCATAAGAGTCATAACCGTTGTAAAAAGCGATACAATAAAGATAAGAATAATAAAAATACTAATCAAGATTCTTATTATAAGAAACCTAAGTCAACACACACAAAATCAACTAAAAAATCAAAGAAATTTGATAAGATTAAAATTGTCTGTCACAATTGTGGGCAGAAAGGGCATTAAAAGAGTGAGTGCAGAGTTAAGCAAAAATTAGTTCAGCTGAATATCTCTAAGGAAGATACTGAACATTTATTAAAGTTAAAAAGGATTGAAAACAACGTCAGTAACGAAGAAGCTTTTGATATCCCAGAATCTTCGTGTAATAGCAGCACTTGAAACGATGAATCAAATAGTTATAATGAAGTTACAGTTTGTGCTGAGGATTGCAGTAACAACTGTTGCAAAAGATTAAATGTAATTACCACAGAAGATGAAGAAAGTTCTTTGTTAATTGACTTAATTAGCAAGATTACTGATCCAGATTTAAAAATTTAGTACACAAAACAATTGAAAGATTTATTAACAAAAGATAAGAAAATTACTGATAAGGTTCTTAAAGCCAAAGAAAAACCTATTTTTAGTTTTAATAAAACACTTGAAAGATTTAAGTCCCTAATTAGAGAAGTCACTCCCCCTAAATTAAATCAAGAAGTCAAAAAACTCAAAAGAGAAATTTTTAATTTAAAATTAGACGTTGCTAATTTAAGAAAAGAAATTGAAGATAAAAAATCTGACCTTCAGGTTCATGATTCCTCTTCAAGTGAAGAAGATCATGAGACTGATCTTTTTGTTCAAGGTCTTTCTCTCAAAAGAATTAAAGATATCACCATCCAAAAATGGTATATCTCTATTAATTTGGCTATTGATAAAACTTTCTCGATACAACTTCCTACCTTGGTTGATACTGGTGCAGGTCTGAATTGTATTCAAGAGGGCCTTATCCCCACTAAATATTATAAAAAGACTAATGAAAAGCTCAATTCAGCTAATAGTAGTTAAATGGAAATAAAATATAAATTACCTAGAGTTCATATCTGTCAAGATAATATGTGCTTTAAAACCTCATTTGTTTTAATTCGAAATCTTACAGATAAAATCATTTTAGGATTACCATTTATATACTTATTATATCCATTCACTACCAATAATAAAGGATTAAGTTGTGAGCATTTAGGAAAAAAGATAACATTTAAATTTCTTATTAAACCAAATAAAAGAGATTTAAAATTTATTCAAAAAGAATCAATTTCCAAATCGGTAAATCTATTAAATTGCAAAGTTACACAATTAAGCTTTTTAAAGGAAGAAATTAAATACAAACAAGCTGAAGAACAACTTAAGAGTAAAAGAGTTCAAGAACAAATTTTCAATTTAAAAAATTATTTACAAGAAAATTTGTGTTCTGATTCTCCCAACGCCTTCTGGCATAAGAAGAAGCATATAGTTAGACTACCTTACGCTAAAGAATTTAAAGAACATTTAATTCCCACTAAAGCTAGACCAATTCAAATGAGTCATGAAAAAATGGAGTTATGCAAAAAGGAAATCAATGATCTCCTTAGCAAAGGTTTAATTAGACATAGTAAATCACCCTGGTCTTATCCTGCTTTCTATGTTAACAATGAAGCAGAAAAAGAAAGAGGTGTTCCTCGGCTAGTTATCAATTATAAACCATTAAATAAAGTTTTAGAGTGGATTAGGTACCCTTTGCCCAATAAAGAAGATCTCCTTAGTAGGTTAAGCACCTCCACTGTGTTCAGCAAATTTGACCTTAAGTCAGGATTCTGGAAAGTTGCTATCCACCCCAAAGTGATGAGATACAAAATAAAGATTCACCAATTCGCTTTATTCATTACGAATGGAATGTTCAAGTCATTTGGACTAAAAAATGCACCTAGTGAATTTCAGAATATTCTCAATAATATTTTGAACCCTTTCAGTCATTTTATCATTGTTTATATTGACGATATCCTTGTATTCTCCAAAACTATTGAAGAGCATATTAAGCATTTGAATTCGTTCTTCAAAACGGTTAAAACCAATGGTCTTGTTCTTTCACCTTCCAAGTGTAGTCTGTTTCTGACTAAAGTCTGGTTTCTCGGTCTAATCCTCTATCATGGACTCACATGGCCAATTGATAGAGCTATTCAATTCGCTGACCGGTTCCCAGATAAGATTACCGAGAAAACACAGCTACAGAGATTTTTGGGCTCGCTCAACTATATTGGCAAGTTTTACCAAAATCTCAGGAAGATTTGTAAGCCTCTTTTCCAGCACTTACAAAGTAATCCACCTCCATGGACTGACGTTCATACTTTCGTCATCCAACAAGTCAAAAAATACGTCAAGGTCTTGCCTTTCCTTGGCATTTCAAATGATTCAGCTTTCAAAATAGTTGAAATCGATACCTCTTACATTGGATTCGGTGGCATTCTCAAACAAAAGTTAACTCCCACTTCCTCAGAACAAATCGTCCGATTTCATTTCGGCGCATGGAATCCTACACAGTTAAATTACAATACTATTAAAAAAGAAATTTTATCACTTGTTTTATGTATTAATAAATTCCAACGTGATTTACTCAATCAAAAATTTCTAGTTAGAATAGATTTCAAATCAGTAAAATTTATTCTTGAACAAAACGTTGAGAACGTCGCCTCTAAGCATTCGTTCGCTAGATGGCAAGCTCTCCTCAGTATTTTTGATTTTGATATTGAATATATTAAAGGTAGTAACAATTCAGTTCCTGATTTTCTCACACGTGAATTCATCAACACAGGTACTGTCTCTACAACATGATTATACGAGGAGGATCATCTTCTCGTGGTTATGGTCGCTCTGTTAGCCCAGTCAATCAGTTAAAAAGAACTGTTGTTCCTCACCCAGTTACCCCAGTTGCTCAGCCCAGTTAAATTACTAAACATCAGATTCTTGGGACAATCCCCAAGCCCTATTCATTGGCTCTTGCTAGTCAACCTCAACCAATTGACCTATATGCTAATCAAACGAGGGCAACCTCATCCAAATCTAGTTATCCAGCCTCTGAATATCATGCTAAATATGATCAGCACCTATTTCACCTTGAGTTACACATAAAACCCAAAGATGACCCCATTAAACATGCAGCCCAGTATTTTCGTACTGGCTGGCATTTCCTCCCATGGGCTCCTTATAAATCCCTTAAATATTATCAGGATATCCTTCTTGAAACTGAGTCAGTATTCATTAAACCCATTTACGCTAATGATAATAAGTCCAAACTTCTTTATCATTCTCTTTATATTAAACAAAACCTAAGTTTTTCTGATTGGGGGAATCATCCTTCAGATCTCAAGTCACTCTCTAATCAAACTAGCTCTTATTGCTATTTTGATTATATTGAGGCTTGGAATAAAATCATTCTTCACCAAAATGAAGATCATAGTCATTCGTGGTTTTTATAATTCGACCACAAGTTCAAAAGTAAAATCCCCATGTGGTTCGCCCTTTGGTGGACTAGACTTGGTCTGTGTTTTGAGATTCTTCCAGATCCTCTCAAAACACAAGTTCTCCATTTTACTAATCATGCTAAGTATAATCCCGTCTTTGAAGGAGTTCCAGTTTTCCTTCTGTTCTGTAGTAAATATAAAATCTCATGGATCCTTAAGTGGCAATACGAGATTTTATCCCCTCAAGAAGTCACCATATTTTAGTCTCCATCATCCACCGGCATTCGGACAGCTCAGACTTCTTTATAACCCATTTCCCATGTGTCTCGCCGTTTTTACATCAAATGGAAATTCAGTGTCGATAGGATTGTTGGCCAAGTTCAAAAAGAATTTCCCCCTTCTCCTGTTCTGACCCCTCCCGTTACCATTACTCCCGCCATTGAGTCTTCAAGTAAATCATCCAAAAGGTCATCTAATAAATCTAAAGATAAATCAGTTGCCCCTACCCCCTGACTCACTTGATGTTGCTAATATCCATAGTTACTCTACAGCTCAGCTTAGGCTCTTCGCCGACGCTATTCATATGAGATCTGAGCAGTTAAACGAAGATATTGAAGCTTCAAAAAATGCTTCTTCACAGTCCAAAGAAGTTGAATCTAGTCAAAATGAAGAAGAAGACAATTGTGACCCTTATGGAACTATTAGTCTTCAGGATGCTCAGGATCCCTTTGCCTAATCGATCTTTAGTCAACAAGTTGTTTGCCTCATTCATCATCAAAGTGGATGTGATGAAGGCAGCCGACTTCCAGCACCTGCTCCGGCAGCTATCATTTAGCACCTACTCCGACAACCAGCTCCTGCCCTAGCAACATTAATCATTTCAGTCACATGCGTCAGGACCCAGCAGGCGCATAAATCAAAAGATTACACCAGCTTTTCCACCGAAAGCAGATTCCTGCGCATTTTGGTCAAAAGTTGCAGCTACTTTTACTTTTACTTTTACTTTCACTTTACTTTAGTAAATGTAATATGTTTCTTACTTTGTACTTTTACCTTAGTTAATGTAATAGTAACCTTGTAACAGTTCCTTTCCTTGATCTATAAAAGGAAACCGAACTCATTTGGTAAGGCAGACTTCAGAAGATGCTGAGTTCCTTCTCAGTCAAATCTTTAGCCTCTACCGTTGTTTAGCCTTTCTTTACCCCTCTTCTTCTAATGTTCTTAGTCAAGTAAATTTGTAAGTCATTTTATTTTATGCACTTGTAAATAGTTCAAGTTATTATCAATAAAACTGTTTTTATTTAATAAGGTTGTGTTTGTATGCGCTCTCTTGTTCTTCTCTTTTCATATTCTCATTCCGCCCCAAATGGTATCAGAGCCAAGTTGTTTGTTGTTTCTAACCGCTGAGTAAGATCTATTTAATCAACTTCTCTTTTCTGATTTCAAAACTTTCTTCTTTTCATTATTCCTAAGTCACCCGAACTGTCTGTAGTCCACCTAGTTCACTGCAAACCTTTTGTAAGTCTCCAGGTGTGAGCAGTGTCTGGTTTAAGAACATAGGTATAAGTCTTAATGATAGCCAGGGTATGAATGGAAGAATAATGCTTAAGAATTATTTTTGAAATTATTTAAAGATGAGTACATTATTCAGATCTAGCTCTTCAGTTAGTAACCGGTAAGCTTTGCCTCCTGTTCCAGACATAGTTAACCAAGAAGAACATAGTTATGAAAACATAAGTCAAGTAATCCATGATTGGAACATACCCAGAGTTTCTCCTAGAGAAATTTACCAGTCAACCTTTTTAGATAACTTTAAAACTGATTATAATGTTAAGACAGTTGAAAAGGTTTATGCAATTAACAAAGAATATGAAAATTGTAGTCTTTTATCTCTAGATGTTATTAAAAAACATAGAAAAAAGGTTATAATTTTATTCATATAGGTCTTGTTCAAGTTGCAGTTAAACCACTTCACATCAAAGGAATTAATTCATGTATCTACCTCTATCTTTAGACGCTTAGATTTTTGAATTATTATCCAAGTATTATTCGAGCTATGGAATCAAGTCTCGCATAATTGTCCTATCCATTTCAATTGCTTTCCGATTTCACCCTTAGCCTCAAGTGATCAAAATTTATTAAAAGCTTTAACATTAAATATTAAAACTTACGGTGAGATTACTCAAATGATCAAGGATCTCAAATTTTATAGCTTTGATTTATGTGATTTATTATAAGACTATGAAGTCAAACTTGAATGTTCATGCTCTTAATAAAAGTCCTAAAGATCAAACAATTTTAATTCAAAGCTCAACTAGTGATGCTAATGTCCAGATCCCGAGAACAATCCTCTGGAAGGATATTACTTTACCTAGTCAATGGACTTTACCACATGAGTTACCACAACAGCCTGTAGTTAACAATTTATTAAACATAGAAAATATTAGACAATTTTCAGATGGAACTGTTAAAATTAGTTTTGAACGTACTAGAAATCCAGTCATAATAGAAGATATTTCAAGTTCATCAGCACCTTCAGTTATCCATACTAGAAGAGACACTGAAATTCTTAGTAACCCTTCTATTAAAGACATTAAACTTAAAGGAATCCTTAATCAAGGTCAAGCTAGTCACCCCTGTTACACCTAGAATGATCCCGTTGAAGAAGAAGGCTCTTCTTCTCCGACGTCTTTCGAGTTTCCCACTCAATCTGATTTTAATGCCCCCATACATAACCAATTAAGAGTTATTAAAAAAGATTTTGTATTGGATTGGGATAATTTAGTCAAAGATTTTAACTCTAAGTCTAATAAAGAGAAAAGACATCTATTTAGATCTTATCACTCTACTGAAAAGGAAAGAGATAAGATAGTTAATAGATGGAAACGATTTATTAAAAATGAAGAATTAAACATTACTTTTTATGATTGGTATGAAAAATTTCAAAGTAAATGTAATGTTATTACTAAAACTAAGTGGGTTAAAGAAGATAAATCCAAAACTACTTCTAGTCATCCTCCATTAGAATCTATTATTATTCCGGTAAAAAATAATTCAGTCATCGCCAGTCTTTTTAAAATTTCCGATAATATCAAAGATGATAAAAAAATCATTGAACAATTAAATTTCAGTAATCAATACATAGCAACTGTTGGTAGACAGCTTGATAGAATTGAAGAAAAATTTGAAGAAACCACTATTAAAAGGCCTGATTTAAAAATTGAACAACCCGAACTAAAATTACCAGAAAATAGACATAAGTTAGGTTTACCTAATCAAGATAGTGAACTCACACATGCACTTGATAAATTATTTAAAAAACTCAAAAATGAAGCTAGTTAAAGTGGCACTATAGCTCTTATTGATCAAGTAGAATTTGATAATGAAAGCAGTAGTTCTTCTGAGCAGTCTAATACTATTTAAGACTTTAATGATCAGCTTAACAAATTAACTGTTAACAACACAAGTTTTACCGGATATTGGTACTCTAGACCAACTCCTCCGGATCTACAATTCGAAGGGAGAAATCTAGATAAACAATTCTTTGTTTCATCTAATAAAATATATGAATGGATTATTAATGGATTTAGTGAACAAGAAATTCTTAATAAACTAAATCATATGTCTATGGTAGCTAATAGCTATATTACAAAATTTAACCATCTGTCTCAACTGGACATAGTTGAATTACTAGCTAGTGGATTTACTAGTATTCTTAGGTCTTGGTGGGAAAAACATCTCACAGAAGAATCTAGAATATCAATTATTCATGTTATCCAGATGGATGATGACGGCAATCCCATCTTTGATGAAGATGTTGGAATTGGTCCGCCTGACGGAGTTAATACTTTAATTTTCACCATTATTAAACATTTTGTTGGAACTCCTAGTAACATCACTGAAAGAATTCATGATCAGCTCAGTAACCTCACTTGTCCCACCCTAAGTGATTTTAGGTGGTATAAAGATGTATTTACTTCACGAGTTATGATGCGCACTGATAGTAATAAACCATTTTGGAAAGAAAAATTTGTTAATGGTTTACCTTATTTGTTTGCACATAAAGTTAGAGAAGAATTGAGTAAAAATTTAGGATATATTGATTATGACAATTTAACCTATGGTGATATTATAAGTTATATTCAAAAAATTGGATTAAAAAATGTGTATTGACTTTAAATTAGCTAAGCAAGCTAGTAAAGACAAAAATAAAGCTAAATACGAGTTAGGCACCTTCTGTGAACAATATGGTTTACCCCATGTGGCTCCCTCTAGAAGAAAGCACATGCACAAGCATAAACATATTGAGTCTCAGCATAAGAGTCATAACCGTTGTAAAAAGCGATACAATAAAGATAAGAATAATAAAAATAATAATCAAGATTCTTATTATAAGAATTTATGTCATACAAAAAATCAATCAAAAAAAAAAAAAGAAATTTGATAAGAGTAAAATTATACATATGCATTTGATTGAATGCAGAAAGGGCATTACAAGAGAGTATAAAAAAAGCTTAGCTATCGACGTTGTTTTCAATCCTTATTAACTCTAATAAATGTTAGATTTCATTAGAGATATTCAAAGTGAGCTAATTTTGCTTAACTCAAAGACTCACTATCAGAATGCTTTTCTCGCTTCACAATCATGATGTATAATTTTACTCTTATCAAATTTCTTTGATTTTTTAGTTGATTTTTTGTGTGTTGACTTAGGTTAATAAAACACTTGAAAGATTTAAGTCCCCAAATAGAGAAGTCACTCTCCCTGAATTAAATCAAGAAGTCAATAAACTCAAAAGAGAAATTTCTAATTTAAAATTAGACGTTGCTACCCCTTTCAACCCCAAAAATTTGGTTTATAAAGAAGTAGGAAGAAAACATTTTCACCAAAAAATTGGTCAAAATCTTCAAAATTTCTTAGATTTTGTTAAAAAAATTTGTTTAAAAACAAATCAGACTGAATCTGAAACAAAGGATCACTCGATTGGTCCTGATCTATCAGTAAAATCGATCTAAATAGAAGACTTGTTTGATAACTATTTAAACAAAAATTCTTTCTTTGATCACTCTGCTTAAACTCAAACTGTTCTTGCATGAGTAAACTCATACCATAAGATCTAATGATACCATTCACCTAAACTGCTCCCTTACTGGAGTCTTACAACGGCGTAACGGGTCTTATGGCGATCTTAGGTGGTTTACGGCAAGTCAGGCAATTTAAAGTGGAGCCAAAGAAATAAGAGTTTGAAGAAACATTTAAAAACAAGACCTAACTGTTTTTAATCGAAACCACTGACAGAATCAAGAACCAACCGTATATCCTGTTTTCTTATGGCGATCTTAACTGTTTTCTTTTATTTATAAACATTTGAGGAAGGGATTATAGTATATCCTGAATCAAAATGTTTGAGGGAAGATCGAAGTACGAAGGACTTCGTCTTCATCTAACTAGAAGAAGGAAGCAACAAGCTTCTTCTTCGTCTAACTCTAGAGAGAAGGGAGAATGGACCTCAGAAGAGCTTTCTAGAGAGAGAAGCTCTGAGGCTATACTGAATTAAGCCTAAGTAACTCTGAACACTTCGAGTTACTTAAATAGAAAACTAAAAAGTAAATTACCATATAACAACAACGATAAGTTTTTATCAGAAAACTTAAACAGAAAAGAAAAGATTAAGAAGATGACCGGTGGATCAGTAAAGTAATCTCTTTCTTTTATTTATAAACATTTGAGGAAGGGATTACAGTATATCCTGAACCTAAATGTTTGAGGGAAGATCGAAGTACGAAGGACTTCGTCTTCATCTAACTAGAAGAAGGAAGCAACAAGCTTTTTTTCTTCGTCTAACTCTAGAGAGAAGGGAGAGCGAACCTCATAAGAGCTTTCTAGAGAGAGAAGCTCTGAGGCTATACTGAATTAAGCCTAAGTAACTCTGAACACTTCGAGTTACTTAAATAGAAAACTGAAAAGTAAATTACTATTAATCACGCAAGATTCACTATTACATTAACTGAAGTAAAAGTAATTTACTAAAGTAAAAGTAAAACTTAAGAAACATTTTACATTTACTTTTTACATTGGTAAATGTAAAAAACATTTAACTTGATTAAAAGAAAAAGTTATCCTTTTACTTTTACTTTTATAATTTACTAAAGTAAAAGACTTTTGCTTTACGGAAAGCAAAAGCTGAGATGATGGCTGGGCCATCACCACCGCTTGATGATCAAGATGCCTCTGGCGTCTTCTTCCTTAATCGTCCGTCTCGCCTCGGGTTGGTATATTGCCGGATGCATACTGTTGATCATCTTCTCAGATGAGTCACCACCTCCATACATTTTCACCTCAAAATTTTTATCCAGGAAATAACCCTTTCAACCCCAAAAATTTGGTTTATAAAGAAGGAAGAAGAAAAAAATTTCACCGAAAAATTGGTCAAAATCTTCAAAATTTCTTAGATTTTGTAAAAAAAAATTTGTTTAAAACAAATCAGACTGAATCTGAAAAAAATGATCACTCGTTTGGTCCTGATCTATTAGTAAAATCGATCTAAACAGAAGACTTATTTGTTAACTGTTTAAACAAAAATTCTTTCTTTGATCATTCCGCTTAAACTCAAACCGTTCTTGCATGAGTAAACTTATACCATAAGATCTAATGATACCCTTAGCCTAAACTTCTCCCTTACTGGAGTCTTACAACGGCGTAACGGGTCTTATGGCGATCTTAGGTGGTTTCCTGGATAAAAATTTTGAGGTGGAAATGTATGGGGGTGGTGACTCATCTGAGAAGATGATCAAGAATACCATCCCAAGGACTACACCAACCTGAAAAGTAGATTTTACCGATTAAGGAAGAAGATGCCAGAGGCATGTTCAGTCACCGACAGGTGATGGCCCAGCCGTCATCTCAACTTTTGCTTTCCGTATAGCAAAAGTCTTTTACTTTAGTAAATTGTAAAAGTAAAAGTAAAAGAATAGCTTTTGCTTTTACTTAAGTTAAATGTTTTTTACATTTACCATTGTAAAATGTTTCTTACGTTTTACTTGTACTTTAGTAAATTACTTTTACGCCATCGTAATAGTGAATCTCATGATTCAAAGAGTAATTTACTTTTTAGTTTTCTATTTAAGTAACTCGAAGTGTTTAGAGTTACTTAGGCTTAATTCAGTATAGCCTCAGAGCTTCTCTCTCTAGAAAGCTCTTTCCGAGGTCCGCCTCCTTCTCTAGAAAGTTGACGAAGAAGAAGATTGTTGCTTCCTTCTTCTAGTTAGATGAAGACGAAGTCCTTCGTACTTCGATCTTCCCTCAAACTTTTAGATTCAGGATATACTGTAATCCCTTCCTCAAATGTTTATAAATAAAAGAAAAAGATTACTTTACCGATTCACCGATCATCTTCTTAATCTTTTCTTTTTTCTGTTTAAGTTTTCTGATAAAAACTTATCGCCGCTGTTATATGGTATCAGAGCCACATAGTTGGTTCTTGATTCTGTCAGTGGTTTCGAATAAAAATAGTTAGGTCTTATTTTTAAATGTTTCTTCAAACTTTTATTTCTTTGGCTCCACTTTCAATCGCCTGACCTGCCGTAAACCACCTAAGATCGCCAAAAAACCCGTTATGCCGTTGTAAGACTCCAATAAGGGAGTAGTTTAGGCTAAGGGTATCATTAGATCTTATGGTATGAGTTTACTCATGCAAGAACGGTTTGAGTTTAAGCGGAATGATCAAAGAAAGAATTTTTGTTTAAACAGTTAACAAATAAGTCTTCTGTTTAGATCGATTTTACTGATAGATCAGTACCAATCGAGTGATCCTTTGTTTCAGATTCAGTCTGATTTGTTTTTAAACAAATTTTTTTTACAAAATCTAAGAAATTTTAAAGATTTTGACCAATTTTTCGGTGAAAAGTTTTTCTTCAAACTTTTATTTCTTTGGCTCCACTTTCAATCACCTGACTTGCCGTAAACCACCTAAGATCGCCATAAGACCCGTTACGCTATTGTAAGACTCCAGTAAGGGAGCAGTTTAGGCTAAGGGTATCATTAGAACTTATGGTATGAGTTTACTCATACAAGAACGGTTTGAGTTTAAGCGGAATGATCAAAGAAAGAATTTTTGTTTAAACAGTTAACAAATAAGTCTTCTGTTTAGATCGATTTTATTGATAAATCAGGACCAATCGAGTGATCCTTTGTAACAAATTAACTGTTAACATCACAAGTATTACCAGAAATTAGTACTCTAGACCAACTCCTCCGGATCTACAATTCGAAGAGAGAAATCTAGATAAACAATTCTCTGTTTCATCTAATAAAATATAAATATTATAAAAAGATTAGTGAAAAGCTCAATTCAGTTAATGGTAGTCAAATGGAAATAAAATATAAATTACCTAAAGTTCACATCTGTCAAGATAATATGTGTTTTAAAACTTCATTTGTTTTAATTCGCAATCTTATAGATAAAATTATTTTAGGATTACCATTTATATACTTATTATATACATTCACTACTAATAATAAAGGATTAAGTTGTGAGCATTTAGGAAAAAAAATTACATATAAATTTCTTATTAAACCAAATGAAAGAGATTTAAAATTTATTCAAGAAGAATCAATTTCCAAATCGATAAATCTATTAAATTGCAAAGTTACCCAATTAAGCTTTTTAAAGGAAGAAATTAAATACAAACAAGTTGAAGAACAACTTAAGAGTAAAAGAGTTCAAGAACAGATTGTCAATTTAAAAAATTATTTACAAAAAAATTTGTGTTCTGATTCTCCCAACGCCTTTTGGCATAGGAAGAAGCATGTAGTCTGTAAGACCCCGAATTTTATGAAATAAAAGTATTCAATTTTTCTATTTAGTAAATGGTTAAATTGATAAAAGGTTAAAGTTAAGGGTGATATATGTAAATATTTTAAATAAGCAAGTGGTTATAAAATACTCATTGTTGTCGGAGAATATTCGTTTGGTCGTGGAATATTCTTCCTGTCGGGAAATATTCGTACGACGGCGCAACCTTTTGTGGGGCCCATAACGGAAAGTGATTGGATGAAGAAAACGACAAGTATAAGTTGTTTATAAATAACGGTGTAGTTGTTACCGTTAATATTGTTGGAATACCCGGTGGTTAAAACACAGTAATATGCGTGGTTGCACAAGAAGAAGACTGCAGTATTGCACCAATTATTGATTCTTACGTAAGAAGGCACTACTCAAAAATTGTTACAAATAATTATTATTCAATATTTTATTTTGATTCAATAATTTTGCGTTGATATTTTATATTATTGTTGTTTTAATAATTGTCAACGAGACAAGATTTTCCATTATCAAATTAATAATTCATATTATTTGAATAATATTATTAGATAGCATTATTGGAAATGTCTAGAAAGTTCTGTCTAAGGAGAGGTTTGGTCATCTAATTGCGTGCCAGTAAGGAGAAATCCTTATTGGAAAGCCCCCTCTTTCCTGGGAACTGCCTGGTTGTCATTATTGTGATTCTGTAATATTATTTGTGAATAATTAATTATTGATTTATATGATAAGGAAAATATTCATTTTATGTGGATATAGATGAAGAAATTTTTTTTAAAGTGACAATTGTTGAAAATTGATATTTTATCTTTTTTGATAAAATAATATTTTATTATATTATTATAATATAATAATGATGATATTTTTACAATGAATGTGTGATATATGAGTATATGAGGAGAAATAGTATTTTTATTGCATTAAATGATTAACACGTGTTTTGTGTGTCGGTGGACCCCATTTCTTGGATCGAAATTTGATTATAGCTTTGTAAAATCGTCTCAGTATATGGATTTTATCAATTTTCATTTGAAATTTAAAACATTCTTCTGTAAAGTTGTAGAGAATTGAATTTCCTATAAAAAGTTGCAAAATTCGAATTTTTTTGATAAAAGGGCTATTTATTATGAATTATTGAAGTTCTGAAGTTCCGAAATAATTGATTTTTGGAGTTTAAAATATTTTAAATATAAAAAATGTTCTTTGTATTCTTGGTGGGTTGTCAAACATAATGACTTGGATGATTCAAAGGTTGGCATGAAAATTTAATATATATATATTATTAATTTATTAAATTTTCTGCTTTGGTGTTCTAAGCAATTTCCTATAAATAGGTGCTTAGGTTAGAATTGAAAATCACACCGGAAACTGAAGTTTTCTCTCTATTTCTCTCTCTATATTATCGAGTGTATTCTTGTGAGTATTTTGATATCTTGAGTGTTGCTATACGGTGCAAGTTCGTTCAGCGTTATTCCAGTCAGAAGTACTGCTCTTTTGAGGTAAGGGATAGTAAGGGATTGTAAGGGATAGTAAGAGGTGTTATATTCTTCTTAAAATGATATTTTCTTCAATATCATTACGCCAAAATATTGGTTGGAATTTTTTTATCAAATTTGGAACTTTTTCATGTCGGGGTTACTATTCATGAGTTACTATTCACGAGTTACTATTCATGAGTTACTATTCATGAGTTACTATTCACAATTTACTATTCATGAGTTACTATTCACAACGGGTTACTATTCATGAGTTACAATTCATGAGTTACTATTCACGAGTTACTATTCATGAGTTACTATTCACGGATACTATTCACTATAAAATTGGTTTCTTTTTCTAACCAAATTATAGCTAATTTATGAATATTACTCTGGAGATTAAAAATATGTATTGATTATATTGATTTTATTATCATATATAACATTTTTATAACCCTGATGTTGAAATTCTCTTTCACTAGAGTGTAAAGATGGGTAGATTATTGGTATGATCATGACTAGGGTTCTCTTTAGCCAGTAGTGAAAAATTGAATTATGACTGGTATGATCATGACCATTGAATTTATAATTGAATATCTTTAGCTTAAGTGCAAAGGTGAATTGATCAACATGGTTATAATTATTGTTTATATAAATTCTGAAATGATTATATATTTCTTTAAGATAGAATATCTTTGGCCTGTAGTGCAAAGATGAATGATTTCTGATGAATATCTTTAGCCAGTAGTGTGAAGATGAACAGGTATTTAGATGAACATGACTAAATGATGAATATCTTTGGCCTGTAGTGCAAAGATGAATTGTTAATGAATATCTTTGGCCCGTAGTGCAAAGATGACCTGTTGTTGAATTTCTTTGGCCTGTAGTGCAAAGATGAATTGTTGATGAATATCTTTGGCCCGTAGTGCAAAGATGAGCTGTTGTTGAATATCTTTGGCATGTAGTGCAAAGATGGTCTGTTGATGAATATCTTTGGCCCGTAGTGCAAAGATGAATTTATTAGTAGGATTATGAATATGAATTGTGATTTGTTATAACCATGATCTTTGATGTTTTAGGTGATGAAAATTAACTTTGTCCTAGATGAGGAAATGAATTTAGAACTACATTTACGATTATGAGTTATACACGTGATTGTGGACAGGAATTGTTGATTAATGTAACAGGGATAAAACATTGTTGATGGACTTTAAAATGGAGAAGATATAGATTTTATGGTCTATTTGACTCTTCTAATGGATTGTTCGTTCCGCTGCAACTATGGTTGACAAGTTTTATCATCTACCATATGTTCTAAATCTCTGATTTATTACTGATGAAGACTATTGATAATTTATTTATCTTTAGTCATAATATTCTTTACTGAGCTAGTTGTGCTCACCCTTTTGCTTCACAATTCCTTTTGTAAAAAAGTGTGTAGCCGGGTCGAAGCGGGGAATAACAAGGAATAGAAGCGGTGGTCTATAGATGTTGAGGGTGAGGTGAATTTAACTTCGAAGGGTGTTTTGCCACTATCATACAAGATGTCTAATGACATACAACCTTGTGTCATCATAAGACAGGGTTGTGCTCATCCACTTGCTGAGTATATCTACCAGCACTATTTATATGATCTTGGAGTCTATTTGAAATATAACTCTCAATTAGAGACAATGGAGATAATGATATGTCAAGAGAAGACTCGCCATTGGGAAGAATATGATAGTAATCTTCTCATTTTTTTTTGGGGTCTATTGGGTCAACCAAGGATAATTCTGTGGGCATTTGATATCTATCATTCATGGCCTCCCATGTACGAAGGTTTCCTTGAGCACTTCCCAAAGATTTATATTTCTAAAATAGTTTTCAACTATACCTTTATGTAAGGTGTCATTATGAGGTGTTGTCCACGGTTGGGACATGAGTCATAGTTGATATATATTTGTATCCAAACTCACAGCATATGTGTTGTTGTATTTTGCACGACAATTGTTGTAATAAAGTTGTAGTTGTTTTCTGTACCATGTATTTGGCGACTCAGAATGGGTTGGATGGAATGGACCTGTTTTGGGGTCGTCACATAGTCAGACTACCATATGCTAAAGAATTTAAAGAACATTTAATTCCCACTAAAGCTAGACCGATTCAAATGAGTCATGAACAAATGGAGTTATGAAAAAAGGAAATCAATGATCTCCTTAGCAAAGGTTTAATTAGACATAGTAAATCACCCTGGTCTTGTCCTGCTTTCTATGTTAACAATGAAGCAGAAAAAGAAAGAGGTGTTCCTCGCCTAGTTATCAATTATAAACCATTAAATAAAGTTTTAGAGTGGATTAGATACCCTTTGCCCAATAAGGAAGATCTCCTTAGTAGGTTAAGCTCCTCTACTATCTTCAGTAAATTTGACCTTAAGTCAGGATTCTGGCAAGTTGCTATGCACCCCAAATGATGAGATACAAAATAAAGATTCACCACTCCGTTCGGTCATTACGAATGGAATGTTCAGTTATTTGGACTAAAAAATGCACCTAGTGAATTTCAGAATATTCTCAATAATATTTTGAACCCTTTCAGTCATTTTATCATTGTTTATATTGACGATATCCTTGTATTCTCCAAGACTATTGAAGAGCATATTAAGCATTTGAATTCGTTCTTCAAAACGGTTAAAACCAATGGTCTTGTTCTTTCACCTTCCAAGTGTAGTCTGTTTCTGACTAAAGTCAGGTTTCTCGGTCTAATCCTCTATCATGGACTCACACGCCCAATTGACAGAGCTATTCAATTCGCCGATCGGTTCCCAAATAAGATTACCGACAAAACACAGCTACAGAGATTTTTGGGCTCGCTCAACTATATTGGCAAGTTTTACCAAAATCTCAGGAAGATTTGTAAGCCTCTTTTCCAGCGCTTACAAAGTAATCCACCTCCATGGACTGATGTTCATAATTCCGTCATCCAATAACTCAAAAAATACGTCAAGGTCTTGCCTTGCCTTGGCATTTCAAATGATTCAGCTTTGAAAATAGTTGAAACCGATGCCTCTGACATTGGATTCGGTGGCATTCTTAAACAAAAGTTAACTCCCACTTCCTCAGAACAAATCGTCCGATTTCATTCCGGCGCATGGAATCCTAGACAGTTAAATTACCGTACTATTAAAAAAGAAATTTTATCACTTGTTTTATGTATTAATAAATTCCAACGTGATTTACTCAATCAAAAATTTCTAGTTAGAATAGATTAAATTTTGAGGTGGAAATGTATGGAGGTGGTGACTCATCTGAGAAGATGATCAACAGCGCCATCTGGCGACGGCACCAACCGGAGCAGAGACAGACCAGTCAAGGAAGAAGACGCCAGAGGCATCATCGGTCACCGACAGGTGATGGCCCAGCCATCATCTCAGCTTTTGCTTTCCTTAAAGCAAAAGTCTTTTACTTTAGTAAATTATAAAAGTAAAAGTAAAAGAAAATTATTAATTTTACGTTCATGTATCCCCAAATGGTATCAAAGCTTTAACAAGAGAACGCATACAAATACAATCTTATTAAATAAAAATAGTTTTATTGATAATAACTTGAACTATTTACAAGTGCAAAAAATAAAATGACTTACAAATTTACTTGACTAAGAACATTAGAAGAAGAGGGGTAAAGAAAGGCTAAACAGCGGTAGAGGCTAAAGATTCGACTGAGAAGGAACTCAGAGTCTTTTGAAGTCTGCCTTACCAAATGAGTTTGGTTTCCTTTTTTAGATCAAGGAAAGGAACTGTTACATGGTTACTATTACATTAACTAAGGTAAAAGTACAAAGTAAGAAACATATTACATTTACTAAAGTAAAGTGAAAGTAAAAGTAAAATTAGCTGCAACTTTTGACCAAAATGCGTAGGAATCTGCTTTCGGTGGAAAAGCTGGTGTAATCTTTTGACTTATGCTTCTTTGGGTCCCCGACGATGTGATTGAAATGATTAATTCGCTAGAAGGTGAGTCGGGTCTTTGAGCAGTCTTGAATGATGGTCGCCAGAGCGCGGTGTTGGAAGTTGGCTGCCTTTATCACATCCTCTTTGATTGATTGATGAATGAGGCAAATAACTTGTTGACTAAAGACTGATCAGGCGAAGGGATCCTGAGCATCCTAAAGACTAATAGTGCCATAAGGGTCACAATTGTCTTCTTCTTCATTTTGACTAGATTCAACTTCTTCGGACTGTGAAGAAGCATTTTCTAAAACTTCAATATCTTCGTTTATGATTTAGTTTATTAAGAATTTCTTGTTCACTAAATCCATCAATATTCCATTCATATATTTTATTAGATGAAATAGAGAATTGTTTATCTAGATTTCTCTCTTCGAATTGTAGATCCGGAGGAGTTGGTCTAGACTACCAATTTCTGGTAATACTTGTGTTGTTAACAGTTAATATTTTAAGCTGATCATTAAAGTCTGAAACAGTATTAGACTGCTCAGAAGAACTACTACTTTCATTATCAGATTCTACTTGATCAATAAGAGATATAGTGCCACTTGAACTTGCTTCATTTTTGAATTTTTTAATTAATTTATCAAATGCGTGTGTGAGTTCACTATCTTGATTAAGTAAACCTAACTTATGTCTATTTTCTGGTAATTTTAGTAAGGGTTGTTCAATTTTCGAATCAGACCTTTTAATAGTGGTTTCTTCAAATTTTTCTTCAATTCTATCAAGCTGTCTACCAACAGTTGCTAGGTATTGATTACGGAAATTTAATTGTTCAATGATTTTTTTATCATCTTTGATATTATCGGAAATTTTAAAAGGACTGGCGATGACTGAATTATTTTTTACCGGAATAATAATAGATTCTAATGGAGGATGACTAGAAGTAGTTTTGGATTTATCTTCTTTAACCCATTGAGTTTTAGTAATAACATTACATTTACTTTGATATTGTTAATACCAATCATAAAAAGTAATGTATAATTCACCATTTTTAATAAATCGTTTCCATCTATTAACTATCTTATCTCTTTCCTTTTCAGTAGAGTGATTAGATCTAAATTGATGTCTTTTCTCTTTATTAGACTTAGAGTTAAAATCTTTGATTAAATTATCCCAATCCAATACAAAATCTTTTTTAATAACTCTTAATTGGTTATGTATGGGGGCATTAAAATTAGATTGAGTGGGAAACTCAGAAGACGTCGGAGAAGAAGAGCCTTCTTCTTCAACGGGATCATACTGGGTGTAACAAGGGTGACTAGCTTGACCTTGATTAAGGATTCCTTTAAGTTTAATGTCTTTAATAGAAGGGTTACTAAGAATTTCAGTGTCTCTTCTAGTATGGATAACTGGATTTCTCGTACGTTCAAAACTAATTTTAACAGTTCCGTCTGAAAATTGTCTAATATTTTCTATGTTTATAATTGATAACTAGGCGAGGAACACCTCTTTCTTTTTCTGCTTCATTGTTAACATAGAAAGTAGGACAAGACCAGGGTGATTTACTATGTCTAATTAAAAATATTAACTCCGTCAGGCGGACCAATACCAGTATCTTCATCAAAGATATTTTTATTATTCTTATCTTTATTGTATCGCTTTTTACGACGGTTATGACTCTTATGCTGAGACTCAATATTTTTGGATGGTGATATCTTTAATTCTTTTGAGAGAAAGACCTTGAACAAAAAGATCAGTCTCATCTTTATAGAAAGCAGGACAAGACCAGGGTGATTTACTTCTCATATGAATAGCGTCGACGAAGAGCCTAAGCTGAGCTGTAGAGTAACTATGGATATTAGCAACATCAAGTGAGTCGGGGGGGCAACTGATTTATCTTTAGATTTATCAGATGACCTTTTGGATGATTTAGTGGAAGACTCAATGGCGGGAGTAATGGTAACTGGAGGGGTTAGAACAGGAGAAGGGGGAAATTCTTTTTGAACTTGGCCAACAATCCTATCGACACCGAATTTATCCCACCATTTGATGTAAAAACGGCGAGACACATGGGCAATGGGTGATAAAGAAGTCTGAGCTGTCCGAATGTCGGTGGACAATGGAGACTGAAATATGGTGACTTCTTGAGGGGATAAAATCTCGTATTGCCACTTAAGGATCCACGGGATTTTATATTTACTACAGAACAGAAGGAAAACTGGAACTCCTTCAAAGACTGGATTATACTTAGCATGATTAGTAAAATGGAGAACTTGTGTTTTGAGAGGATCTAGAAGAATCTCAAAACACAGACCAAGTCTAGTCCACCAAAGGGTGAACCACATGGGGATTTTACTTTTGAACTTGTGGTCGAATTGTAAATCATTTGGGGATACATGCCTCTGACATTGGATTCAGTGGCATTCTCAAACAAAAGTTAACTCCCACTTCCTCATAACAAATCGTCCGATTTCATTCCGGCGCATGGAATCCCACACAGTTAAATTACAGTTATTAAAAAAGATTTTGTATTTGATTGGGATAATTTAGTCAAAGATTTTAACTCTAAGTCTAATAAAGAAAAAAGACATCTATTTAGATCTAATCACCCCACTGAAAATGAAAGAGATAAGATAGTTAATAGATTGAAACGATTTATTAAAAATGAAGAATTAAACATTACTTTTTATGATTGGTATAAACAATATCAAAGTAAATGTAATGTTATTACTAAAACTAAGTGGGTTAAAGAAGATAAATCCAAAACTACTTCTAGTCATCCTCCATTAGAATCTATTATTATTCCGGTAAAAAATAATTCAGTCATCGCCAGTCCTTTTAAAATTTCCGATAATATCAAAGATGATAAAAAAATCATTGAACAATTAAATTTCAGTAATCAATACCTAGCAACTGTTGGTAGACAGCTTGATAGAATTCAAGAAAAATTTGAAGAAACCACTATTAAAAGGCCTGATTCAAAAATTGAACAACCCTTACTAAAATTACCAGAAAATAGACATAAGTTAGGTTTACCTAATCAAGATAGTGAACTAACACATGCAATTGATAAATTATTTTAAAAACTCAAAAATGAAGCTAGTTCAAGTGGCACTATAGCTCTTATTGATCAAGTAGAATCTGATAATGAAAGCAGTAGTTCTTTTGAGCAGTCTAATACTGTTTCGGACTTTAATGATCAGCTTAACAAATTAACTGTTAACAACACAAGTATTACTGGAAATTGGTACTCTAGACCAACTCCTCCGGATCTACAATTCGAAGAGAGAAATCTAGATAAACAATTCTCTATTTCATCTAATAAAATATATGATTGGATTATTGATGGATTTAGTGAACAAGAAATTCTTAATAAACTAAATCATATGTCTATGGTAGCTAATAGCTATATTAAAAAATTCAACCATCTGTCTCAACCGTACATAGTTGAATTACTAGCTAGTGAATTTACTGGTATTCTTAGGTCTTGGTGGGAAAAACATCTCACAGAAGAATCTAGAATATCAATTATTCATGCTATCCAGATGGATGATGACGGCAATCCCATCTTTGATGAAGGTGCTGGTATTGGTCCGCCTGACGGAGTTCATACTTTAATTTTCACCATTATTAAACATTTTGTTGGAACTCCTAGTAATATCACTGAAAGAATTCATGATCAGCTTAGTAACCTCACTTGTCCCACCCTAAGTGATTTTAGGTGGTATAAAGATGTATTTACTTCACGAGTTATGATGCGCACTGATAGTAATAAACCATTTTGGAAAGAAAAATTTGTTAATGGTTTACCTTCTTTGTTTGCACATAAAGTTAGAGAAGAATTGAGTAAAAATTTAGGATATATTGATTATGACAATTTAACCTACGGTGATATTATAAGTTATATTCAAAAAATTGGATAAAAAATGTGTATTGACTTTAAATTAGCTAAGCAAGCTAGTAAAGATAAAAATAAAGCTAAATACGAGTTAGGCACCTTCTGTGAATAATATGGTTTACCCCCTGTGGCTCCGTCTAGAAGAAAGCACAGGCACAAGTATAAACATATTGAGTCTCAGCATAAGAGTAATAACCGTCGTAAAAAGCGATACATTAAAGATAAGAATAATAAAAATACTAATCAAGATTCTTATTATAAGAAACCTAAGTCAACACACAAAAAATCAACTAAAAAATCAAAGAAATTGGATAAGAGTAAAATTGTCTGTCACAATTGTGGGCAGAAAGGGCATCAAAAAAGTGAGTGCAGAGTTAAGCAAAAATTAGCTCAGTTGAATATCTCTAATGAAGATACTGAACATTTATTAGAGTTAATAAGGATTGAAAACAACGTCAGTAATGAAGAAGCTTTTGATATCCCAGAATCTTCGTGTAATAGCAGCACTTGTAACAATGAATCAAATAGTGATAACGAAGTTACAGTTTGTGCTGAGGATTGCAGTAACAACTGTTGCAAAAGATTAAATGTAATTACCAAAGAAGATGAATAAAGTTCTTTGTTAATTGACTTAATTAGCAAGATTACTGATCCAGATTTAAAAATTTAGTACACAAAATAATTGAAAGATTTATTAACAAAAGATAAGAAAATTACTGATAAGGTTCTTAAAGCCAAAGAAAAACCTATTTTTAGTCTTAATAAAACACTGAAAAGATTTAAGTCCTCGATTAGAGAAGTCACTCTCCCTGAATTAAATCAAGAAGTCAATAAACTCAAAAGAGAAATTTCTAATTTAAAATTAGACGTTGCTAATTTAAGAAAAGAAATTGAAGATAAAAAAATTTGACCTTCAGGTTCATGATTCCTCTTCAAGTGAAGAAGATCATGACTTGGCTAAATCTTCAGGTGTTAAAGATGAGATTGATCTTTTTGTTCAAGGTCTTTCTCTCAAAAGAATTAAAGATATCACCATCCAAAAATGGTATATCTCTATTAATTTGGTTATTGATAAAACTTTCTCGATGCAACTTCCTGCCTTGGTTGATACTGGTGCAGATCTTAATTGTATTCAAGAGAACCTTATCCCCCCTAAATATTATAAAAAGACTAGTGAAAAGCTCAATTCAGCTAATGGTAGTCAAATGGAAATAAAATATAAATTACCTAAAGTTCATATATGTCAAGATAATATGTACTTTAAAACCTCCTTTGTTTTAATTCGCAATCTTACAGATAAAATCATTTTAGGATTACCATTTATATACTTATTTAAGAACAGATTGTCAATTTAAAAAATTATTTACAAGAAAATTTGTGTTCTAATTCTCCCAACGCCTTCTAGCATAGGAAGAAGCATGTAGTCAGACTACCTTATGCTAAAGAATTTAAAGAACATTTAATTTCCACTAAAGCTAGACCAATTCAAATGAGTCATGAACAAATGGAGTTATGCAAAAAGGAAATCAATGATCTCCTTAGCAAAGGTTTAATTAGACATAGTAAATCACCCTGGTCTTGTCCTGCTTTCTATGTTAACAATGAAGCAGAAAAAGAAAGAGGTGTTCCTCGCCAAGTTATCAATTATAAACCATTAAATAAAGTTTTAGAGTGGATTAGGTACCCTTTGCCCAATAAGGAAGATCTCCTTAGTAGGTTAAGCTCCTCCACTATCTTCAGTAAATTTGACCTTAAGTCAGGATTCTGGCAAGTTGCTATGCACCCCAGTGACAGATAGAAAACAGCATTCACCACTCCGTTTGGTCATTACGAATGGAATGTTCAGTCATTTAGACTAAAAAATGCACCTAGTGAATTTCAGAATATTCTCAATAATATTTTGAACCCTTTCAGTCATTTTATCATTGTTTATATTGACGATATCCTTGTATTCTCCAAGACTATTGAAGAGCATATTAAGCATTTGAATTCGTTCTTCAAAACGGTTAAAACCAATGGTCTTGTTCTTTCACCTTCCAAGTGTAGTCTGTTTCTGACTAAAGTCTGGTTTCTCGGTCTAATCCTCTATCATGGACTCACATGCCCAATTGACAGAGCTATTCAATTCGCCGACCAGTTCCCAGATACGATTACCGATAAAACACAGCTACAGAGATTTTTGGGCTCGTTCAACTATATTGGCAAGTTTTACCAAAATCTCAGGAAGATTTGTAAGCCTCTTTTCCAGCGCTTACAAAGTAATCCACCTCCATGGCCTGACGTTCATACTTTCGTCGTCCAACAACTCAAAAAATACGTCAAGGTCTTGCCTTGCCTTGGCATTTCAAATGATTCAGCTTTCAAAATAGTTGAAATCGATGCCTCTGACATTGGATTCGGTGGCATTCTCAAACAAAAGTTAACTCCCACTTCCACAGAACAAATTGTCCGATTTCATTCCGGCGCATGGAATCCTACACAGTTAAATTAAAGTATTATTAAAAAAGAAATTTTATGACTTGTTTTATATATTAATAAATTCCAACGTGATTTACTTAATCAAAAATTTATAGTTAGAATAGATTGCAAATCAACAAAATTTATTCTTGAAAAATACGTTGAGAACGTCGCCTCTAAGCATTCGTTCGCTAGATGGCAAGCTCTCCTCAGTATTTTTGATTTTGATATTGAATATATTAAAGGTAGTAACAATTCAGTTCCTGATTTTCTCACGCGTGAATTCATCAACACAGGTACTGTCTCTACAACATGAGTATAGGAGGAGGATTATCTTCTCGTGGTCATGGCCGCTCTGCTGGCCCAGTCAATCAGTTAAAAGGAAATTGCGATGATTTGGGAACCTTTATGCCAAAAATTTGCGAGAGTAACCTAAGATAGGTCAGCCACTGATAAACCCAAAATGGAGGAAAGTCTCTCCATGCTTTCTCATTTTAATTACTTGTAAACACAATTAATTGTAATTTCATTCCATATCTATCTCCATGTAATGAGAAATATGAAGAAATATATGCATATACATATTTAATTTAACATGCTATCCTGTATTACAAACAGCTGACATCCGTGTTGTAGGATAAAATTCCTAAAACAGAAACATCATATATCATGTTAATTTTATACATTCCCTAAAGACTAAACTATGCAAGTCTTTTGTAGGGAACCAATCGGACCCACTACCCGGTCAAAATCCAAAAAGGCTCCAAGCCTGCAGTCAATCATGTCATCATCTGACCGGACTGACCTTAATCCAGTTTCTCGCAAAGAATTCGACAGATTAAGCAAACAAATTACAGATTTAGATGTTCTGCTCAAAGAACTACACCAGTCTACTCAGGGTCCAAAGATACCCGTACATGCTGAATCCTCTATACAAGGGGGAACCCAGGTCATTATAATACCTGAACTACAGTTAGATACGACTAACAAAATTCATGATGCCACACATCTCACAGGATATCCCGACACCGGTGACATCAAAAAGAAAGTCCTCCAAATGGAAGAAACCCTTCGTGCTATCAAAGGAATTGGAACACACGGAAGTGTTTCATATGCTGACCTTTGCATTTTCCCTAGTGTTCATTATCCAGAAAAGTTTAAGATTCTTAACTTCAAAAAATATGTCGGGTTAGGAGATCCTTACACACATTTGAAGGTATTTATCGGAGAACTTAGATCTTATGCAGAGGACGAGAAGCTCAGAATGTAATTGTTCCAGAAAAGTCTGACTGGAGAAGCCCGTTCATGGTATACCATATTAGACAACTCAAAGATCCATAGCTGGGAAGAGCTAGTACATGCCTTCCTCACACAATACAACTTCCAGTTTCAGATGGCTCCTTACCGGTATCAAATTACCAAGGTTAAGAAACAGTCTAACAAGTCTTTCAGAGAGTATGCTCAAAGGTGGAGACGCCTGGCTGCCCCAGTTATTCCTTCCATGACAGAATTAGAAATGGTCATGACTTTCATAGATATACAAGAAGCTCATTTCTATTAAAGAGTTTTAGCCGGCATCGGTTAACCATTTTCTAAAATGGTCAAACATGGGGAGATGGCTGAGATGAGATTAAAATTAGAAAAAATTCAAGACCTAGCTGCCCAAAGCTGTTGCTGAGCACATCCAATCCAGAAATTATGGAAACAACCCCCGGAGGGTCCATAAAAAGAAAGAGGAAGATGTTTCCCTAATACTACAGGGTCAAAAAGGCAATCAGAACATGCCAATCCAAAGGAGAAGTTACACTCCCTTTCAAGCACAGTCTTCGAACCCTCCAATACCAAAAGGTGGAGAAGTCAAACGCCCTCGAGTGTTCACACCCTTAGGGGACTCACTCGAGAATATTCTCACTCTTCTGACAACACAGAAGAAAATCACGCATCTTCTTCCACCAGCCAACCCTAATGGACGGGGTTTCAATGCTGCTCGAAAATGTGCTTATCACGCCGGGGCAACTGGACATGATACTCAGGATTGACAACGGTGAGATCTTGGTCACCAAGCCAGATCAACCTCACGTACAAGACAATCCTCTTCCTCAACATAAAGAAGAAGAGGTCAATATGACTAATTGGAGCAATGGACAGAATTCCAATTTTAACAGAGAATCATCCCAGACCACCAAAGACGGGGTTAACAAATAGGATTATGCCAAATTCTAGTTTGCAATGGAACGTAAGATGAAAGCTCTATGCAAGCAGATTGAACAATTGGCAGAAATGGTGACCTATCAGCATCAAGTGACATGCCAGTTAGTCAGCCAGGAGCATGCTAGTCTCCTCCCTCTTGTCACGAATATACTCTCGTCACCTTTAGAAAAAGAAATGTTGGAAGACAAAGTGATAAGGAGAGGAAATGCCAGAGCCCATCGAGATTTCGCCAATAAAAGGGAATTTACACACCTGGGCCAACCTATAGAGGAAATCTTGCAGATGCTAATCAATGAAGGAAGAATCACTTCCCTTCTTCCTCTTGTTAATCCCTGTTCTGGACGGTTCAATTCTGATGGAGTATGTCAATATCACTCCCATTCTCGCGATTACAACACATAAGAATATTGGGCACTCCGCCACCTTATCCAGAATCTAATTCACAATGGTGTCCTGCAACTAGCAGACGATGATACCGTGCTACGTGGGAGTGAGAATACCTGTCCTACTAAGTGGAGGGTTTGGTAGCAGTCATATCCACTGAGACTGATGGGACTAATAAATCACTCAAAATACCAATAATTCAACTCAGGGGAAGCAAAAATCCTTTAAAAGTGGCCGCTCCCGAGCAAATCAACTTGCCATACAGAGCACAATATCCTATTGTTAGCTTACATAAAGTGCCATGGAATTATGGAGAAGGTGAAGGATCCACCTCGCATACAACTACTGCACTGTCGAAGGAGAATCCACTGTATCTTCCCCAACGGGTTATAAAGTCTACCATCAAATCAAAGGGGAAAATACCCATGGAGAAGATTGAAAAATTCCTCCACATTATGGATCATAACGAAGCCAAGGTGGTTTTAAGCTTAAAGGAAGCTCCACACCAAATCTCAATTTTGGACTTGGTCCTAACTTCCGAGGATCACCGGACGATCTTGCTGAAGGTTTTAGAAGAAGCATATCTACCAAAATCAGTGGATGCGGAAAGATTTCAACATTTGGTCGATCACATTTTCAACAACAATGTGATATCCTTCACTGATGATGACATCCCGCCCGAAGGGACCGGTTGTTGCAAGACGTTGCACATTGTGGTCTTGTCCTCTAGATACATGCTAGCTGGAGTCCTGATAGATGGAGGCTCATCACTCAATATATGTACATACACTACCTTGGTGAAGATGAATATCAATCTCAACCGAATTCGAAGCAGCCATACGGTTATCAAAGCTTTTGATGGAGCCCGCCGGAATTCGGTTGGAGTAATTGAACAGCCAATCGAAATTGGTCCCCATATATTCTGTGTATCTTTCCACATACTCAAGATAGATTCGGGATACAACCTACTCTTAGGATGACCATGGATTCATATGGCAGGGGCAGTCCCCTCCACCCTTCATCAACAGTTGAAATACATTATCAACGACAACCTAGCCACAGTCAACACTAAGCCGGAGTGTCCTCCACAAAGTGACATACCATACATCAACGTCAATTCAGATGTTGAGCCGGTCAGTTTTCACACCTTGGAGGTGAGCAACAGTCAGTACCATGCTATTAGAACGCCACCTCTCACACCCAAGATTTCTGCCGAAGTGATGGAAGCTACTTAAGAAATGATATCCTTGGGTCATCAGCCAGGACAAGGGCTGGGTAAAGATCATCAGGGTATCAAGTACCCCATCCAAGTTATCGGTCAAACTAGGACAGCTGGGCTAGGCTATTCTGCCAGTTCTAGTAACAGGAATCCACATGACATCCTCAAATTCCTTCAGCTTCAGTTACACGATGTTCGTCTACACTTACACTTGCTGAGTCCGCACAACCTCGGGAAAAGGTGCAATCCAACGTGATGGCTATGTTATTTCCCAAGTCGGTACCGGTGAAGGCGAAAGAAGTCTTTGTTCCAGATCCCGCCGTAGAGGAAGAGAAACAAAGAATTAAACAAGACGTCATCTGAATGATGTCGGGCATACGCATCATTGTTCATGACGAACATATAAACAGATACACCCCAGACGATGATTGCTCGGACATAATGGCCATCATTCGGGATAAAGAGAACGATGACAATCCCTCCATCACTGCAGTCCACCCGGACTTTGCCCTTGCCAATTGGAGCAGCACTCCTTGCATTGGTCGACAAGGGTAAAATGGGCAAAAACTATTTCTGCCCTGTAGATATCATAACTGCTTACTTTTTTGTACAGTATTAGCAGTTGTTTTGACAGTACATGCTAACACTTTGTATGATCAAACCTTTTCATATATACTAAGTGAAAGCATATTTTGTTTTAGGACCTTGAATTTAGATGTGCCTGTACTTGCTGATATGGTGCCTCTTCTCTACAAAGATTATAACTTTGATGTAGACACGAATTCAGCCTTGAAGGAAATACATGAGGACATTGAGGTGCCTCCAGAAATTTAAGAATGGGTCAAAGACAAACCTAAACCTAACCTTGATCAAACCACTTCATTCAATCTCGGAACCTTAGAAAGCCCTAAGTTAATCCAGATTGGTTCAGACCTTACCCCAAACCAGCAGAATGACATGGTTACGCTATTAACCCAATTCCAGGATGTGTTTGCATGGTCTCATGAAGACATGGTAGGTTTATCCACTAACATTGTACTTCATCGCCTTCCCATTAAAGAGGGATTCAAGAAAGTCAAACAGAAGCTCAGACGATTGAAACTTGAGTGGAGTTTAAAGGTAAAAGAAGAAATTATGAAACAATTTCAAGCTGGCATCATCATGGTGTCCACGTATCCTGAGTGGATATCCAACATTGTTCCTGTGCCTAAACCTGGAGGAAAGGTGCGAGTCTGCGTGGATTATCAGGACTTGAACAAAGCTTGCCTTAAAGATATCTTTCCCATACCCTTTAACCACATTCTCATTGACAATATTGCTCAATATTGCATGTACTCCTTTGCTGATTGTTTTGTGGGGTACCATCAAATCATGGTTGCCGAGGAAGATCGTGAGAAAACTGCTTTCATCACGCCTTGGGGATCTTTTTATTATATACAGTTGTCATTCGGCCTCATTAATGCTGGAGCCACCTATCAGCGACCTATGATGGCTCTCTTCCACGACTTAATGCACAAAGAGATCGAGATCTACGTGGATGACATATCAAATCCCGGAAGGAGGAAGACCACTTAGACCATCTCAGAAAGCTATTCAACAGGTTGCGTAAGTACAACTTGAAGTTGAATCCAACCAAAGGCGCCTTTGGCGTTAAATCGGGCAAGTTGCTAGGATTCCTAGTCAGCCACAAAGGGATTGAACTAGATCCTACCAAAATCCAGGCCATTACAGAAATGCCCATTCCTCAAACAGAGAAGGAAATACGGGGATTTTTGGGAAGAATCAACTTCATTAGCAGGTTTATCTCTCAACTCACAGCAACCTGTAAGCCAATCTTCAAGCTATTAAGGAAGAACTCCTCCATGAAATGGAATGATGAGTGCCAAAATGCCTTCCTCATAATTAAAGAACAACTAATCAAAGCTCCCATTTTGGTACCACCCAGGGATGATGTTCCCATGTTGATAAGTGGGTTTTATATCTACTTATGGAATACCAATTAATGCAAACTATGCCCATCTCAAGTACATTTTAGTATGTTTTAGCTGCATTTCATGTTACTTTGCATTGTGTATACTTAAAACTCCTTTTGGTGAATAAGTGCAGGAATCGGCCTAATTTGGTGGTATTATAGGGTACGAGGCTAATGGACGCATGAGGCGAGGCCAAAGCTGGGATATGCATGGCTAAGGAGGGAGTGGAGCATGGATAGACAAGCATGGATGGACATAGGACACTTCAGTAGCAGCAGCAACAATGCAGAACAAAACTCAGGAGTAGAACCAGGATTCATCAACTGCAAGCCACGCGGCCGCGTGGCAGGATGAGCTTGGAGACACGCGCCCACGCGAGTACCCAGCCAGACAATGTTACCTACTGCAAGTTGCGCATCCGCGAGCATGACAAGCTTAGGGGATGCGCACCCTCGGGAGAGCTCGGTTGGACATCATGACTTTATTGTAAGTCTCGGCGCATGCCGAGGAATATCTCGAGGAGGCAAGCCTTGCTGTGCGAGGTCCTAAGTCTTGATTTGTTTTATTTTATTTTTTAATTAAAATGGTTGTAATTGATAAAAAAACGATATCTAACTGGTGTCAGAGGGATCTTTTTAATAATTTTAGTCGTATTTTCATCATAGTAACTAGGGTTTACTCTCTGGGAGAGATTCCAACGTAGAAGGAGGCCAAAACTCTACTTTTCTACTTCTTCTTGAGATTTTCTACCAGAGGAGATTATAATTAGTATTTGCTGGATTGTTATGCAGATTTGAATATTAATAGTGGATTCTATTCAGCAATTGGGTTTGATCGTTTCTATCTTTCATCTTTTAATTGTTTGTTTGTTAATCATGTTTAGATTTGATCCCATAATGGCTTTTGGTTCAGTCATGAACTAAACTCCATTATGGGATTCTAACGGATTTTAATATGTAGTTTGATTGCATGCTTGAAAAAATGCTGGATTGTTTTTGCATATCATATGGGATGTCTATCATGACTGTTTTGCATGTATGAATGCCTGATCACCATTCATTTCAGTACTTGTATGGAATTGACAATGAACATGCAAGTATGGATTGTAATCATGATAGTATACGTATATGGGGCTGTTTTATATGGCTTGTGTATTTCGTGAATCAGATAGACATATATTGTTTCACCGTATGATTTAGAATAAGGGCTTGTACTTAAATTCAATATTTTTGCAATTTCACATAGACATATAGTGATTTTGGTTATATTGATGATTACATAGAGTCTATCATCTGTGGATGCTGTGTAAGTAGGTCTTAGTGCATTAAAAAATGGCTATGACTCTTTTAGTGCTTTTGGCTACTTTCCTGTGATATGTGAACAAGTCATGCATGATAGTGGTGATTAAATGAAATATTAAATGAAGTTAGGATCCCATTATTTCCAGATTTGATTTATTCCGTTGTTATTATTGCTTTAGTCGTTATTCGCGATTCGAGAACAAACCAATCTCATTCATTAGTTTAATCATATAAATATAGTGATTTAGTTCATGCATAGTGATTTGAATTAAACAACTTTCTCTATGGGATCGATACTTTACTTGCTCTGTATTACTTGTTGACACATGTATGCTTGCATAAGTTAGAGCTCTTTTGTAAAGACTAAAAAAGAGGCAACAAGTTTTTGACGTCGTTGCCGGGGAAAGGCATTTAATTTAGTATTATTATCATTAGTTTTAAGCTATATTGTATGACTTAGACAATTCCAATCTTATCTCATTTCAGTTTTTGTTTTTGTTTCTGGAATTTGGATAAATTTTTATGCGCACGCGGTCATCCAACCCCGACTTAACACCTGTTCGAGACAACATAAACGGGAGAGGTTGGAAAGTGAGTGTTCGTAGAAATTTGCAAGCACAGTTAGAAAGTACGATAGCTAATATGGCAGCCGAGGCACAAAGAGAAGAGTAAAGAGAGGAGCATAGGGCTCTGAAGGAATATTCTATGCCCAATATTAATGGACTACAGTCTAGCATCGTTAGACTAGCGATAACAGCCAATACATTCGAGATAAAAATGGGCACTATTAAGATGGTATAGAATTCGGTGCAGTTTGGGGGTGCCTCTATAGATGATCCGAATGAACACCTGTTGAGTTTCATCGAAATCTGTGATACATTCAGATACAATGGTGTGACGGAGGATGCTATCAGACTTAGGCTATTCCCATTCTCATTGAGGGATAAAGCAAGAAGTTGGCTTCATTCTTTGCCAGAAGGATCTACAACTACATGGGAGGACTTAGCACATATGTTTTTAGCTAAGTTCTTCCCAATGGCTAAGACTGCAAAGATAAGGACAGCTATGTCTCAGTTTTAGCAACAACAGGGTGAGTCCTTATATGAAGCATGGGAGAGATACAAAGAAATACTGAGGAAGTGTCCACATCACGGTATGCCAGATTGGATGGTGATCAACACGTTCTACAATGGATTGGGATGGCAGTCGAGACCGATTGTAGATGCAGCTGCAGGAGGGGCATTATGGGCAAAAAGTTATGAAGAAGCCTATAACCTTATCGAGACAATGGTATCGAACGATTTTCAAAATCCTACATCTCGGATGCCACAGCCCAATGTGGCAGGTGTGTTGGAAGTAGATGTCATCACGCAGTTGTCAGCACAGATGGCCGCCATGGTAAAGAAGATAGATACTTTGGCAGAATGTAAAACAAAGACAGTTGCATTCGTATGTGAGATTTGTGCGGGGTCACACTCGACGGATCAATGTGCTATCAGCTCAGAGTCAGTGCAGTATGTGAACAACTATAGAAAAGACCAAGGGCAATTTCAGAACACATACCACCCCAACAACCGAAATCATCCAAACTTTAGATAGTCAAATAACCAAGGGAATCAACAGAATCAGTTTCAATCAAATAATCAGTTTCAGACACAACCAGCACATCCACAGTTTAATCCTAGACCACCTTTTCTGCAAGGATTTTCTCAACAACAACAACAACAACATCACACTCCAGCTGCACCTCAGCAAGAAAAGAAATCAAAAATGGAGGAGATGATGATGAAATACATGGCAAAAACAGAGGTTATGATCAAAAGCCAAGCAGTGGCTATTAAGAATTTGGAAACTCAACTGGGGCAGATGGCAAACATGCTTACCAACAGGTCCCAAAGTTCATTGCCAAGTAATACAGAGACAAACCCAAGAAGAGAAGGGAAAGAACAATGTCAAATAATTACATTAAGATCTGGGAAACACACAGGAGAAACTGCAAGTCGCAAGTCGCTACTGTTATGAAGAAGAGAAGTCGCGCTGGCGCTCATGAGGCGTAGTAGTCAGTCACCAAGAGAAGGAAAATCTAGAAAAGTCTAAGGAGCAACAGGAAGAGAAAGACAAAATAAAATTAGAGGAGAAGGTCAAGAGTCCATAACCACCAATTCTACCTCAAGTGTCATATCCACAAAGGTTAATAAAACAGAAGGAAGACAAATAGTTCAGTAAGTTCTTAGAGGTATTCAAAAAGCTGCAGATCAACATACCGTTCGCCGAGGCATTGGAACAAATGCTAAGCTATGCAAAGTTTATGAAGGGTATATTGTCAAGGAAGAGAAGATTAGATGAATTTGAGACAGTAGCCTTGACAGAAGAATGTAGTGCGAAGACTTCCAGGTTACCTCTGGTCAAGGATCAAGGCGATTTCACAATCCCGTGCACAATCGGGAAGATGAATTTTGAAAAATGTTTGTGTGATCTTGGGGCAAGCATAAATTTGATGCCTTTGTCAGTATTCAATCAGTTGGGATTACCGGATTCAAGGCCAACAAACATTTCTTTGCAGTTAGCTGACAGATCCATCACGTATCCACGAGGAATTATTGAAGATGTATTAGTGAAGGTGGACAGATTTATCTTTCCGGCTGACTTCATTATTTTGGATTACAAGGAAGACAAACATTTCTTCAACATGGGACTATATTCTGCTAAATCCCAGAAAAGAAATATTTTTGCAACTGATTTGGTATTTTTCATGAAAATGGACTAGTTATGAATAAATGAGTTAAATATGTTATGTGAAGGAAGAAAATTGGAAAATATGATTTTATGGCTTGAGAATCATATATGTGGTATATATAGATTTTTGAAGACGGTTTTGGTTATTGGTGATGAAATCTTATAAGTTTGGCATTTTATGATGATTAAATGCATTATTTAGTAAAGTGTAAACAATTAAAATAAATTGTTTATAAGTTTAAGAAATGTTATTCTTTCAATATCATTATACCAAAATATTGGTATGGATTTTATTGTGGAATTTCTACCTTTTTGTGTCAAGGTTACTATTCATGAGTTACTATTCATGAGTTACTATTCACAGGTACTATTCACTACAAAATTGGTTTCTTTTTCTAACCAAATTATAGTTGATTAATGAATATTACTCTGGAGATTAAAACTATATATTGATTATATTGATTCTATTATCATATATAATTTTTTTATAACTCTGATGTTGAAATTCTCTTTCACTGGAGTGTAAAGATGAGTAGATTATTGGTATGATCATGACTAGGGTTCTCTTTGGCCAGTAGTGAAAAGTTAAATTGAATATCTTTAGCTTAAGTACAAAGGTGAATTGATCAACATGATTATAATTATTGTTTATATAAATTCTGAAATGATTAAATATTTCTTTGAGATGTTAATATATTTGGCTTGTAGTGCAAATATGAACTGTTGAGGAATATCTTTGGCCTGTAGTGCAAAGATGAATTGTTGATGAATATCTTTGGCCATTAGTGCAAAGATGAACTGTTAATGAATATCTTTGGCCCGTAGTGCAAAAGATGACCGGTTGTTGAATATCTTTGGCGATTAGTGCGAAGATGAATGTGGATGAATATCTTTGCTCGTAGTACAAAGATGAATTTATTAGTATGATTATGAACATGAATCGTGATTTGGTATAAACCATGATCTTTGATGTTTGAGGTAAAGACATGTGATGAAAATTATATTAGATCCCGGGTACGAAGAGAATTTAGAATCACAATTATGATCATGAGATATTCATATAATTGTGGAAAGGAACTGTTGATTGATGTTCTGAGGATAAAACATTGTTGGTGGACTTTTAACATGGAGAAAATAATGTATGATATTGTCTATTTGACTCTTCTAATGGATTGCTCGTTCTACCGCAACTATGGTTGAAATTTTTATCATCTACCATATGTTCTAAATCTCGATTTGTTATTGATGAAGGCTATTGATAATTTAATTATCTTTAGTCATGATATTTCTTATCGAAGTTAGTTGTGCTCACCCTTTTGCTTCACAATTCCTTTCGTGTAATAAAAGTGTAATGGGTCGAGCCGGGGTAACAAGGGAATAGAAGCGGTGGTCTCTAGTCGTGGAGTTCTCCCTAAACAAAGATAGACAAGTGTGTTGTATACATCTTTTAGTAGTTATATTTGGTGAATCATATAGGGAGAGGCGAACCCAACGTTGGAAGGGTGTTTTGCCACTATCATACAAGATGTCTAATGACATACAACCTCGTGTCATCATAAGACAGGGTTGTGCTCATCAACTTGCTGAGTATATTTACGAGAACTACCTATATAATCTTGGTGTTTGTTTGAAGTATAATTCTCAATTTGAGACAGTGGAGATAATGATAAGTCAAGAGAAGACTCACCATTGGGAACAATATGATAGTAATCTTCTCGTTTTTCTTTGGGGTCTATTGAGTCAACCAAGGATAATTCTGTGGCCATATGATATCTATCATAAACTAGAAGCATGGCCTCCCATGTACGAAGGTTTCCTTGAGCACTTCCCAAAAATTCTAATTTCTAAAACAGTTTTTGACTATACCTTTATGTAAGGTGTCATTGTGACGTGCTATCCACGATTGGGACATGAGTCACAGTTGGTATATATTTGTATCCAAACTCACAGCATATGTGTTGTTGTATTTTGTACGACAATTTTTGTAATAAAGTTGTAGTTATTTTGTACCATGTATTTGGCGACTCAAAATGGGTTGGATGGAATGGACCTATTTTGGGGTCGTCACATATGTTATGTTATGATGTAAATGTTGTAAATATGTTATGATTTTAGTATTTTAATGATGTAATTTGAATTTTTGTTCTGTTGATTAATTAACAAAATAATTTAAATTTTAGTATTTTTAGTATTTTTTTTGAATTTTAGTTTTTTTATTATTTTAGTATTTTTTTAATTAGTATTTTTAGTATTTGATGTAAATATGTAATTAGTATTTTTAGTATTTTAGTGTCGGGTAACTGACTTTATACTAAAAAATCCTTATAGCTTTGTTGGTTTGAGCATTTATTTAAGGAGTGTAGGAGGTCTAGAGTTCAATTCTCAAGGAGGGCATTATTTTATTTTATTTTTTAAAAAGCCCACGGGTCGGGCCAGGCTTTTTTATTATTAGTACTATTATAATTATTGTAATAATTATAATTATAATTATAATTAATAATAATAATAGTAATATGAATAATAATAGTAATTATAATAATGATTAATAATAACAATAATAATAATAGTAGTTATAGTAATAGTAATAATAATTATAATTAATAATAACAATTATAATTATTATTATAATTATAATTATAATAATAATAATAATTATTATTATTATAGTAATAATAATAACAACAATAATAACAATAATAATAGTAATAATAATTATTATAATAATAGTAACAATAATAATAAAATAATAATAACAACAACAACAACAACAACAACAACAACAATAATAATAATAATAGAAATTATAATAATAGTAATAATTATAATTATTATAATAATAAAAATAATAATTATAAGATTAGTAATAATAATAATAATAGTAATAATAATAATAATAATAATAATAATAGTAAATATAATAATAAATATAATAATATTAATAGTAATAGTAATAATAATAAAAAATATAGCACATGAAGCATGAAAAAAATTTAATAATGACTTATAAGTAAAAAAAGTTAAAATTTAAGTTATTGGCAAACACTAATAATAACAAATGACTTATAACTTAGTTTAACCAACTTATAAGTCATCATCGCTAAACACCCTCTAATTCAAGATATAAAGAGAGATTAATATTTGATTATAAAAAAAATTACAAGTCAAGAAAAGGAGAAATTGAAAATGGGAGTTAAAAAACGCATACACACCATTGGTGCAACTTTATTATTATTGTCATTTTTTTTTTTTTATTATTATTATTATTATTATTATTATTGTTGTTGTTGTTGTTGTTGTTGTTGTTGTTGTTGTTGTTGTTGTTGTTGTTATTATTATTATTATTATTATTATTATTATTATTATTATTATTATTATTATTATTGTAGTATATAACTTCTTGAGATTATATTAATGGTATGTAGTGAAGGAGAAGAAAGGAATATATGGGAGAAATATCATGTTTTGATATAAATATTAATCCTTGCAAGATATTAACAGATAACTTGTGTTGCTCTAGCGGTCAAATGACCAAAGCTTCAAATGATAGGTCACATGTTCGAATATGTTTCGCATTTGGACATAATTTTTAAATACTAAATACGAATTTTTTTTGACAATTCTCTGAATAACGAATGTGGTCTTACAAAAACATGCTTACTGGGATTATCTTAATTTAAGGCAACATTTTAATAGTCGTTGCAAAAAGTTGTATAAGATATGCAACGAAAATAAAAATTGTTGCCAATGAATGTGGTCCATATTAGGCAATGAAATATATGACAAAAAACTTACATTGCCCACGATGAGTGAAGAAATCAAGTGGTTAGAAATTTTGCAACGAATTTCAAACGAATTTTGTTTCCAAATTTTGCAACGACTTATGAATTTCGTTGCAAAAAGTGAAAGCCTGACACAATCTGCAATGAAGGACAAGTTTCTTTGCTAAACATACACTTTAGCAACGACTTATAAAGTCGTTGCTTGAAAATCGTTGCTAAAGTCTTCATTTTTTAGCAACAAAAAAACTTTTGTTGCCCACGATGACGGGAAATCAATTGGCCGAAAATTTTGCAACGAATTTCTAACGAAATTTTTTCCCGCCAATGAATTAGCAATGAAATTTTGCAACGACTTATGAATTTCGTTGCAAAAAGTGAAAGCCTAACACAATCTGCAACGAAGGACAAATTTCGTTGCTAAACATATACTTTTAGCAACGAATTATAAAGTCGTTGCCCGAAAAATCGTTGCTAAAGGCGCATTTTTTTTTAGTGGAAGTCAACAATGAAAGGACTGGGGTTCTTTACTTATGGCTTAATATGATAATGATTGACTTTAGTGGTTTGGTTGCTTGAATTCGCATAACAGGTTGATTAGGAATATGAAAACTAACAACCTTACGAAAAGCATGATGAGTAGTTAACCAATCGATTCCTAAAATCGCATCAAAGGCAAGTATTTTTAAAGAGATAAGATTTGCAGGTAACGTGAAAGTGACAATTTGAATTAAACAAGATTTATAAATAGTGGATGTAACGAAGGTTTCTCCCAACTGAGTTTCAACAGATATATCAAAGTCTAACTTCTCCGGAGTTAACTTCAAACATTGAACACAACTAGGTGAAATAAAAGAGTGGATAGAATTGGTATCTAATAAGGTATAAACTTCGCAAGAGTTTATCATTAACTTACCCGTAATAACTTCGTTCGGGTTCCTCGACAAATGCTCTCACTTAAACTACTGGATTTGACTTTGTTATAGGGTACATTCCACCCTTAAGTGCTTCGTCCCATTCCTGATCCATGATTTGAATCATTATTCTCTGATCCATATCGAATTGGGGTTGACCGCTATGCATGTGGTAATTCAATTCAATGTTGGATTCTCCCAATTGTTGTCCAAAAGAAAAATCCATTTCATCTATTTTGGCTTTATTGGATCGGACGTCTTTTTCTACAATATCTACACGTCGTGCGACTTTTACCCATGCGTCATCTATTCTCCTTCGTTCATTTGTTTCTGTTTTCGTCAGAAATTTGATCATAGCATTCTCATATTCCAGCTCTAATATCTTATACTCTACCAAAGAGTGCTTCTGTTCAAGCATCGCACATCGGGTAACACAATTTTGAATGGTTGCATCTCTTTGCTCCACGACCGCTTGCAGTTCTTCAGCCTGCTCTTCTAACTCATGAATACGATTTTGTTATGCTAAATTTTGATCATAAAATACTTCTAATAAATTCTCCTCAGGTTCCTCTTCTTCCTCACTCTCAGCTACTACCTCTGCAACTAGCTCGGGTGCAACTATTAGTTCTTCACGCACCACGTAGATATCTCTAATTTCTTCTTTGTCTGACATCACATTAACTTGGTTAGTGATTAAAGGTGTCTCAATGATCTCTTGTGCTTCATTGCTTATCTCAATATTTTCGGATGCCATTTACAAATACTGCCACAAAACAAAAGTTAATTGACATATAACATATTATCCCTATACTTTGACCGACCAATTAAATACCAAATAATCTTAGGTAGGTCATACTAGCGAAGGAATTCACCGTCTCTCCCCTCCTAGTTCTAGTCTCACATCTTAGCTAGAGATCATATCCCTAAGCTTTGATACCAACTGTGACGCCCCCAAAATTAGGTATACATCACCCATCTTGAGTCGCCAAATACATGGTACATAATTCAAATACAACTTGTGGTGCAAGTTTGTTAATACTTGCAGGACTAAATTAAAAATGAAGAAAAAGAGGAAGGTATTATACTGTAATATTTTTCGATCCCCAAATGTGCAATTATCGAAACTATATTTTCCTATAAATAGAAGCTCATTCTTATTTCATTTCTCACCAATTCACAAAAGCTTTAGAGCAATTATTATAGGAAGAAATTATAGAGAGAAAGAAGAAGAGAAGTATGCTACCTCACTATTCCAGTATCCAGTTTTTCTAAGGTAAGGGGTATTATTTCTTTCGTGTTCTTGAAGAGAGCTATTGTTATTCCATCCCTTATTATTCTGTTGAAACATCCTGTCTGTGCGAATTACGCATGACCTGGTTCTATTATTTATTATTCTGTTGGAATAACCTGTCTATGCAAAGTACCGCATACATGGTGAAATTCTTCTGTTATTCCATTATTTATTATTCTGTTGGAACATCATGTCTGTGCGTATTACGAATGACCTGGTTCCATTATTTATTATTCTGTTGGAATAACCTGTCTATGCGGTCTATCGCATATATTGTGAATTCTTTTATTATTCCATTCTTTTTTATTCGGTTGAATATCACATGCATGCGTTACGCACGACACGGTTCCATTATTTATTATTCTCGTTGAATAACCTATTCTGCATGCGGTCTATCGCATGCCTAGTGAATTCTTTTGTTATTCCATTCTTTATTATAATCAGTTGGTTAAAGTCTTGGCTTTTATACTCCATGAAATTAGTGGAATATCCTTGATATTTTCGCTTCATCCAGTATCTTTTCATGGAAATATTCTTCTGAGCATTCTTGAATTTTACTCCACAAAGCAGTATTATGTTGATAATTTGGACGTTATCGATTCCTGGATAAATTAATTCTTGAACTTGTTTTATTGAATTCTTATATCATTGTCATCATCCTCATGTTTATATTATGTTGAAAGTCATCTGTGGCCTGTAGTGCATAGATGGACTTGGTATGATTATGACCAGGGATTATTCGGTATAATCATGACCGTAATGTGACAAATGATGTGGTAAAAGTCCTCATTGGCCCGTAGTGCATTGATGGAGTGTTGTTGGCATGATCATGACCATTGATGAATACACGAATATCCTTAGCCCGTAGTGCATGGATAATTTGTGGTCGTGATACTAATGAATATCCTTGGGCGTAGTGCAGGGATGATGTGGTTTATTTATTAAGCTGAGTCTCAGCGATAAAAGTGATGAAAAACCTTTTAAATCATAGAAGATATTAGATTTTATTCTCTACTTGAGTCTTCTAATGGATTGCTTGTTCCGCTGCAGTTAAACTTGATGTTTGTTATATTTTATCTGTTTAACACTGTTGAAGGCTAACGAAGGTTTCTACTATTGAAGTTTCAACCAATAAGTCAAAGTCTAATTTCTCTAAAGTTAAATTTAAACGTTGAGCGCAAGCAAGAGAGATAAAAGAATGGGTAGAACTGGTTTCTAATAAGGTATAGACTTCGCAAGAATTTATAATTAACTAACCCGTGCTAACTTCGTTCGGGTCACTCGCTTTGTGAGAAGTCACAAAAAATGCTCTTCTTGAAACCACCGACTTTGTTTTGTCCGTATCTGCCTTTGGTGCCACCGTCCCAGCTGGACTTGACTTCACTATACGACAAAATTGAGCTAAATGACCTTCTCTTCTTGAAATTTTAACTTCTATTATCTTGGCCATGATTACCACCAAAATGGATACAATTCTTGGCATGATAATTTCCCCCACGATGGTTATCATCATTGTTAGATGGTCGTCACACCTTGGTGATGATTATTATCGTGTTGTTGGTCGTTACCTTTTGGTTGAGCTGACTCAACGGTCTCATGTGCTTCATTGCTTATCTCAACATTTTCATATGTCATTTTTAAACACTGTCACAAAACAAGGGTTAATTAACATATCACATATTATCCCTATACTCTGACCGGCCAATTAAATATCAAATAAACTTAGGTAGGTCATAATAGCGAAGGAATTCTCAGTCTCTCCCCTCCTAGTTCTATTCTCACATCCTAGCTAGGGATCATATCCCTAAGCTCTGATACCAACTGTGACGCCCCCAAAATTAGGTATACATCACCCATCTTGAGTCGCCAGATACATGGTACAGAATTCAAATACAACTTAATAATACAACTATCGTGTACAATACGACAAAACATAAACTGTGAGTTTGAATACAAATATTGTCTACTAGAGAGTATAAAAACTCAAAAGGAGTTCTCATTACAATTATTATCACACTATTTCACAGAATAGTGAGGACTACTAATGTAAACATCTAGGATCATCACTCTGTTCCCCGACTAGTCCCAGCTACGTTCTCATTTCCTGAAGAGAACAGTGAAAGAAAGGGTGAGCTCAACTAGCCTAGTAAGAAATATTATGACTAAGATAATGCAGAATAATTTATCGTTAGCCTTCAACAGTGTTAAACTTATAAAATATAATAACTATCAAGTTTAACTGCAGCGGAACAAGCAATCCATTAGAAGAGTCAAGTAGGGAATAAAATCTACTATCTTCTATGATTTAAAAGGTTTTTCATCACTTTTATCACTGGGACTCAGCTTAATAAATAATCCACATTATCGAATCACCCCTGCACTACGGCCAATGATATTCTTTAGTATCACGACCACGAATTATCCATGCATTACGGCTTAAGATAATCATGTTTTCATCAACGGTCCTGATTATGCCATAAAATAATTCATCTTTGCACTATGGCCAAAGAGAATCCATAGCCATAATCATACCAAAAATTGTCCATCAATGCACTACGGGCCAATGAGGACTATTTCCACATCATTTGTAACATTACGGTTATGATTATACCGAATAATCCCTGGTCATAATCATACCAAGTCCATCTATGCAGTACATATCACAGATGACTTTCAACATAATATAAACATGAGGATGATGACAATGATATAAGAATTCAATAAAACAAGTTCAAGAATAAATTTATCCAGGAACTGATAACGTTCAAATTGTCAACATGATACTGCTTTGTAGAGTAAAATTCAATAATGCTCAGAAGAATATTTCCATGAAAAGATACTAGATGAAGTGCAAATATCAAGGATATTCCACTAATTTCATGGAGTATAGAAGTCAAAGTTTTAACCAACTGAGTATAATAAAGAATGGAATAACAAAAGAAATCACCATGCATGCGATAGACCGCAATAATAATGATGAGTTATTCCAATAGAATAATAAATAACGGAACCAGTCCTAAGATAAAACACATGTATACATGATATTCCAATGTAATAATAAAGAATGGAACCAGTCCCACATAAACGCATGCATGTGATATTCCTAACGTAATAATAAATAATGGAACTAGGTCCCACGTAAACACATGTATGTGATATTAAAATGAATAATAAATAATGAAATAATGTAAGAATTTCACCAAGTATAGGGTACACAGATATAAAAGTTATTCCAATGTAATAATAAATAATGGAATAATGAAGTTCTCTTCATGAATTCAAAAGAAATAATACCCCTTAAGAGTACAACAAATAATATCCCTTACCGTAAAAGAAACTGAATATAAGAGTAGGGAAGTAGCAGAATACTTTTCTATATTTTCTCTATAATTTGTCTCTCTAGAGTTTCAGTGAATTCGTAAGAAATAATGAAAGAATGAGCTTCTGTTTATAGAAAAATGGACTGCATAGTAATTAACTCATGAACGGTCCAAATTGATTTACTTTAATCTGACGGTCCATATGTAAAGCAAAATCTTTTAAATAAAATATAATATATTCTATTTATAATCTAATAAAATGAATAACTTTATAAAAGATTTTACTATGCAAATACTATGCAGGCACTATGCAAATACTATGCATAATAAAATATAATATAGTCTAATTATTGTCTAACAAAACAGATAACTTTATAAAAATATTACATTTTATATAAAAAGATTTTACTACGCAAAACACTATGCAGCACTATGCAACACTATGCATAATAAAATATAATATTTTTTATTTATAGAATAACTTTATAAAAGTATTCTATTTTATATAAAAAGATTTTATTATGTAAAACACTATGCGATACACTATGCAACACTATGCATAATAGAATATAATATATTCTATTTATAGAATAACTTTATAAAAGTATTCTGTTTTATTACATTAATAATACCAATAAAACAAAACCGAGTGACTTATCACGTAAGCATCAATAATCAATACCGTGTGCTACTATGCAACCACGTGTATTACTGTACTTTTAACACCTGGTGTTTCAACAGTTAACGGTAAAACTTCCGCCGTTATTTTCATAAAGTATTTTTGTCATTTTCTCAATTCGACAATAATTTCGTTGTAGGGTCCACCAATGATTGTACTGTCGTACGAATATTCCCCGACAAAATGAATATTCCCCGACCAATCGAATATTATATAACAACTTGCGTACTTTGCAAAATTTATAAATACTATCCACAACTATAACATTATATCAAATCCACACCATAATTTTCAAAAAAATATTTCGAGAAAATTAAATCTTTATTCATAAAATCTGGGGTCTCACAATCTCCCCTCCTTATGAAATTTCACCCTCGAAATTTACTTACGTACCTGTTATGCTGAACAGGTGAGGATACCTCGACTTCATTTCAAATTCTAACTCTTGAGGTATAACCTTTGAGTGTTGAATACGATTCTTCTTATCCAAAATTTTAACACGTATCTCATCAAACATTAAATCATCCGCTATCTCGTCCGGTTCTAAAATAATAATGTGGTTCGGGCTGTCCACATATTTACGTAACATCGATACGTTAAAAACGTTATGAACACGTGACATACTTGGTAGTAAAACGAGTCTATAAGCCACAGTTCCTACTCGATCGAGGATTTTAAATGGGCCAATTAAATCGAGGGTTGAAATTTCCTCTCTTCGTCGATTCTTGCTTCTAGAATAACGCCCTCTTGAACCTTCTTCACATTCATCAGCTCTGGGTGTGTAGCTTGAACGGTTTTAACTTTATCGATTAAAGTCGATTCTACTCGTATATTCATTATCTTCATGTGGGTTCGTATATTCACACTTGTAACCACATACGATCTTCTACTCAACGTGTTAGCTACCATGTTCGCTTTTCTTACGATGGTATTGCATGGTACGATCGTCATCTTTAACAGCTCGAGCCAACGTCTTTGGCGCATGTTACGTTCGTTTTAAGTAAAGAAATATTTGAGGGTTTTAAAAATGGGGTTTGTACTGGGGTCAATACAAAATTCAATTTCATGCTCTAGGGGTAGGCTAAGAAGTCTTCAAGAATACGTCAGGAAATTTATTAACAATAGAAATATCATTCAAAGCTGTGACCCTCATCAAAGACATGGATAGTACGTCACATTGATACATATCAACTTGTCATCGTCATTCACGACGTCGCCTACAGAAAGTCTGGTTTCGGTGCATTCCACACAAGGAAGTCACCAGCGAAAGGCTCGAGACTCTTTACTTATGACTTGATATGACAATGATTGACTTTAGTGGTTTGGTTGCTTGAATTCACATAATAGGTTGGTTAGGATTATGAAAGCTAACAACCTTACGAAAAGCATGATGAGTAGTTAACCAATCGATTCCTAAAATCACATCAAAGGCAAGTATTTTTAAAGAGATAAGATCGACAGGTAACGTGAAAGTGTTGATTTGAACAAGATTTATAAATAGTGGAGGTAACGAAGGTTTCTACTATTGAAGTTTCAACCAATAAGTCAAATTCTAATTTCTCCGAAGTCAAATTTAAACGTTGAGCGCAAGCAAGAGAGATAAAAGAATGGGTAGAACCAGTATCTAATAAGGTATAGACTTTACAAGAATTTATAATTAACTAACCCGTGCTAACTTCGTTCGGGTCACTCGCTTTGTGAGAAGTCACAAAAAACGCTATTCCTCAAACCACTGACTTTTTTTTTGTCCGTATCCGCCTTTGGTGCCACCGTCCCAGCTGGACTTGACTTCACTATACGACAAAATCGAGCTAAATGACCTTCTCTTCTTGAAATTTTAACTTCTATTATCTTGGCCATGATTACCACCAAAATGGATACCATTCTTGGCATGATAATTTCCCCCACGATGGTTATCATTGTTCCGATGGTCGTTGCCATCGGTATGATTATTATCGTGTTTTTGGTCATTACCTTTTGGTTGAGCTGACTCAACGGTCTCATGTGCTTCATTGCTTATCTCAACATTTTCATATGCCATTTTCAAACACTGTCACAAAACAAGGGTTAATTAATATATCACATATTATCCCTATACTCTGACCGACCAATTAAATACCAAAAAAACTTAAGTAGGTCATACTAGCGAAGGAATTCCCCGTCTCTCCCCTCCTAGTTCTATTCTCACATCCTAGCTAGGGATCATATCCCTAAGCTCTGATACCAACTGTGACGCCCCCAAAATTAGGTATACATCACCCATCTTGAGTCGCTAGATACATGGTACAGAATTCAAATACAACTTAATAATACAACTGTCGTGTACAATACGACAAAACATAAACTGTGAGTTCGAATACAAATATTGTGTACTAGAGAGTATAAAAACTCAAAAAGAGTCCTCATTATAATTATTATCACACTATTTCACAGAATAGTGAGGACTACTAATGTAAACATCTAGGCCATCACTCTGTTTCCCGACTAGTCCCAGCTACGTTCTCATTTCCTGAAGAGAACAGTGAAAGAAAGGGTGAGCTCAACTAGCCCAGTAAGAAATATTATGACTAAGATAGTGCAGAATAATTTATCGTTAGCCTTCAACAGTGTTAAACTTATAAAATATAATAACTATCAAGTTTAACTGCATCTGAACAAGCAATCTATTAGAAGAGTCAAGTAGGGAATAAAATCTACTATCTTCTATGATTTAAAAGGTTTTTCATCACTTTTATCGCAGGGACTCAGCTTAATAAATAATCCACATCATCGAATCACCCTGCACTACTACCAAGGATATTCTTTAAGATATCACCGACCATTTAATTATCCATGCACTACTACTACGGCTTAAGATAATTATGTTTTCATCAATGGTCCTGATCATGCCATAAAATAATTCATCTTTGCACTACGGCCAAAGAGAATCCATAGACATAATCATACCAAAAACTGTCCATCAATGCATTATGGGCCAATGAGAACTTTTTCCACATCATTTGTAATATTACGGTTATGATTATACCGAATAATCCCTGGTCATAATCATACCAAGTCCATCTATGCACTACAGGTCACAAATGACTTTCAACATAATATAAACATGAGGATTATGATAATGATATAAGAATTCAATAAAATAAGTTCAAGAATTAATTTATCCAGGAACTGATAACGTTCAAATTGTCAACATGATACTGCTTTGTAGAGTAAAATTCCAGAATGCTCAGAAGAATATTTCCATGAAAAGATACTGGATGAAGCGCAAATATCAAGGATATTACACTAATTTCATGGAGTATAGAAGTTAAAGTTTTAACCAACTGAGTATAATAAAGAATGGAATAACAAAAGAAATCACCATGCATGCGATAGATCGCATGCAAAAGTTATTCCAATGTAATAATAAATAACGGAATCCAGTCGTACAGAAACGCATATACATGATATTCCAATAGAATAATAAAGAATGGAACCAGTCCCATATAAACGCATATGCACGAGGATATTCAAATGTAATAATAAATAATGGAACTGTGTCCCACAGAACGCAGACGCATGTGATATATTCGATGTAATAATAAATAATGGAACCAGTCCCAGATAAACGCATGTGACAGGATATTAAGTAATAATAATAAATAATGAAATAATGTAAGAATTTAACCAAGTATAGGGGTAGCCCGTATACAAAAGTTATTCAATGTAATAATAAATAATGGAATAATGTAAGTTCTCTTCATGAATACAAAAGAAATAATACGCCTTACTTAGTATAACAAATAATATCCCTTACAGTAAAAGAAGAAACCGAATATAAGAGTAGGAAGTAGCGAATACTTTTCTATAATTTCTCTATAATTTTCTCTCTAGAGTTTCAATTGAATTCGTAAGAAATAATGAAGGAATAAGCTTCTATTTATAGAAAAATGGATCAAGATAGTAACTAACTCATGAACGGTCCAGATTAATTTACTTTAATCTGACGGTCCATATTTAAAGCAAAATCTTTTAAATAAAATATAATATATTCTATTTATAATCTAATAAAACTAATAACTTTATAAAAGATTTTACTATGCAAATACTATGCAGCATTATGCAAACACTATGCATAATAAAATATAATATATTCTAATTATTGTCTAACAAAAGCAGATAACTTTATAAAAATATTACATTTTACATAAAAAGATTTTACTATGCAAAACACTACGCAGCACTATGCAACACTATGCATAATAAAATATAATATATTCTATTTATAGAATAACTTTATAAAAGTATTCTATTTTATATAAAAAGATTTTATTATGCAAAACACTATGCAGACACTATGCAACACTATGCATAATAGAATATAATATATTCTATTTATAGAATAACTTTATAAAAGTATTATGTTTTATTACATTAATAATACCAATAAAACAAAACTGAATGACTTATCAAGTAAGCATCAATATTCAATACCATGTGCTACTATGCAACCACGCGTATTATTGTACTTTTAACACCGGGTGTTTCAACAGTTAACGGTAAAACTTCCGCCGTTAATTTCATAATGTATTTTTGTCATTTTCTCAATCCGACAATAATTCTGTTGCGGGGTCCACCAATGATTGTACCGTCGTACGGATATTCCCCGATAAAAAGAATATTCCCCGACCAATCGAATATTATATAACAACTTGCGTACTTTGCAAAATTTATAAATACTATCCACAACTATAACATTATATCAAATCCAGACCATAATATTCAAAAAAATATTTTGAGAAAATTAAATCTTTATTCATAAAATATGGGGTCTCACATAAGTTGTATTTGAATTTTGTACCATATATTTGGCGACCCAAGATGGGTGATGTATACCTGTTTTGGGGGCGTGACAGTTGGTATTAAAGCTTAGGGATATGATCCCTGGCTGAGATGTGAGACAAGATCTAGGAGGGAAGAGACGAGGAATTCCTTTGCTAATATAACCTACCCTAAGTTTATTTGGTATTTATTTGGTCGGTCAAAGTATAAGGATAATATGTGACATGTCAATTAACCCTTGTTTTGTGGCAGTATTTGAAAATGACAACCGAGAATGTTGAGAATAGCAATGGAGCACAGGAAACCGTTGAGTCTCCAAAGATCAATAATCAGGATAATGTGCATCAGGAAGGCGATAATCCTCACGCAAACAACAACACTGACCAAATGATGAACGATGGAATGTTCAGAGGCTTTATGCAATTCATACAACATCAGACGAGAGCGGCTCCTGTCAAAAATGTAGGTGGAAACACTGGAAACTCTCGGACGGTCATCGCTAAACAGTTCAAGGAGCTGGGACCACTGGAGTTTATTGGAGAGCCCAAACCACTTTAAGGCGGAAGCGTGGATAAAGCAGATCACCAAGATATTTGATGTTTTGGGATGCTCCGAGGAGAAAAAGGTTCCATTTGCCACCTTTATGTTGCGAGGAGAGGCATATTACTGGTGGAAATCGGTAAAGCGTACTCAACCTGCTGCAATGAAGATGTCTTGGGAGAAGTTCCAAGAACTATTCAACGACAAGTACTTTCCTGAAAGTATTCGTCACATGAAAGAGGTAGAGTTCATCAAGTTGGAGCAGAACAATATGACCGTGTTGCAGTACGAAGCTATGTTTGCCGAGTTGTCCCGGTTTGCGTCTCACTTGGTTGACAATGAGGAGAGAATGACATGGATGTTTCTAAGAGTTTTAAAACCCAAGATACGTCAATATATTATTTCTCATAAACTGTGTTTGTATTCAGATGTTTTTAATAGGGCTCAGTTATTGGAGCGCGATAACGAGTCAACTCAACCAAGAGAAAGTAGCCGGCAAAATGATAATACCAGTGGTAGCAGTCATCAAAGTGGTGACAACAAACGTGGAGGGAATCAACATGCCAGAAATGGTAACCACTCTGGTGGTAATCATGGCCAAGACAGTAAAAATGGACATTTCAAGAAAAGGAGATTCAACAATGATGGAAAGATGTCAGCACCAGCACTCGTTGTTAAGGAAGGAGAACGACCACATATCATATGCTTCAGATGCGGAGGGGAGGGACATATCAGTCCAAATTGCGTGATGCAGTCCAAAGCGTGTTCTAATTGGGGAAGAGAAGGTCACCTAGCCCGATTTTGTCGTGCACTAAAGACAAGTCCATCTGGGATGGAGGCACCAAAGGCCGTCCCAGAAAAGTCAAATCCGGTAGTTCAAGGGAGAGGGTTTGTTGTAACATCCTAGAAAGCAAGGAACTCGAACGAGGTCATCACGGGTAAGCTTATCATAAACTCTAACGAAGTCTATACCTTATTTGATACCAGTTCTACTCATTCTGTTATTTCTCATACTTGCGTTCAACATTTAAATTTGACTCCGGAGAAATTAGACTTTGACTTATCGGTTGAAACTCCGTTGGGAGAAACCTTCATTACATCCATTGTTTATAAGTTTTATTTGATTCAAATCAGTAACCGCACGTTACCTGTCGATCTTAATTCTTTAAAAATACTTGCATTTGATGTGATTCTAGGGATTGATTGGTTAACTACTCATCATGCTAAAATTGATTGTTTTTGTAAGGTTGTTAGCTTTCATATTCCTAATCAACCTATTATGCGAATTCAAGCGACCAAACCATTAAAATCAATCACGGTCATCTCAAGCCATAAAGCTATTCGTTTATTGAAAAATGGATGTCAAGCTTTCTTAGCTCATGTCACAGATATAAACAAAAATACGTCAGAGTTGAAAGATATTTCTATTGTTAATAAATTTCCTGACGTATTCCCTGAAGTTTTTATCCCCAGAGCGTGAAATTGAATTTTTTATCGACCTTGAACCCGGTACAAAACCCATTTCCAAAGCCCCATATCGAATGGCTCCTATTGAACTTCAGGAGTTAAAGACCCAATTGTAGGAATTGTTAGACATCGGTTTCATTTGTCCTAGTACATCTCCTTGGGGTACTCCTGTTCTATTCGTAAAGAAGAAAGATGGAAATATGCAACTTTGTATTGATTATCGGGAGTTGAATCGTGTCACCATCAAAAATAGGTACCCATTGCCTGGCATTGATGACCTGTTTGACCATTTGCAAGGCGCCAAATTCTTTTCAAAGATTGATCTTCGTTCCGGATATCATCAGTTGAAGATTAAAACTGATTACATTCCAAAGACTACTTTTAGAACTCGGTACGGGCATTATGAATTCTTAGTCATGTCTTTTGGATTGACTAATGCTTCAGCTGCCTTCATGGATATGATGAACCGAGTATTCAAGGAATATTTGGATCACTTTGTGGTCGTCTTTATTGATGACATCCTCATATACTCCAAAACCCATGAAGACCATATGCAACACTTGAGGCTGATATTCCAAAAGCTTCGTGAAAACAAGCTATATGCCAAGTTGAAGAAATGGGAGTTCTGGCTTGAGGAAGTTGCATTCCTTGGGCACGTGATATCAAATCATGGGATATCTGTTGACCCGACAAAGATTGAAGAAATTCAAAGCTGGGAGCAACCTAAATCAGTGACCGAAGTACGTAGCTTTCTCGGCTTAGCTGGTTATTATCGGAGATTCGTAGAAGGGTTTTCTCGAATCACTACTCCATTAACTCAGCTGACTTGAAAAGATGCAAAATTCGGTTGGAGAGAGGAATGTGAGAAGAGTTTTCAAGAACTCAAGATGAGACTTATTTCAACACCTGTTCTGACAATACCATATGGCTCGAAGGGATTTGTCATCTACAGTGATGCTTCAGGCAAAGGGTTAGGATGTGTTCTCATGCAACATGGGAAAGTCATAGCCTATGCCTCGCGACAACTCAAAGAATATGAGAGGAATTATCCTACTCATGATCTAGAGTTGGTAGCAGTTGTTTTTGCACTTAAGATTTGGAGGCATTACCTGTATGGAGAGAAGGTGGAGATTTATACGGATCATAAAAGCCTCAAATATTTCTTCACTCAAAAGGAACTCAACATGCGGCAACGACGATGGCTTGAGTTATTGAAAGATTACGATCATACCATTCAATACCATCTTGGAAAAGCGAACGTAATAGCTGATGCATTGAGTAGAAGAACATATGCGGGTACGAGTGCATTATTGTCAACGCAAAGGCCCATTTTATATGACTTACAAAGGATGGATATAGAGTTAAAGACTCCAAGGACCCATGTGATGATGGCGAATATACGAGTAGAGCCGACTTTAATCGATAAAGTTAAAGTTGCTCAAGCTACAGACCTGGAGCTGATGCGTATGTGGAAGAAAGTGCAAGAAGGTGCTATGCCAGAAGCAAGAATCGATGAAGAAGGAATACTTCGAGTCAACTCCAGACTTTATGTTCCTAACAACCCTGATTTAAAGTATAAAATCATGATGGAGGCGCACAACACACCGTTTGTAATCCATCCCGGGAGTACCAAAATGTATCGTGATCTTTGACATACATTTTGGTGGAGCAATATGAAGAGAGAGATATCAGAGTTTATCTCAAGGTGTTTAACTTGTCAACGAGTCAAGGTGGAGCATCAAGTACGAAAAGGTCCATTGCAACCACTTGAAATTCTAGAATGGAAGTGGGAGCACATTACCATGGATTTCGTTACTGGTCATCCCAAGGTTTCTCATGGCATAGATGCAATTTGGGTCATTGTTGATAGATTGACAAAGTATGCTCATTTCCTACCTATACGAGAAACGTATACACTTGAATGTCTTGCTCGTATATACATAAACGAGATTGTAAGACTGCATGGTATGCCGGTATCAATAGTTTCTGATCGAGACCCAAGATTCACTTCAAGATTTTGGGTTAGTTTGCAAAAAGCTTTGGGCACAGATTTATGATTTAGCTCAGCATATCATCCTCATACGGACGGGTAGTCGAAGAGGACTATTCAAACTCTTGAAGATTTATTAAGACCTTGTGTCCTTGACTTCAAAGGAAGTTGGGACAAGTTCTTACCATTGGTGGAGTTTTCCTACAACAACAGTTATCAAGCAAGTATTGGCATGGCTCCATTTTAGGCGTTGTATGGAAGAAAGTGTCGTTCTCCAGTATGTTGGGATGAGGTGGGTGAAGTAACGTTGTTGGGACTAGAGTTGGTACGTATGACTACGGAAAAGATTTAAATGATCCGACAACGTATAAAAACCTCACAAGATCGATAAAAGAGTTATGCTTATCTTCATTAAAAGGATATGGGATTCAATATTGGAGATAATGTGTTGTTACGTGTTGCTCCATGGAAGGGAGTTAAGAGATTTGGAAAGAGAGGAAAGCTCAACCCTCGATTCATTGGCCCATTTTTAATCTTTTACCGCCAAGTATGTCTCGTGTTCATAATGTTTTTCATATATCTATGTTACGTAAATATGTGAAAGACCCAAACCACATTATTGAATTAGAATCAGACGAGATAGAGGAAGATTTAACGTATGAATAGTTACCTGTTAAAATCTTGGATAAGAAGGATCATATTCTACGCTCTAAAGTTATACCTCAAGTCAAAGTTTTGTGGAGAAACCACGATGTTGAGGAAATAACCTGGGAGTTAGAATCTGAAATGAAATCAAGGTATCCTCACCTCTTCAATATACTAGGTACATACCCTAATTTCGAGGACAAAATTTTATACGAAGGGGATGTTATAAGACCCCAACTTTTATGAATAAAAAATAATTTTCTCAAAATATATTTTTGAATATTATGGTGTGAATTTGATATAATGTTATAGTTTTGGGTAATATTTATAAATTTTGCAACGTAAGCAAGTGGTTATATAATATTCGATTGGTCGGGGAATATTTGTTTTAATAGGGAATATTTGTACGACGGCACAATCATTGGTGGACCCCACAACGGAAGTATTGTCGTAGTTAGAAAATGACAGAATTATCTTTTTATAAAAATAACAACGTAAGTGTTACCGTTAATACTGTTGAACTACCCGGTAGTAAAAGTACACGCGTGGTTGCATAGTAGCACACGGTATTGATTATTGATGCATACGTGAGAAGTCACTCAGTTATACTCAATTATTGCTACAGTAATTATTGCATTATATCTCTCATATTATTGATTCAATTATTATCATAGTATCATCTGCATTATATTTATTATTATTAAATCAGTAATTGAGGTGACAAAGTTATTCATATTATTATTTGCAATATTGACAATGTCTAGAAGTCCTGTCAAGCAGAGGTTTGATAACCTAATTGCGCGCCAATAAGGAGAAATCCTTATCGGAAAGCCCCCTCTTTCCCGGGAACGACCTGGTTGTTAAAAATTGTGAGTTATAATATTAATGATGAATAAGTTGTGTTGATTAAAGATGAATTTGATAGTTCCATTGTGTTGGGATTGTTAGTGTTAGTGGAAATGGACATCTATTCTGATGATAATTGATGTCTGGGGGTTATATTTATAAATCGGGTAATTTATCGGATAAATGAGCAATTAATTGCTACTAATTCACATGTTTATATAACTATTTGTTCACATGTGTGTACTATTAATTCACATTATTTACTATTAGGGGAGGTGGTGCAAGTTTGTTAATACTTACAGGACTAAATTAAAAATGAAGAAAAAGAGGAAGGTATTATACTGTAATATTTCAAGCCCCAAAACGTGTAATTATCAAAACTATAATTTCCTATAAATAAAATCTCATTCTTCCTTCATTTGTCACCAATTCACAAAAGCTTTAGAGCAATTATTATAGAGAGAAATTATAGAGAGAAAGAAGAAGAGAAGTCTGCTACCTCACTATTCCAGTATCTAGTTTTTCTAAGGTAAGGGGTATTATTTCTTTCGTGTTCTTGAAGAGAACTATTGTTATTCCATGCCTTATTATTCTGTTGGAACATCCTATCTGTGCGAATTACGCATGACCTGGTTCCGTTATTTATTATTCTGTTGGAATAACCTGTCTATGTAAAGTACCGCATACATGATGAAATTCTTCTGTTATTCCATTCTTTATTATTCTGTTGGAACATCCTGTATGTGCGTATTTCGCATGACCTGGTTCCATTATTTATTATTTTGTTGGAATAACCTGTCTGTGCGGTCTATCGCATGCATGGTGAATTCTTCTGTTATTCCATTCTTTATTATTCAGTTGGAATATCCTCTCTATGCGGACTACCGCATGCATGGTGAATTCTTCTGTTATTCAATTCTTTATTATTCTGTTGGAATAACCTGTCTATGTGGACTACCGCATGCATAGTGAATGATTCTTCGTATTTATTCCTTATTAGATTGTGGAAATGATCTGTCTACGTGGATTACCGCATGGCGGGTGAAAATCCATTTGCAGTTTCGTATATTCTATTATACTCATATGAGATATCATTTCTTTTTTACTCGTCATAGAATATCATTTTCTTCGGTATTTTTCTTTTACGAGTTACTATTCATGGGTTACTATTCACCCAGTTACTATTCACTCTAGTGTTATTCACTCGGGTATTCGGGGCACTTTTCGTGCCGAAGTACTATTCACGAGTTACTATTCACGGGTTACTATTCACCCAATTACTATTCACTATAGTATTATTCACTCGGGTATTCGGGACACTTTTTGCGTCGGGGTACTATTCCTGAAGTACTATTCACGGCAAGATTCGATTCGAAAAATATATTTCTTTTCTCGTCCAAATTATTTTGGTACATGAATATTATTCTTGAATTTTACTCTACAAAGCAGTATCATGTTGACAATTTGAACGTTATTGAATTCTGGATAAATTAAATTATAAATCTTTAAAATTTATCCTTGAACTTGTTTTATTGAATTGTTATGTCATGGTCAACATCCTCATGCTTATATTACGATGAAAGTCATCTTTGGCTTACGTGCATAGATGAACTTGGTATGATTATGACCAGGGATTATTCGGTATAATCATGACCATAATGTAACAAATGATGTGGTAAAAGTCCTCATTGGCCTGTAGTTCATTTATGGACAGTTGTTGGTATGATTATGACCAGGGATTATTTGGCATGATCATGACCATTGATGAATACACGAATATCCTTGGCCCATAGTGCATGGATAATTTGTGGTCGTGATACTAAAGAATATCGTTCGCCGTAGTGCAGGGGTGATTCGATGATGTGGATTATTTATTAAGCTGAGTCTCAGCGATAAAAGTGATGAAAAACTTTTTAAATCATAGAAGATAGTAGATTTTATGCTCTACTTGACTCTTCTAATAGATTGCTTATTTCGCTGCAGTTGTTGATCTAAAACTTGTTGTCTATTGTATTCTATCAGTTGTTATATTGTTGAAGGCTAAGGATAATTTATTCTGCATTATCTTAGTCATAATATTTCTTACTGGGCTACTTGAGCTTACCCTTTGCTTTCATTGTTCTCTTCAGGAAATGAGAATATAGCTGGGACTAGTCGAGGAACGAAGTGACGGTCCAGATGATAGCATTAGTAGTCCTCACTATTCTGTTAAATAGTGTGACAATAAATGTAATGTGGACTCCATTGAGTATGGATATTGTCTAGAAGGCAATATTCTTATTTAAACTCTCAGCTATGTTTTGTCGTATATTACCTAACAGTTGTATAATTAAGTTTGTATTTGATTTATGTACTATGTATTTGGTGACTCAAGATGGGTGATGTATACCTATTTTGGGGGCATCACACCACCCATCTCACAGGAGACCCAGACACTGGTGACATCAAAAAGAAAGTCCTCCAAATGGAAGAGACCCTTCGTGTTATCAAAGGAATTGGAACACATGGAAGTGTTTCATATGCTGACCTTTGCATTTTCCCTGATGTTCATTATCCAGAAAAGTTTAAAACTCCTTACTTCGAAAAATATGATGGGTTAGGAGATCCTTACACAAATTTGAAAGTGTTTATCGGAGAACTCGGATCTTATGCAGAGGACGAGAAGCTCAGAATGCAGCTATTCCAGAAAAGTCTGACTGGAGAAGCCCGTTCGTGGTACATCAGATTAGACAACTCAAAGATCCATAGCTGGGAAGAGCTAGCACACGCCTTCCTCACACAATATAGCTTTCAGTCTCAGATGGCTCCTGATCGGTAACAAATTACCAAGGTCAAGAAACACTCTAACGATTCTTTCAGAGAGTATGCTAAAAGGTGGAGACGCCTAGCTGCCCAAGTTATTCCTTCCATGACAGAATCAGAAATGGTCATGACTTTCATAGACATACAAGAAGCTCCTTTCTATGAAAGAGTTTTAGCCGGCATCGGTAAACCATTTTCTGAAATGGTCAAACAGTGGGAGATGGCTGAGATGGGATTGAAGTCCGAAAATATTCAAGACCTAGCTGCCCTTAAAGCTGTTGCTAAGCACATCCAATCCAGAAATAATGGAAACAACCCCTGGAGGGTCCATAAAAAGAAAGAGGAAGATGTTTGTTGGGTAATTTCTAGTTATGCACAACACGCAAGTATACGTGGTCAAAAAGTAATAAAGAGTAAGTAAAGTATCGTTCCCACGGAGAATTAACTAACAAAGTTCACCAAGCATTAACCCATAACCATCCCAGTCTTATTTAAACGAATGATATTATATTTTGTATTTAAACTACAAAATTAAATAAACCTAACTATTTCTAGAGTGAGACTAGATAATGAAGACTTGAGATTACAATTTCATCTATTGACTCATTCAAATCCATACATTTCATGTTAAGCCAAACTAATTGTACCGGTTTGTTAGTCGAGAACATGAAAGTGAAATATAGCCATCTCTCAATGTACCATACTCATATCACGTATAATCCACAATTGATAGAATACACGTGAACACCCACATTACCTAAACCACTATATGTCTATGTGATTTACAAATAATTAGGGTTTAAGCCCAAGTTCTCAATTGACTACGAGCGGTGCTTCGTATATGTCTATCCTAAGCACGAATCATATATTCCATCACCATGTAGAACATACAAACACAAGCTATCAAGATCAGATCCAAACCCATACTTCATCTTTCAAGTTCATATAAGTTATCACAGTAATTGATGGCCAATCAACTAAGCAAATAAGCATGAATCTTAATAGATAATCCCATAGCAATCAATAAGGTTAACAATGAAATATATCAGATTAAACTAAGCAATAGAATCCATTGCAATCCCAAAATAAAGTTTAACTCATCATAGAATCAAAATCTATAATCCACAATTGACTATACATTGAGAAATAAAGATAGAAGTAAAGAGAAGTTAGGGAATTAGGAATGCAAATCTGAGATTCTCCTCTTGCTCCAATTCTGAATTTCCTATGCTTTTCAATTGCTTCAATCTTCAACTCTAATCTAATCTAGGGTTCTAATCTAATCTAAAAAGAAAGAGAAGAAAAGAAAACAATAGTAGCTTTAGCCCCCAAGGGGTGGAATCTATTCTACATCATGGAAATAGGTCTAATATATAAGCCCTAATTGAATCCCCCTCTCCGTTACGCTTCAATTGCAATTTAAAATAAAGTCGTGATTCAGATTGAACGTCTCTTGTGTGGCCGACGCCCTCCATCGTGTCTCTCACGGGCGTGAGACTTACAAAGAAGTCGGGAAGTTCGGTAGGCCTCTCACATGGGCGCTGGCCCTCGAGCCTAATATGCCGTCTTGTGCATGCAGGCTCACATGATCATAGATTTTGGTTCTGATTCTGCAATATTGTTGCTCTTGTCATTCCTTCCATGCTTGGTCTCCTTGCTCCATTATACCTTCATGCCATACATATCCCCGCTTGTGCCTCGTCTTCACGCATTCATTAGCCTTGTACCCTCTAATACCACCAAATTAGGCTGATTTCTACACTTATTCACCAAAAGGAGTTTTAAGTAAATGCAATGCAAACTATCATAAAATGCAACTAAAACACAATAAAATGTACTTGAGATGTGAATAGTTCACTTGAATTGGTATTCAATAAGTAGGTATAAATACCACTTATCAAATAACCCCCAAACTTGAACTATTGTTTTCCCTCAAGCAATGCAATATAATGCAATCTACATGCTATGCAAGCTACGCTACTATGGCAATGAATCCCCAGATTTCCAGCCATGTTATGAATTCCAGTGAGATATGCCTCAGAGAAATATCATGATTCAAGAACAAAGCATCAAACTAAGCTAAAGGCATAATGACATACAATCATATAATCCTAACCTACTATAAAGAGGTTGTGTGTGTGATGTGTTCCGTGATGGCTTGGATTTTGGCAGGATCCAGCTCAATCCCTTTGTGGCTGACTAGAAATCCTAGCAACTTGCCTGATTTAACACCAAAGACAAATTTTGCTGGATTCAACTTCAAGTTGTACTTACGCAACCTGTTGAACAACTTCCTGAGATGGTCTATATGGATATCCTCATTTCGGGACTTGAAAATGATGTCATCCACGTAGATCTCAATCTCTTTGTGCATTAAGTCATGGAAAAGAGCCATCATAGCTCGTTGATAGGTGGCTCCGGTATTGATGAGGCCGAATGACAACCGTCTATAGTAAAAGGTTCCCCAAGGCGTGATGAAAGCAGTCTTCTCACGGTCTTCCTCAGCAACGATGATCTGATGATACCTCGAAAAGCAATCAGCAAAGGAGTACATGTCGTATTGCGCAGTATTGTCAATAAGAATGTGGATAAATGGCAAGGGAAAACTATCTTTTAAGCAAGCTTTGTTCAAATCCCGGTAATCCACACAAACTCGCACCTTCCCTCCTGGTTTAGGCACGGGCACAATGTTAGATATCCACTCAGGATATGTAGACACCATGATGATGCCAGCTTGAAATTGTTTCATAATTTCTTGTTTTACCTTTAAACTCCATTCAGGTTTCAATTGCTTGAGCTTTTGCTTGACTAGCTTAAATCCCTCTTTAATGGGAAGGCGATGAAGGACAATGTCAGTGGAAAAACCCACCATGTCTTCATGAGACCATGCAAACACATCCTGGAACTGGGTTAGTAGTGTAACCATGTCATTCTATTGGTTTTGGGCAAGGTCTGAACCAATCTGGATTAACTTAGGGCTTTCTAAGGTTCCGAGATTGAAAGAAGTTGTTTGATCAAGGTTGGGTTTAGGTTTGTCTTTGACCCATTCTTGAATTTCTGGAGGCATCTCAATGTCATCCGGTATATCCATCAAGGCTGAATTCATCTCTACATCAAAGGTACAATCCTTGTGGAGAAGAGGCACCAGACGCAAATCAGCACATCTAAATTGAGTCTCGAAACAAAATATGCTTTCACTTAGTATATATGAAATGTGTTGATCATACATAGTGTTAGCAGCATATATTGGCAAAATAAACCGCTAGTCTTGCATGAGTAAAAGTAAGAAGTTATTATATCTACAGGGCAGAAAGAGTTTCTACCCGCTTTACCCTTGACGACCAATGCAAGGAATGTTGTTCCAATTGGCAAGAGCAAAGTCCTGGTGGATCGCAGTGATGGAGGGATTGTCATCATCCTCCCTGTCCCGAATGATGGCCATAATGTCTGGGCAATCATCGTCTGGGGTGCATATGTTGGTATGTTCATTATGAACGATGATGCGTATGCCCGACATCATTCAGATGACGTCTTTCTTGATTTTCGTTCCTCCTCTTCCATCGTGGGATCTGGAACAGAGACTTCTTTCCCCTTTACCGGTACCGGCTTGGGAAATAACATAGCCATTACATTGGCTGAAACCTTTATAGGAGGTTGTGCGGACTCAGAGTTTGAAGGCGAAGATAAACGCCACATGGTTGAAGCTGAAGGAATCTACTGATGCTTATGAGGATTTCTATGACTAGAACTGGTAGAATAGCCTAGTCCAGCTATTCCAGTTTGCTTGGTTAATCGAATTGGGTATTTGATACCCTGGAAATATTTACCCAGCCCTTGTCCTGGTTTATGACCCAATGGCATCATTTCTTGGGTAGTCGACATTACCTCGGCAGAAATCTTGGGTTCGGACAATGGCGTTCCAATAACATGGTATTGGGTATTGCTTATTTTCAAAGCATGAAAACTGACCGGTTCCACATCTGCATTGTCATTGATGAATGGCATGTCTCCATGCTGAGGAATCTCTGCTTCAGCGTTGACCGTGACCAGGCTATTGTTGATAATGTATTTCAACTGTTGGTGAAGAGTGAAGGGGACTGCCCTAGCCATATGAATCCATGGTCGTCCCAAGAGTAGGTTGTATCCCGACTCTATCTTGAGCACATGGAAAGACACGCAGAATGTGTTAGAACCAATTTCGATTGGCAGCTCAATTACTCCGACCGAGTTACGGCGGGCTCCATCAAAAGCTTTGATGATAGTATGGCTACTCCGAATTCGGTTGAGATTGATATTCATCTTCACCAAGGTAGCGTACAAACAGATATTCAGAGAGGAACCTCCATCTATTAAGACTCCTACTACCATATATCCGGAGGACAAGACCGCAATTTGCAACGGCTTGCAATGATCGGTCCCTTCGGGCGGTATGTCATCATTAGTGAAGGATATCACATTGTTGTTAAAAATGTGATCAACAAGATGTTGAAATTTTTTCGTATCCACTGATGTTGGTAGATAGACTTCTTCTAAAACCTTCAACAAGACCTTCCGGTGATTCTCGGAAGTTAGGAACAAGTCCATAATTGATATTTGTTGTGGAGCTTCTTTTAAGCTTAAAACCACTGTGGCTTCGTGATGACCCATACTGTGGAGGAACTTTTAAATTTTCTCCATGGGTATTTTCCCCTTTGATTTGGTGGTAGGCTTCATCACCCGTTGGGGAAGATACAGTGGATTTTCTTTCGACACTGTAGCAGTTGTATGTGAGGTGGATCCTTCACCTTCTCCATAATTCCACAAAACTGTGCTCCAGCTAACAATAGGATATTGTTCTCTGCACGACAAGTTGATTGGCTCGGGAGCGGCCACTTTGAAAGGGTTGTTTATTCCCTTGAGTTGAATTATTGGCGTTGTGAGTAATGTGTTAATTCCAATAGTTTTAGTAGATATGACTGCTACCACACTTTTCCACTTAGTAGGGCCTGCATTCTCACTTGCACGTAATACAGTATCCTCGTCTGCTAAGTGCAGGACACCATTGTCGATTAGATTTTGGATAAGGTGGCGGAGTGCCCAACATTCTTTTGTGCTGTGATCGCGAGACTGGGAGTGATATTGACATACTCCATCAGAGTTGTATAGCCCTGAACGGGGATTGATTGGAGGTAGAAGGGAACTGATCCTTCCTTTATTGATTAACATATGAAGAATTTCCTCCATAGGTTGGCCCAGATAGGTGAATTCCCTTATGTTGGCGAAATCCCGACGGGCTTTGGCATTTGTTCTCTTTGTCACTTTGTCTTCCAGCATTTTGTTTTTTGAAAGTGACGAGGGAATATTCATGACAATAGGTAGGAGACTGGCATGCTCCTGGCTGATTAACTGACGAGTCACTTGATGCTGATAAGTCACCGCCCGCATGATTCTTTCAATTTGTTTGCATAGAGCTTTCATCTTTCGTTCCATTGTGAACTGGAACTTGGCATAATCCCATTTGTCATCATCGTCTTTGAGGGTTTGGGAGGATTCACAATATAAATTGGAATTCTGCCCATTACTCCAATTTATCTTGTTAACCTCTTCTTCTTTGTGTTGAGGAAGAGGGTTGTCTTGAACGTGAGGCTGATCTAGTTTGGTGACCACAATCTCTCCGTTATCTATCAGGTCCTGGATCTTGTGTTTCAAGGCCCAACAATCCTGAGTATCATGTCCAGGTGCCCCGACATGATAAGCACATTTTCGAGCAGCATTGAAACCCCGTCCATTAGGGCTAGCTGGTGGAAGAAGATGCGTAATTTTCTTCTGTGTTGTCAGAATCTTAAGAATGTTCTCGAGGGTATCCCCTAAGGGTGTAAACACTCGAGGGCATTTGACTTCTCCATCTTATGGTATTGGAGGGTTTACAGATTGTGCTTGAAAGTGAGTGTTCACAGATTGTTCTGATTGCCTTTTTGCCCCTGTAATATCAGGGAAACATCTTCCTCTTTCTTTTTATGGACCCTCCGGGGGTTGTTCCCATAATTTCCAGATTGGATGTGATCAGCAACAGCTTTGAGTGCAGCTAGGTCTTGAATTTTTTTGGACTTCAATCCCATCTCAGCCATCTCCCCATGTTTGACCATTTCAGAAAATGGTTTGCCAATGCCGGCTAAAACTCTCTCATAGAAAGGAGCATCTTGTATGTCTATGAAAGTCATGACCATTTCTAATTCTGTCATGGAAGGACTAACTTGGGCAGCCAGGCGTCTCCACCTTTGAGCATACTCTCTGAAAGACTCGTTAGACTGTTTCTTGATCTTGGTAATTTGATACCGATCAGGAGCCATCTAAGTTTGAAAGCTGTATTGAGTGAGGAAAGCATGTGCTAGCTCTTCCCAGCTATGGATATTTGAATTGTCTAATCTTGTGTACCACGACCTGGCTTCTCCAGTTAGACTTTTCTGGAACAATTTCATTCTAAGCTTTTCTTCCTCTGCATAAGATCCAAGTTCCCAGATAAACACCTTTAAATGTGTGTAAGGATCTCCTAACCCGTCATATTTTTCGAAGTCAGGAGTTTAAAATTTTTCTGGATAATGAACACCAGGAAAAATGCAAAGATCAGCATATGAAACACTCCCGTGTGTTCCAATTCCTTTGATAGCGCGAAGGGTCTCTTCCATTTGAAGGACTTTCTTTTTGATGTCACCAGTGTTTGGATCTTCAGTGGGATGGGCAGCATCATGAGTTTTGTTGGTCATATCCAACTGCAGTTCAGGTATTGTAATGACATGGGTTCCTCCTTGTGTGGAGGATTCAGCATGTCTGTGTAGACTGGTGTAATTCTTTGAGTAGAACAACCAAATCTGTAATTTGTTTGCTTAATCCGTCGAATTCTTTGCGAGAAACTAGATTAAGTTCAGTCTGATCGAATGATGACATGATTGATTGTAGGCGTGTTGCCTTTTTGGACTTTGACCTGGTAGTAGGTCCGATTAGTTCCCTACGAAAGACTTGCATAGTTTAGTCTTTAGGGAACGTGTATAATAACATGCTATGTGATGTGTCCATTTTAGGAATTTTATCCTGCAAAATGGATGTCAGCTGTTTGTAGCATGTTAATAATATGTATGTGTACACATTTCTTCATATTTCTCATTACATGGAGATAGATATGGAATGTCATTACAAGTATTTGTGTTTACAAGTAATTTGAAATGAGAGCATGAAGAGACTTTCCTCCGTTTTGGGTTTATCAGAGGCTGACCTATCTTAGGTTACTCTCGCGGCGTTTTGGCATGAAGGTTCCCAAATCATCGCAATCTACTTGATGGGAAGTTTATCCGGTCTTTCAACTGGAGCGAATTTGGGTGGTGCCTTTCCTGAGCCTCGGAGAATTATTCTTCTCACGAGTTCAGTAATCAAACACCGACGGGATAGCCTCCTGGTGGAGGGACCACACAACATACATTCACATACATCGCATCTCACCGTATGATAATGATGACATGTGTGAAGCACTCATATCACAAGCAGATATGGTGCGAAGCACTAATATCACAAGCAGTTATGGTGCGAAGCACTAATATCACAAGCAGTTATGGTGCGAAGCACTAAGTGCAATAAGGAAATGCATTCGTACACATTCATCAAATATAAATGCAACATCCACACACAAGCAGATAACAGTTTTGAAAAGATTGTAATAAGCGGCTTAAGTCCTCTTCTTTGGAGTCCCAAGCAGAAGTCGCCACTGTCGACGTCGGGATTTCTAGATGTCCCTTTCCGTTACTTGTTCTTTGGTGTTCTCATTTTAGGTGAGATTTGTTTGAAATAAACAAGTGAAAAAGGTCCGACATGTATAATGTCGACGATGGAATGTTAAGAGTCGCCAGTTGGTTTTTTAAATGGTTGTACCAACATAACCGAGAAAAGGTTTGCACATTGACCCAGTGATGTGACACTGCTATACGGGTCGGTGAAACCGAGATTCATTAGGGTCCGGGGACTTGGTTATGCGGAGGGAAGGTGTTAGGCACCCCCCGACATCCGTGTTACCACGGTGACCGCCTATTTTCAAGAAACTACTATCTGAATGTGTGTGTGTGTGTGTGGGTCAATGTGCTGTTATTTGGAAGTAATGCGAGGCCTCATTCAAACCTATATACACAGGGTTTGAATTTATGAAAAAATTCAGTTTTAAACAAGATATGGCAGTGATGTTTTATAAAAGAGGTTTTTCAAACCCTGATGCTCAATAGTAATTGAGACCTTTTATACTCCCATTTTACGAAGTGTTCGGGTTGATTGATTTTATTTTACGAATGAGAGGCATTCGTACTAAAATAATGTACAAAAATAATGCCGACTTCCTCGTGGGTATGGAAACCATCTAAGGAAATTCAGACACCGCAGAATAATTTACAAGCTGCTTACAGCTGAAAATGTCCATCATGGAACCAAATCTAGATCAATAAATTTGAATCTGTGATCACATGATTCCTAAGCTTTACAAGATACTATAATTTGTATGAAAAAGTAAGCGTATATATATATAAAAGTCAGTAAAATATATATATACGAGACATGATCACCAACCACGAAGCACCTCCATGGGGATCGAAATGTAAATAAAGTCATTAAAAAGTTATCAACCGCCACGGAGGAAACTCCAAGCGAGACAAAACATAAATAAAGTCAGAATATTGGCCAACCGCCACGAAGGAAACTCAAAGGACAAAAATGTAAATAAATGCATAAAGCGATCAATTGTCACGTAAGTAAACTCAAAGCGTGACGAAACGTAAAGAAAGTCAGTAAAAGCGATCAACCACCACGTAAGTAAACTCCAGATGGGGATATATATATATATATATATATATATATATATATATATATATATATAATAAACGCATAGGATGTGAAATCCAGGCTCATCGAACAGAGTTCGACCACAGTTCATATATATATATATATATATATATATATAAGTCAATAAACACACCAGATATAAAATCCAGGCTCATCAAACAGAATCCGACACACAGTTAATATATATATATATATATATATTAAAGCAGTAAACGCACCAGACCGAAGTCTAGGCTCATCGAACAAAGTTCGACACACAGTTAATATATATATATATATATATTAAAGCAAATAAACACTCCAGACCAAAGTTTAGGCTCAATCGAGGCATAACTCGATAATGTTAGTCAATATATATGTAAATATATATATAATATATATATATATATATACATACTGAAATGAAACCATGGACCGAAGTCCGGGCAAAAGCAAGCAACACGACTCTCAACGTGTAGAAGGGTGTGTGCAGGGATGAAGAAAAAGACTCTAAAGTGTGTGAGAAGGCTTACAGCTGACTGCCCAAGAAGACTTTTATAACTTTAGAATGGGTAAACACTGACTTTTGTAGGTACAAAAGGGCTATATATGAGCTCACAGGTGTTTAAAAGGGGAAAGTACACTGCTTGGAGTGAGTGCAGAGCAAATTGGGCAGGGCTTCCTCGTCGTTTTTCTCTTGCAAAATGGGCAGCCCAAGCCCTCTATTTATAGGAAATTTAGCCGCAGGTGTACCAGAGGCAACCCGGGTGCGCCCAGGTTTTTTGGGTTGGGTCGTCTCGAAGTACGTGCACTTGGGCACTGTAATGTCCACTCAAACTTTTAGAAGTGCAATCCGGGCATCCGTTTGAGGTATACAGGACCTATTTCGAATCGCCGTTGGCGAGAGTTGTACGATGGAATGGGATTTAGAGTTTGTACGAAGTCATTGAAGATGGGACGATGCCCTCCGGTCTTCAAGTTTCAACTTTCATCCGTTACCCCGCACAATAGTCACTCAGGATTGGTTTGTCTTGTGGGAAATCGTTGCGTAGAGATGTTGAGATGATGTGGCGTGGCATCGCATTGGCTAGATGACGATGTTGCCCCTCACCAGTGTTATCGCCAGATTAGGCTGATAAAGCAGACGTTGCTCAGACTTCGTTGAGATTGGACTGTTGCAATTATTGAAGGTCCTTGTCATCTTTGAGGTGTGCCTGTCTTCCCGATGTTATCGTCGGGTTGGTGCAGTGTATCTCATTGTGAGCGCCGAGATTGAAGCTGGTTGCATTTGAAACAAACATTTTCGGGGTTATCGCCGAAACTGCATTCCTTGGGGTTATCACCAAGGTTGGTGGCTATTCCCATGTTTGGGACTGAGACTGGATACCTCGGGGTTATCTCTGAGATTAATCGGTCTTCTCCGGTGTGTGTTCCGGTATTGGATCTGCATGCCTCGGGGTTATCTCTGAGGTTGGAACTGTTACTCCTAGAGTGTGATCCAGGGTTGATGCTGAACTTTCGGTAGTATTCGGTATAGATATGGATTATCTTTCAGGGTTCTCTCTTAAAAGATGAATTTGTCCTCTTGCAATGTTAGTGACAATAGTACAGATAATTTTGAGTGTCTACAGGTCCATTGCAATCACTTGAAATTCCAGAATGGAAGTGGGATCACATTACCATGGATTTCGATACCGGTCTTCCCAAGGTTTCTCAAGGCATAGATGCGATTTGGGTGATTGTTGATTGATTAACCAAATCTGCTCACTTCTTACCTATACGAGAAGCTTATACACTTGAACATCTTGCTCGTATATACATAAACGAGGTTGTAAGATTGCATGGTATGCCAGTATCCATAGTGTCTGATCGAGACCCAAGATTCACTTCACGATTTTTGGTTAGTTTGCAAAAAGCTATGGGCACGGATTTACGATTTATTTTTCGGCATATCATCCTCGAGCACGGATGATGGACAAATGGAGAGGACTATTCAAACTCTTGAAGATCTATTAAGACTCTGTGTCATTGATTTCAAGGGAAGTTGGGACAAGTTCTTACCATTGGTGGAGTTTTCCTACAACAACAGTTATCAAGCAAGTATTGGCATGGCTCCATTTGAAGTGTTGTATGGAAGAAAGTGTCGTTCTCCAGTATGCTGGGATTAGGTGGTTGAAACAACGTTGTTGGGACCGGAGTTGGTACGTATGACTATGAAAAAGATTTAAACGTTCCGGCAACGTATAAAAATCTCACAAGATTAACAAAAGAGTTATGCTGATCTTCATCGAAAGGATGTGGAATTCGATATAGGAGATCATGTGTTGTTACGTGTTGCTCCATGGAAAGGAGTTATGAGATTTGGAAAGAGAGGAAAGCTCAATCCTCGATTCATCGGCCCATTTTTAATCCTCGATCGAGTAGGAACTGTGGCCTATAGACTCACTTTACCGCCAAGAATGTCTCGTGTTCATAACATTTTTCACATATCCATGTTACGTAAATATGTGAAAGACCCGAGCCACATTATTGAGATAGAACCGGACGAAATAGCGGAAGATTTGACGTATGAAGAGGTTCCTGTTAAAATCTTGGATAAGAAGGAACATATTCTACGCTCCAAGGTTATACCTCAAGTCAAAGTTTTGTAGAGATACCACGATGTTGAGGAAATGACCTGGGAGTTAGAATCTGAAATGAAATCAAGGTATTCTTACCTCTTCGATATACCAGGTACGTACCCTAATTTCGAGGGCGAAATTTCATAAGAATGGGAGGTTGTAAGACCCCAACTTTTAATAAAGATAATTTTTCTATAAATATCATTTTTGAATATTATGGAATGAATTTGATATAATGTTATAGTTGTGGGTAATATTTATAAATTTTGCAAAGTACGCAAGTTGTTATATAATATTCGATTGGTCGGGGAATATTCGTTTTAACAGGGAATATTCGATAACGGCAAGACAATCATTGGTGGACCCACAATGGAATTATTATCGGATTGAGAAAATGACAAAAATACTTTATGAAAATAATGGCGGAAGTTTTACCATTAAGCATTGAAACAACGGTGTTAAAGAAATACAGAATCTGGCGTGGTTGCATAGTAAGCACACGGTATTGATTATTGATGCTTACGTGAGAAGTCACTCGGCTTTGTTCATTTATTACTACGATGAATTCTTTGCATAGTATCTCACGTTAATTGATTCAATTATTGTCAATATTTTATATATTATTAAATCAATAATTGAGACGAAAAAGTTATTAATATTATTATTTGCAATATTAACGATGTCTAGAAGTTCTGTCAAGGAGAGGTTTGGTCACCTAATTGCGCGCCAATAGGGAGAAATCATTATTGGAAAGTCCCCTCTTTCATGGGAACGACCTGGTCGATTAATATTGTGAATTGTAATAAAGGTGATAAATGTTGTTAAAATTATTAAGGTGATTTTATGGAGTTTTGATTATTTCTATGGACCCCCATTTTTCAAAATAATCGGTAAAAAGTTATTTAATATAATAAAGGTGGACCCACATGTGGGGGCCACATGTGGGGCCCATATGTGGAAAATTAAATTGATGAGAGGTTGTTTTTCAAATAGGATGTCACGGGTTGGGGAAAGTGGGAGAAAAAGTCAGGAGGGAGTTATCATTATTAGTATTATATATATAAGTTTTTATATAACATGTGTTATATATATATTTATATTATTAAAATTTGTTTTATATGTAATTATTGAAATCAGGCGTCTGAATTCAGTCCATAAAATTTTTAAAAACTGTTGCATCCGTGATTTTTCCAAATAGTATCATTTCCATTCTCCTATAAATAGGATGCTTAGTTAGAATAGAAAATCACACCAGAAATTCAGAGAATTCTCTTCTATAATCTTGAGCGTATTTCTTTAGAGTTTAAGAAAGCTTTGAGCATAGTGCAAGTTTTCTTCGAGTATATCCTTGCCCTACCAATCGGAATACTCTTCTTTTATGGTAAGGGATATTATTTGTTGTACTCATAAGGGGTATTCTTTCTTTCTTATTAGTGAAGAGAACTTCTGTTATTCCATTCTTTATTATTCTGTTGGAATAACTTGTATATGCGGGATACCCTATACTTGATGAAATTCTTCTGTTATTCCTTTCTTTATTATTTTGTTAGAACATCATGTCTGTGCATTTACGCATGACCTGGTTCCATTGTTTATTATTCTGTTAGAATATCATGTCTGTGCGTCTACGAATGACCTGGTTCCATTATTTAGTATTCTGTTGGAATATCCTGTCTGTGCGTTTACGCATGACCTGGTTCCGTTATTTATTATTCTATTGGAATAACCTGTCTGTGCGGTCTATCGCATGCCTTGTGATTTCTTTTGTTATTCCATTCTTTATTGTACTCAGTTGGTTAAAGTTTTGACTTATATACTCCATGAAATTAGTGGAATATCCTTGATATTTGCGCTTCATCCAGTATCTTTTCATGGAAATATTCTTATGAGCATTCTTGAGTGTTACTCTAAAAAGAAGTATCATGTTGACAATTTGGACGTTAATAGTTCCTGGATAAATTAATTCTTGAACTTGTTTTATTGAATTCTTATATCATTGTCATCATCCTCATGTTTATATTATGTTGAAAGTCATCTTGGGGCCTGTAGTGCATAGATGGACTTGAATGATTTATGACCAGGGATTATTTGGTGTAATCATGACCGTAATGTTACAAATGATGTGGAAAAAGTCCTCATTGGCCCGTAGTGCATTGATGGGACGAGTTGTTGGCATGATCATAACCATTGATGAATACACGAATATCCTTGGCCCCAGAGTGCATGGATAATTGTGGTCATGATACTAATGAATACCCTCGTCAGAAAAGTGCGAGAGACGCGTGGATTATTTATTTAGTGAGTCTCGTGATAAAAGTAATGAAAAACCTTTTAAATCATAGAAGATAGTAGATTTTATTCTCTACTTGACTCTTCTAATGGATTGCTTGTTTATTACCGATTAAACTTGATGTTTGTTATATTTTATCAGTTTAACACTGTTGAAGGCTAATGATAATTTATTCTGCATTATCTTAGTCATAATATTTCTTATTGGGCTAGTTGAGCTCACCCTTTTGCTTTCATTGTTTTCTTTAGGAAATGAGAACGTAGCAGGGACTAGTCGAGGAACGGAGTGACGGTCCAGATGATAGCATTAGTAGTCCTCACTATTCTATGAAATAGTGTGATAATAAATGTAATGAAGACCCCATTGAATTTGTATATTGTCTAGATGACAATATTTGTATTAAAACTCACATCATATGTTTAGTCGTATTTTACACGACTGTTGTATAATTAAGTTGTATTTGAATTTTTGTACCATGTATTTGGCAACTCATGATGGGTGATGTATACCTATTTTGGGGGTGTCACAATATATATATATATATATATATATATACAAACTGAAAATAAAAACCACTAGACCAAGTCCAGCAAACAAACATCTGTAACCACGACTCTCAACGTGAAGAAGGGTGTGTGCAAAGGTGAAGAAAAAGGCTTTAAAGTGTGTAAGAAGGCATACAGTGGACTACCAAAGAAGACTTCTATATCTTTAAAGTGGGTGAAACTCGGCTCCCGCCGGTACAAGAGTAGCTATATGTGAGCTCACAAGTGTATAAAATGAGAAAACACTCAGTATATTGTAAGTACGGAGCAAATTTGACAGGGCTTCCTCGCCTCTTTCTTTTTTCTTAAAATGGCCACCCTAAGCCCTCTAATTATAGAGGGGGGAGCCGCAGGAATACCTGAGTCTGCCCCGAGTTTCTTGGGTTGCGTCGTCTCGCAATACGTGCACGTAGGCACTATAATGTCTGCTCGAACTTTCAGAATCGCAATCCGGGTATTTTGCTGAGGTATATAGGACCTATTTCGGACTGCCTTTGTGAAGAGTTGTACAATGGCATGGGATTAGAGGTTGTATAAAGTCATGAAGATGGGATGGTGCCCTCCGGTCTTCAAGCTTCAAATTCTATCCGTTACCCTGCACAATAGTCACTCGAGATTGGTTTTCCTTGATTCTTGTGGGATTTCGTTGTGTAGAAATGTATGTATGAGATGTTGAGATGACGTGATGTGGCCTTGAGTTGGCGAGGTGAGAACTTTGCCCCTCACTGGAGTTATCGCCGGTTTGGGCTGGTAAAGCAGACATTGCTTAGGGTTATCTTTGAGATTGGACTGCTGCAAGTGTTGAAGGTCCTCAGTATCATCTCTAAGGTGTGCCTGTCCTCCCGGTATTATCTCTGGGTCTGGTCTTGAGTGCCTCGGTGTGAGTGCCGAGGTTGAAATTGATTACATGCATTTGAAACAAGCATTTCTGGGGTCATCGTCGGAACTGCATTCCTTGGGGTTATCAACAAGGTTCGTAGCTGCTATTCCCAGTGTTGGGACTAAGACTGGACACCTCGGGGTTATCTCTGAAATTAATCAGTCTTCTCCGGTGGAGTTTTTGGTATTAGAATTGCATGCCTCGGGGTTATCTCCGAGGTTGGAACTATTACTCCCGATGTGCATTTTGGGGTTGAGACTGAGCGTCCGGTAGTATCTGGACTGGATATGAGCTGTCTTCCAGGGTTATCTCTGAATGATGAATCTGCATTCCTGAAATGTCAGTGACAGGTGTGCAGAAAATTTTGAGTGTCTAAAGATGCCCCTCTTTATCATATTCATGTGATGCAATTCATGGGTAGGATAAAGAATCCTAGACACTTGAAATTCAATGTGATGTATGATACATGTGTGCGGGGTTGTTTCCCAATATGCTGGGGACGATCGCTGGATCCTTGTAACGTTTACCGAGGATTGGCAACTATGACCCAATTGGATGTGTGATCCGAATCTGTTAGGATGTTGATGTTGGGGATATCACCAAAGTCCTTAATCCTTGATACAGACTTGATACCAAAGAGGTGTCTCTTATGTATAAGAGATCTGTGGGGATAAAGCTTCGTCTGTTTGAGGTTGTGTATAACATTTTCCATCATCGATTCTCTTTGATGATGCTGACTTTTTTGTGGTTTGTCTCACCGGGATATGTCAATGTTCTATTGGATTTACTGCCAACAGCATATGCTGTCAGGGTTGCCTGACCATCGTTGACGTGTACTTCACCGATGTGTGAATTAATGGCTGCTATGCGTTGTGGCCCTCATCGGGGATCCGCTGGGGAATATGAATACGACAGTATGCAATCATCGAACAACTTTCGATGCCTCGATGGGTTTACCTGCCGTCGGCTGAAATACCGTCAAGGTTGTTTGACCTGCATTGATACGTACACCAATGGAAGATAACGCATGGTGACCCCCACCGGGGATCCTTTTTGAGTCTGTGATGTTGTAAGACCCCAACTTATTATTAATGAAATTTAATTTTCTCTATTTATTATTTTGAAATAATAAGGGTTGATTTGATTAATGTGGATAGTTATGGGTAAAATACGCAAATATTTCAAAATAAGCAAGTGGTTATAAAATATTCATTGTTGTCGGGGAATATTCGTTTGGTCATGGAATATTAAATCGCTGTCGGGGAATATTAAATGCTGACTGCAGTATGACCACGTGTGTGCCCCCCATGTGAAAGCGATTGGATGAAGAAAAGCGACAAATATAAGTTGGTTAAAAATAGCGGCGTAGTTATTACCAATTATCTTTGTTAAAATACTCGGTGGTTAAAACACAAAGAGTAGCACGGTATTGCACCAATTATTGATTCTTACGTAAGAAGGTACTACTCGATAATGGTTACGATAATTCTCAAAGTATTTTATTAATAATTGTTGCGTTGATATTTTTATATTGTTGTTGTTTCAATAATTGTCATTTACAAGTATTTTTCATTATCGAAGCAATAATTCATATTATCTGAATAATATTATTAGATAACATTATTGGCAATGTCTAGAAAGTTCATCTAAGGAGAGGTTTGGTCACCTAATTGCTTGCTTAGTAAAGAGAAATTCTTATTGGAAAGCCCCCTCTTTCACGGGAGGCCGCGTTGTTAATATTGTGATTACGTAATATTATTTGTGAATAATTAATTATTGATTCATATGATGAGAAAAATATTGATTTTATGTGGATATAGATGGAGAAAATTTTATTGTGACAATTGTTGAAAAAATGAAATTTTATCTTTTACGATAAAATAAATATATTATTATATTTTAATAATATAATAATGGTGATTTTTACAACGAATGTGGGATATATGAGTATATGAGGAGGATGAGTATTTTTGTTGCAATAAATGTTTTAAAACATGTTAAACATGTCTGTGGACCCCATTTATTGGTGAAATTTGATTATAGCTTGTAAAATCGCCGTTTGTGGATTTTGGTCAATTTCTGTTTGAATTTGGAAAAACTTTCTTACGTAAAAAGTTGAGAATTGAATTTTCTATTAAAACACGCGAGATTCGAATTTTCTGATAGAAGGGCTATTTATTATGAATTATTGAAGTTCAAGCTCTGAAATAATTGATTTTGGAAGTTTAAAATATTTTAAATAATAATAAAAACGTTTTTTGTTTGTTTTGTGGGCTACAACATGTGCAAAATGAGCTGAGATCATATCTAAGAAGGTTGGCGTAGAAATTTTAATATATATATATATTAATATTTTATTAAATTTTTTCGCTTTTGTGTTCTAAGCATTTTCCTATAAATAGGTGCTTAGGTTAGAATTGAAAATCACACGTAAGCTGAAGTTTTCTCTCTATATTATCGAGCATATTCTTGTGAGTATTTTGAGTATACTTTGAGTATTGTTATACGGTGCAAGTCCAAGTCATAGCTTATATATCAGATTGTCAAATTTAGAAGTCCGATCTTTCGAGGTAAGGGATATTATATTTTTTTCGTAATGATATTATTTCTTCAATATCATTATGTTGAAATATTGATCTGAAGTTTTATCAAATTTGGAACTTATGGTGTCTGAGTTACTATTCACGATATCGACATTATTCACGATATCTGGTGATTATTCACGAATACCAAGACTATTCATCGAAAAATGAAAATTTCTTCTTTTTGTCCAAAATATCTACTATGGATACTAGCTTTGATTGTATCCATGTTTTGATCATTCTTGAATTTTACACTTTGTGATTATTTTTGAGGTATTGTTGGACATGGATAAAACAAAGTACGAATCCTTAATCCTTGTCATTTTCTTTCTTTGGATTCGTTTCTTTAAAAATAATTTTCATAATCTTGGTCTTAAATGATGATATTATGGAATATCTTTGGCCTATAGTGCAAAGATGAATGATTTTGAAGAATATCTTTGGCCCGTAGTGCAAAGATGAGCAGTGTTTAGATGAACATGAATTAATGATGAATATCTTTGGCGTGTAGTGCAAAGATGAATATTTGATTCGGATGTATATTGATTGATGTTACTGAGGGGATAAGATAGAGCGATGAACTTTTAAATTCATACATAGAAGATAGTAGTTTTCATTCTCTACTTAACTCTTCTAATGAATTATTATTTCATTGCATGAATATTGATTTAAAATTTGTTGTCTATTGTATTCTATTAGATTTTTCCTGTTGAAGACTAACGATAATTTGTTGTATATTATCTTAGTCATAATATTCTTTCTTGGGCTAGTTGAGCTCACCCTTTTTCCTTTTTGTTCCATTTTTTCTTCTCGGGAGGCGAGAATATAAGCGATGCAGTGGGGTATGGAATGAAGGTTTTAGAAAGAGTTGTTTAGTAATCCTCACCATTTTTGTAAAATAATGTATCAATAAATGTGATGAGGATTTATTTGAGTATAGATATTATCAGAAGATAATATTTGTATTCAAACTCACGGTTTACTATTGTAATAATAAAGTTGTAGTTGTTTTACATACCGTGTATTGACAACTCGAGAATGGGTGATGTATACCTATTTTGGGGGCATCACGGTTGGTATCGAGCTTAGGATATGATCTCTGGCGGATCGGGGAATAGAACTAGGAGGGAGAGGCGAGTAAATCCTTCGCTAGTGTGTCCTACCTAAGCTTATTTGTTAGTTAGTCAGTATATAGGGATATTTTGTGATATATTGATTTCCTTAATTAACCTTTGTTTTATGACGGTATTTGAGAATGTCGATTGAGAATATTAACAATCGAAATGAGACCGTGGAGACGCATGTATGTACTCACCAACGAGGAGAGCGATGCAACAGTGGCAATGTTCCTCCTGTGAACAACACCACCGAAGCGATGATGAGCGAGGGATGTTTAGAAGCTTTTTGCGATTCATGCAAAATCGCACGAGGAGACTCGTGTTCAAAATCTGAGGAGAAATGATAGCAATTCACGGGTTGTCAAACCAAGCGATTCAAAGAGTTGGGACCACGAATTTAAGGAAAGCGGATCCGATCATGGCGGAAACATTGGTCGAAACAAATTACCAAGATATTCGATATCTTGGGATGTACGGAGAACGAAGAAGTTCCATTTGCCACCTTTATGTTAGTGGCGGCGGACTACCGGTGGGAGTGCGTGAAGCGTACCCATCCGTACCGCTTTTCGGTATGTCTTGGGAGACATTTGAAACTATTTAATGACAAATACTTTCACGAAAGTGTTAAATCATATGAAGGAAGTGGAGTTTATTAGATGGGAGCGAACAACATGGCGGTGTCTCGATCGAGGCAAAGTTTGTAGAGTTATCGAGGTTTGCACCTCATTTGGTGGAGAATGAGGAGGCGTATGACGTGAATGTTTCTTAGAGGTTTGAAACCCGGCATACGTCAATATCTCATTTCTCATAAATTTCTCTCTATTTAGATGTTGTTATGAGGGCTCAATTGTTAGAAGCGAGATAACGAGTATGTTCAACCGAGGGACCATAACCGAGGATCGTACGGAGATAGCAAATGTTGAGAATAATGATAACCAATGGAGAAAGAAAGCAGACGGACAAAATGGTAACCACTCTGGTGGTAATCATGGCCATGAAAATAGAAGAAGCGAGTCGGGAGGAGATTTTAAAAGAGGAGATTTAACAACGACCATGTGAAGGCAGCGGTCTTTTAAAAGAATCGGTTCTAAGGGAGGAGAACGACCACCGGTCATATGCTATAAATGCGGGAAAGAGGGACATATCGGTCAAAGCGCCCACAATAGTTCAAGGTATGCTATAATTGTGGAAAGGAAGGACATATCGCTTCGAGATTGTGCGATGAGCGAAACCTAGTTCAATGGGACGGTGACTCAAAAGACATCGAGAAAAGTCAAAGTCAACGATTCCGGAAGAGCGTTTGTTGTGATTGGTCAAAATGTGAGGAACCCAAACGAGGTGATCACGGGTAAGCTATTTATAAATTCTTACGAAGTTTATACCTTACTTGATACCAAGTGCTACCCATTCATTTATCTCTCTGCTTGTGCTCAACATTTAAACTTGACTCAGGAGAAATTAGACTTTGACCTATCTGTGGAAACTCCGTTAGGAGAAACTTTCATCACATCCCTTCATTTATAAATCTTGTTTGATTCAAGTTGGCACCATTACCTTACATTGACCTTATCTCTTTAAAGATACTTGTTTTTGATGTGATTTTAGGGATTGATTAGTTAACTACTCATCATGCCAAGATTGATTGTTTTTGTAAGGTTGTTAGTTTTCATATTCCTAACTTGACTGTTGTTATGCAATTCAAACAACTAAACCATTAAAATCAATCATTGTCATATCTAATCATAAAGCTATTCGTTTATTGAAAAGCGGATGTCAAGCTTTCTTAGCCCATGTTATTGATTTGAATAAAGACATGTCAAATTTGAATAATATTCTGTTGTTATTGACTTTCCGACGTATTTCACGAAGAACTTCCGGAATACCCCTAGAGCGTGAAGTTGAATTCTTTATTGATCTTGAACACGGTACAAAGCCCATTTCTAAAACCCCATATCGAATGGCTCCTATTGAACTTCAGGAGTTAAAGGTCCAACTCTGAGGAATTGTTGGACATCGGTTTCATTCGTCCCTAGTACATCTCCTTGGGGTGCTCTGTTTTATTAAGTAAAGAAGAAAGAGCGGGAGTATGCGACTTTGTATTGACTATCGAGAATTGAACCATGTCACCATCAAGAATAGGTATCCTCTACCTCGTATTGATGACTTGTTTGACCCGATTTGCAAGGGGCACAATTCTTTTTAAAAATCGATCTTCGATTACGGATATCATCATTTGAAGATTAGAGGCGAGGATATTCAAAGACCGTCTTCGTAGAACTTCGGTATGGGCATTATGAATTCTTAGTCATGTCTTTCGGACTAACTAATGCTCTGCTGCTTTCATGGATATAATGAACCGAGTATTCAAGGAATATTTGGATCAATTCGTTGTTGTCTTTATTGATGACATCCTCATATATTCCAAAAGCCGTGAAGATCATGAGCACCATTTGAAGTTGGTACTCAAAGGCTTCGTGAAAACCGACTATATGCCAAATTGAAGAAATGCGAGTTCGGCTTGAGAAGTAGCATTTCTTGGGCACGTCAGTGTCAAAACATGGAGTATCTCGTGGATCCGTGAAGATTGAAGCAATACAAAGTTGGGAAGCAGCAACCAAGTCGGTGGATCAAATCACGTAGCTTTTGGGCTTAATTTGGTTATTATCGGAGATTCAGTGGAAGGATTTTCTCGAATCGCTACTCCATTAACTTCAAATTTGACTCGAAAAGATACAAAATTCGTTGGAGCGAAGAATGCGAGAAAAGTTTCAAGAGCTTAGAGGAGACTTATTTTAAGACTTTTCTAACAATACCATCTGGTTCGAATGGATTTGTTATCTCTGCTGATGCTTGAGGAAAGGGTTAGGATGTGTTCTCATGCAGCGTGGGAAAGTCATAGCCTATGCCTCCTCGCGACAACAAAAGAGTATGAGAGGAATTATCCTACTCATGATCTAGAGTTAGCGCGATCGTTTTGTAATGCTAAAGATATGGAGGCACTATCTATATGGGGAGAAAGTGGAGATATATTCGGACCATAAAAGCCTTAAATATTTCTTCACTCAAAAAGAACTTAACACGCGGCAGCAATGACGTTGGCTCGAACTATTGAAAGACTACGACCACACTATTATTCAATACCATCCCCAAAGCAGACCAGACAATCGAGAGAGGACTATTCATACTCTTGAAGATCTATTAAGACTCGTGTCCTAGACTTCAAGGCGGTTGGGATAAGTATTTACCATTGGTAGAATTCTCCTACAACAAATGTTATCGAAAGCAAGTATAGGTATGGCTCCATTTGAAGCATTATATGCACGAAAAGTGTCGCTCTCCAATATGTTGGGATGAGGTGGGTGAAGCAACATTGTTGGGACCCGAGTTGAAATACGTATGACTCAAAGAAAAGATCCAAATGATTCGACAAGCGTATACAAAGCGGCACAAGATCGACAAAAGAGTTATGCGGATCTTCATCAAAAGGACGTGGAATTTAGTGTAGGGGATCATATATTATTGCGTGTTGCTCCATGGAAGGGAGTTACAAGATTTGGGAAGAGAGGAAAGCTCAATCCATGATTTATTGGTCCATTTCAAATTCTTGACCGAGTAGGAAATGTAGCCTATAGACTTGCGTTACCTCCAAGTATGTCTCGTGTTCATAATGTGTTTCACATATCTGTACTTTGTAAATATGTGAAAGACCCGAACCACGTTATAGAGTTAGAACCGGACAAAATAGCCGAAGACTTAACGTATGAGGAGGTACTGTCAAGATCTTGGATAGGAAAGAGCATGTCCCCACGCCATGAAAGGTCATACCACAAGTTAAAGTTTTGTGGAGGAATCATGCTTATAGAGGAAATGACACCGGGAATTGGAAGCGGAAATGAAAGCGAGGTATCCTCACCCTTTTGAAACACACAGTATCTACCGTCAATTTCGAGGACGAAATTTCATAAGGAGGGGAGGTTGTAAGACCCCAACTTATTATTAATAAAATTTAATTTTCTCTATTTATTATTTTGAAATAGTAAGGGTTGATTTGATTAATGTGGATAGTTATGGGTAAAATACGCAAATATTTCAAAATAAGCAAGTGGTTATAAAATATTCATTGTTGTCGGGGAATATTCGTTTGGTCGTGGAATATTAAATCTTTGTCGGGGAATATTAAATGCGACAGTAATGTGACCATGTGTGGGCCCCATAATGGAAAGCGATTGGATGAAGAAAAGCAGCAAATATAAGTTGGTTAAAAATAACGAGCGTAGTTGTTACAGAATTAATCTTGTTAAAATACTCGGTTGGTTAAAACACAAGTATATTTGCGGTATTGCACCAATTTATGATTCTTACGTGAAGAAGCACTACTCGATAATGGTTACGATGAATTCTTATTCGATATTTTATTAATAATTGTTGCGTTGATATTTTATATTCTTTGTTGTTTCAATAATTGTCATTTACAGTATTTTACATTATCGAAGCAATAATTCATATTATCTGAATAATATTATTAGATAACATTATTGGCAATGTCTAGAAAGTTACATCTAAGGAGAGAGTTTGGTCACCTAATCAATTGCGCCAAGAAGGAGAAATTCTTATTGGAAAGCCCCTCTTTCCACAGGAGGCGCTGGTTGTTAATATTGTGATTCGTAATATTATTTGTGAATAATTAATTATTGATTCATATGATGAGAAAAATATTGATTTTATGTGGATATAGATGGAGAAAATTTTATTGTGACAATTGTTGAAAAATTGAAATTTTATCTTTTACGATAAAATAAATATATTATTATATTTTAATAATATAATAATGGTGATATTTTTTCAATGAATGTGGGATATATGAGTATACGAGGAGGATGAGTATTTTTGTTGTAATAAATGTTTAAAACATGTTAAACATGTACTGTGGACCCCATTTATTGACTAAAATTTGATTATAGCACGTAAAATCATTGTTTGTGGATTTTGATCCATTTTCATTTTGGAATTTGGAAAACTTTCTTCTACAAAGTTGTAGGAATTGAATTTTCTATAAAAACTCATGAGATTCGAATTTTATGATAGAAGGGCTATTTATTATGAATTATTGAAGTTAGAAAGTCAGAAATAATTGATTTTGGAAGTTTAAAATATTTTAAATAATAAAAACGTTTTTTTGTTTGTTTTCAGGCTACAACATGTGCAAAATGAGCTGAGATCAGATCTAAGAAGGTTGGAGTAGAAATTTTAATATATATATTAATATTTTATTAAATTTTACGCTTTGGTGTTCTAAGCATTTTCCTATAAATAGGGTGCTTGGGTTAGAATTGAAAATCACACCGTAAGCTGAAGTTTTCTCTCTATATTATCGGCGTATTCTTGTGAGTATTTTGAGTATACTTTGAGTATTGTTATATGGTGCAAGTCCAAGTCATAGCCTATATCCGGTGTTTCAGCTAGAGGTACTGATCTTTCGAGGTAAGAGATATTTTTTTTTTCGTAATGATATTATTTCTTCAATATTATTATGTTGAAATATTGATCTGAAGTTTTTATCAAATTTGGAACTTTGGTGTCGGAGTTCTTATTCACGTATCTGACCTTTATTCACGATATCTGATCTTATTCACGAATACAAGACTATTCATGAAAAATGAAAATTTCTTGTTTTTGTCCAAAATATCTACTATGGATACTAGCTTTGATTGTATCCTTGTTTTGATCATTCTTGAATTTTACACCACTTTGTGATTATTTTTGAGGTATTGTTGGACATGGATAAAACAAAGTACTGAATCCTTAATCCTTGTCATTTTCTTTTCTTTGGATTCGTTTCTTTAAAAATATTTTTCATAATCTTTTGGTCCTAAATGATGATATTATGGAATATCTTTGGCACGTATAAGTGCAAAGATGAATGATTTCGAAGAATATCTTTGGCCGTAGTGCAAAGATGAGCAGTGTTTAGATGAACATGACGGTGATGAATATCTTTGGCACGTAGTGCAAAGATGAATATTTGATTCGGATGTATATTGATTGATGTTCTGAGGATAAAAGATGAGCGATGAACTTTTAAATTCATACATAGAAGATAGTAGTTTGCATTCTCTACTTAACTCTTCTAATGAATTATTATTTCATTGCGAATATTAATTTAAAATTTGTTGTCTATTGTATTCTATTAGATTTTTCCCTGTTGAAGACTAACAATAATTTGTTGTATATTATCTTAGTCATAATATTCTTTACTAGGCTAGTTGAGCTCACCCTTTTTCCTTTTTGTTCCATTTTTCTTCTTAGGAGGCGAGAATATAGCGAGTACGAGTTGGGGTATGGAATGAAGGTTTTAGAAAGAGTTGTTTAGTAGTCCTCACCATTTTTGTAAAATAATGTATCAATAAATGTGATGAGGATTTATTTGAGTATAGATATTATGCAGAAGATAATATTTGTATTCAAACTCACGACTTTTACTATTGTAATAATAAAGTTGTAGTTGTTTACGTACCATGTATTGACAACTTCTCGGAATGGGTGATGTATACTATTTTGGGGCGTCCATGAATTGTGACCCCACGGGGATCCTTTGATCTTTGCGTTGTGACCACCGCCGGGGATCCTTAGAGAATTAGGATGTCGACCCTGAATTGGCAGCATTGGACCTGCGCAAGGTATTGTCGAGCGTGGCTGGTAACATTTGAGATCATCGGTATAGTGTATCCTATGTTTGGGTGAATACCAATGGATGATGAACAGACCCAAGGTTCCATATTGAAGACCAGGATTTGTAAGCTATTCTGCTAAATCGCGTAGCGTTTTTATCCCTGATTTAACCTTCTCAGTCTATAAGAACTCCTTTGCAACTCGAACTGGACTGAGCCGGAGGGGTGGGAGTTCTATTTATGAGAGCGTGCTATTAGGAGCACCACAAGAGAGATTCGTATACCGATCTTGCCTCCTGCCAGGCATTGTTATCATGTATCGCAGTCACCCTTTACTGACATCCCATTGTTATGGGTTAACGGTTTTGCATTATCAGAGGGTCCTTGCACTCAGGAGATATTCCTGCGTTGGTGGTTCCCTCACACTATTGGAGCCCATATTCGTGCCACTCAGTTCATGGGGGATATGGTTCCAGGATCCGTGATGATGACGGATTTGCTAGCCTGTGTCCAAGATCCGACTCATGTGACCTAGATTGACAGTTTGACCCATCGTTTGGACCGGGCACATTTCTTTATTTGGCATTTTGGCAGAGATCCGGCAGAGGCAGATTCGTTTGATCCTTCCAACTCATGCGCTAGCCCCTCAGATGACCCATTTGGCTTTGTCGGCGCATAACCTCCTCTGTATAGGCCTGACATCCCTGTTGATAGAGATCCAGTGACTCAGGAGGAGTTACATCAGGTGGACAAGATGGATGATGTAGATATTGACACCATTGTCTTCTTCTGATGTGTATTCTCGTTATCTCTTTTGATAGGCCTCTGTTAGCTATTGGGTGGCTGTGCCCCATTCTCGCTATATCTTTTGATAGGCCTCTGTTAGTAGTAGGGCGCATGTGCCCCATTTCCCTGTATTTTTAGCTGTATAGAGATGATGTATGTAGATGATGATATGCTTAGGAATGTATGTACCGTTCTCCATTCCTTATATCATAGTGTCATCTATTACCTATAATGCATGTATCATGTTATGCATATGTATGTACTTTCAGAGATATTCAGTATTGACCCCTGGATGGTCTTATGACACGGCCCGTACAGATGTCTTCTTCAATAGTTAGCCGTATTGATCATACCCCACCATTATTGGTGGCGTCTTGTATGCGATCGTGGTATGATAGCATGTCACCATCAGACAGGGTGACCGTAGATCATTTCTTGCAGCATACTATGAACCTATTGATGTTTCTGGTTCCCACAGGATTCGTGGATGGCATTCTAGAGCACTGGGTATCGGAGAGGCAAGTTTTTCGATTCTGGACCCAAGAGTTGACTCCCACTCTGGATGAGTATGCACGGTTGATGATGCTGCCACTAGATAGACCTTGCATGCATATAGCTTTGGGGGACATGAGTTGACGGTTCATGACCCTCACTGGATTGTAGGGTGGTGCAGGATGAGCTTACCTCTGGCCACGTTATATCCCAGCGTTTTCTGTTTGACAGATTTGGCTATGAGGATAGTTATACACGACATTCCAAGAATTTCACCGCACCGGAGGATCATTGGCGTCTAGCTAGGGTGGATGTACTGCTATTGTGCGTACTGTCGTATGTCTATATGCCACAATACATGGATGAGATAGACATTGGAGTCATCATGGAAGTGAGAGCTCTCAGGGATGGTCATACCATCATTCCTATGATTATAGCAGAGACTTTGAGGTCAGCTACATACTGCTGCATTTATCTGACATGAGTGTTTACAGGCAGTTCGGTCATTCTATACGTGTGGTTTATGTCACACTTGAGACCGATCGACACCTTTAGATGGCATGGGTATTGTTTCACCCATGATATAGCCATGTAATACTCCTTTCAGCCATCTGAGTGTACGGACGCTATGTCTTGGTCTATGTTCTTGGCGGATATCAGTGATCCGTTTATCATATTGTCATGCTCAGGGCTTATCTCACCCTACATCTTTATTACTCATGCTCCGGGCATGGATTATCTCCCTCTGGCTGGTTTGAGGGGTATGACTACCTATCACCTGATGGTCGTGATGTCGCAGTTTGACCAGTTTCAAGATATTCATCCTTTTGAGGGGGCGCTAGGTCAGCGTTTAGCTTCTTGCTATCTCTCAGCAGAGGATCGATCTTGTGTGTACGCTTGTTGGGATTAGCGTGAGGTAGCATTTTTCTCTATTAGCCATCTGGGATGTTCGCCAGAGTTTCTGCGTGGATGGAGATAGAGATTCCATCGGCTGCGGCAGTATCCACAGTACCGGATAGTGATTCAGACGATGGAGAGCCCATAGAGGACATTGATTCCCACATCGAGGAGGAGATACTTGCGGGGTTGCCAACAATTCTTTTAGATTCTCCCGATTATGACCTTTGTCGTGATCTGACATTGACCTGATACTTGACGAGTCTTCATCTGATGACCTTAGAGAGAGACCAGGCTAGAGCCTTGATGTTGACTAGCCTTTATGGGAGAGACGCAACTCTGTTAGAGAGAGATGATGCATTAGCTCACAGAGACGCCACTATTGTCGAGTGGGATGAGGCTAGATCAGCCAGAGATGCAGTGATAGTTGAGCGGGATAGTGACGTATCTGCCCGGGATATAGCCGTCACAGATAATACTGGAGTACGATCCCTTACCACTGGCATGATTGCAGAGATGAGCACTTACATTGATGAACACATGGTCACCATGCAGATGGCTGCAGATCTGTTGGGTCGTGTGGACACCCTTGTACAGGAGACCACAGCTTCGCCTCCTTCTGAAAGGGATGCCATGTTGGGCTTGTTAGCTCGCATATATCCTGAGTTGTAGCTGGGCTTTGATATTTTCCTGTACAAACTAGCATAGCTATTTTGTCCTGTACAGTTTACATTGTGTATATCAAACACCATTATATATAGTAGGGAAATATATTTTTGATCACTTCCCTTTTAGATATGCTCTGATACTTGCTTGATATTTTGCCTACTTCTTCAGGACTTGTGATCTTGATGTATTCTGAATTCCTCATTGAGGGATGGACATTGAGTTGTCACTAGATAGTTCAGAATGGATCATTGATCTGTGTGTATCCCTACCATCTTTGGTGTCTTGGGACTGGTTTCTGTATGGATATGTGGAGAGGAGTGTGGCTTTCCTATCTGAGATTGACCGCAAAACAGATGGTCGCCAATACTTCTATTTAAGAGAAGCCTAGTTAATTCCATCTCTTATGGGTTGATGTTTCTCTTTGAGGCACAACCGCAGCTTAGATGGTCGCCGAATCTCTTATTTAGGAGGAGTTCAGGTAATTCCATCCCTTTGGTCTGAAGCCGAATAAAATGTAGTGGATTGAAGGATGATCCCAATACCAGTTGACAATAGTTTGTGTTTTGGTAGGGGGTGAGACCGAACCATAAATGGTTGCCTATGTACTCCTATCGGAGAGGAGATCAGGTCTGCGTAATTTGAACCTGGTGTAAGAGGTTCAACGCTGTATGTGGCAGGAATAGTGTAGGAATTTTTTTTGTTTTTGTTTTTGTAAGGAGAAGGGAGTAGAAATGTTTTTGTTGTTTTTGTTTTATATCGACCGGGCCATGTAACATGGTTGCCTACGTACTCCTATTGAAGAGGAGATCAGGTCGACGTAGTTCACCCCTCATGGTGAGTTGAAAAGCGTGATCCCATATGCAAGTTAGAATGCGGGGAAGAGAAAGTTTGATCCTAGGTTGAGGATAAATGGCATGTATGAAAAGTTTGATCCCATGTATGGGTAAACAAACTGCAAACGCTAGAGGTTCAATCCTTAGTTGGATGACCGAAGTAATATGAATGCAGAAAAGCCAAGTTGCTGGCTTAAAAAGTACGTTTCCCTGAGGGGCAAAGTGTGGAAAAGTTGTATGTGGTAAAGGGTTAAAGAACCGGAATGACTGGTGACCTGATGATACAACACCATGATGTTTGCTTGATGGTAACTTTAGACATAGTACCGCTTCACGGTGTCTGAGTTGATGAGTTGTGGAAATTTATCGTCGACCATTTCTTGCAATCTGAGAGCACCTCCTATCAATATTTCCTTGACAACAAATGGGCCTACCCAGTTAGGAGCGAATTTTCCCTTAGATTGATCTTGGTTGTCGATGATACTCTTCAACACCAAGTCATGTTGTTTAAACTTCCGTAACCGAACTTTTCTATTGTAGGATCTGGCGATTCTTTGTTGATATAACTGACAATGGAAGATAGCCACGGTTTGCCTTTCGTCTATTAGAGACAATTGGTGATACATGTCTTGTACCCATTGGTCTTCATCTAGCTGAGCGTCTATCAACACTCTGAGGGATTCCATTTCTACTTCTATGGGGAGCACTGCTTCGGTCCCATAGGTTAATGCGTAGGGGGTTGCCCCAGTGGAAGTGCGCATTGATGTTTTGTTGGCTAACATAGTAAGAGGCAATAAGTCAGGCCATTCTTTGTGATTGGCGGACATCTTTTTCATGATCTTCTTGATGTTTTTGTTAGCCGCTTCAACAACCCCATTCATCTTCGGACGATAGATGACAGAGTTAAGATGTTTGATGTAGAATTTAATGCATAATTCCTCTATTATTTTGTTGTTGAGGTTCTTAGCATTGTCTGACACAATCACCTCTGGTTTTCCATATCGACAAATGACATTGTTTCTGATGAAAGCAATGATGACTTCTTTGGTAATTCTGGGGAAGGAGGCTGCTTCTACCCATTTGGTGAAGTAGTCGATCATGGTGAAGATAAATCGATGTCCATTACTAGCTTTAGGCTCAATGGGCCCGATAACGTCCATTCCCCACGTCGACGTCGGGATTTCTTATTCTCCCTTTCCGTTACTTGTTCTTTGGTGTTCTCATTTTATGTGAGATTTGTTTGAAAAAACAAGTGAAAAAGGTCCGACATGTATAATGTCAACGATGGACTGTTAAGAGTCGCTAGTTGGTTTTTTAAATGGTTGTACCAACATAACCAAGAAAAGGTTTGCACATTGACCCAGTGATGTGACACTGCTAAACGGGTCGGTGAAACCGAGATTCATTAGGGTCCGGGGACTTGATTATGCGGAGGGACGGTGTTAGGCACCCTTCGACATCCGTGTTACCACGGTGACCGCCTCTTTTCAAGATACTATTATCTGAATGTGTGTGTGTGTGGGTCAATGTGCTGTTATTTGGAAGTGGTGCGAGGCCTCATTCGCACCTATATACACAGGGTTTGAATTTATGTAAAAATTTAGTTTTTAGCAAGATATAGCAATGTTGTTTTATAAAAAGGTTTTTCAAACCTTGATGCTGAATAGTAATAGAGGCCTTTTACACTTCCATTTTATTAAGTGTTCGGCTTGATTAATTTTATTTTCGAGATGCGAAGCACCTGTAAGAAAAATAATGTACAAAAATAATGTCGATTTCCTCATGGGTATGAAAACCATCTGAGGAAATTGGAGACATCATGAGAATAATTTACAAGCTACTTTACAATGAAAATGACCACCCTTGGAACCGAATCTAGATCCAATAAATTTGAATCTATGATCACATGATTTCTAAAGCGCATGATATCGCAATTTGTAAGAAAGCGAGTTAGGTATATATATATATAAAAGCAGATATATATATATATATATATATATATATATATATATATATCTGAACATGATCACCAACCACGAAGCAACTCCATGGGGGATCAGAAATGTAAATAAAGCTATAAAAGCTATCAACCACCACGGAGGAAACTCCAAGCGGGACGAAATGTAAATAAAGCTGTAAAGCTATCAACCACCACGGAGGAAACTCCAGGCAGGACAAAATGTAAATAAAGCTGGATAAAGAAATCAACTGCCACGAAGTGAACTCCAGGTAGGACGAAATGTAAAGAAAGCTGTAAAAACGATCAACCACCACGAAGTAAACTTCAGGTGGGACGAAAAAATAAAAAAAAATATATATATATATATATAAGCGATAAACGCATAGGATGTAAAATCGAGGCTCATCGAGCGAGTTCGACACACGATATATATATATAAGTATATATATATATATATATATATATATATATATATAAAAGCGAATAAACGCACGGATGTAAAATTGGGCTCATCAAGCAGTCCAAACACACAGTTTATATATATATATATATAGGCAAGATCTTAAACGGACCAAGAGAAGCGGACTACCAGACGGACCAATACAAAAAAAATACGTGGGTCTTAAAACATGAGGCGGGTCAAAAAAAAAGAAGAAGGGGGAAACTGAATTCTGAGATGATAAACACCGAATCCCCCTCTCTCTCTCTCCTCGATGCTCTCTCCCAAATCTGTCGTTTCTCTCTCCCGGTTTGTGTAGTTTGAATTTGGATCGCTTGGGAAGGCGGATCCATCAGCGCTTCGCCCTTTACACTTTTGCCCCTTCTCTCCCCAAATCCTGTCGTTTCTCTCTCCCCAATTCAGAGTAATCTCCACAAATTCCCTCTCTGTCAAAGCGAGTCTGCAAGCAATCGAAGCAGGACCTTGTTATAAGCGTAGAGGTAAAGATTCTAAACAGCTTGCAAGATAGAGTAATCTTTTTGAAGAGAGTGAGTGTCGTCATAAAATTTATTTGTTCTACTTTTAAACTGGTCCCTCTTGTTGTATTTTTGTTAGATTTTCTCCTTATAAGTATTTTAATTGTTCTAGCTTACTACGATACATCCAAAGTTACATAAAGTTGATGTTGTTGAAGAATTTTGGTGCTATTCTTTTCAAGAGTTTATTTGTTTTAAATTTTCATACTATTTGAGGCTGGTCTTTATTTGCTGGTGAAAGCATTTGGCCCCTATATGGTGTCTTGTGATGGATATGATTGGATTTTCTAATTATGGTAAAAAAAAACTTATAAGTACTTGTATGCTTTTTCAATGGACAAACATTCAAATGCTAAGTATGATCAGGAACATTTGTGCTATTCTTGGGAGTATCTATGTTGCGCTCTGGTTTTAACTATTATTTTCAAATAATTGCATTTTGAGACTTCTTGAATCCATAGTAATTTCCCAGAAACAAATTCTCATGAAATATATATGGTTGTTTATCTTAAAAATAGGAACTTATCAAATAATATTTGACAGTTGACTGGTCATATACATAATGAGGTGGGAAGATATATTCGGCACAATTCCATCTGCTAATCATTTGTTTTGCGGAGGTCTTTGTGTATTTACAGTGCAGCTAAAGTAAATATGAAACACCCCATTTGAATGTTTTATTAGCGATAGATGTTGGACACTTGGACCACATAAAAACTACACCCTGAGGGAAGTGGCACGGGGAGAGGTTCAGTGAAATCAAGTCGAATTTTTTTTCAGAAAGTGGCTGAAAGCTATGTCAAAAATAGATCAAAGCTGAGACTCCTCTGCTCTCTCCTCAACTGCTCAGATCAAAGCTCAGATCAAAATAGAACCTCTGCTTCCATCCCTCTCTCACACGATAAAGTAACAGATATAAACCCACCCCTTGTAATAGCCAAGTATCTACTGATGGGAGGTAAAAGCGAGAGTGGTCTGCTATGGCGATTTTGGATGTAATTTGATGTATTTTACATTGTGCAATCTTTGTTAATTTTCTTTTTAATGCGACCTTCTTATTGCATGAGTGTTGGACTTGGTAAAGCAACCAGATTGAAACGACTAAATTTGAAAAATGAGAAGAGAACTAATATTCATGTAGATGTAGTAAGCGATAAGTGAAAGAGAGAGAGAGAAAATAATAGAGCCGTGTTTTATAGCTTTGGTCCATCATTTTGGTAAAGTATTTTGATTATCAGTCTAAGAGCAAACTCTATATATATATATATATATATATATATATATATATATATATATATATATATATATATATATATATATATATAAAAGCGATAAGCAACTCCGGACTCAAAAGTCTAGGCTCAATCGAGGCATAACTTGATAAGGGTTAAATACACTTTTCCCCACTCTACTCGACCTCGGATTACAAATGCATCATTGAACTGAATTTTTTTTCATTCAACTCACTGAACTACAATTTCTTTACAAACCATTACAAATTTTGTTAACTTGTTTGACATTTAACGGATTGAGTACACATGGCAGATAGACTTTGTATATGTTATATATATATATATATATATATATATATGTCCATGTGGCATGTTATGGTGAAAAAAATAAATAAAATACTCAAAAGCTAACAATTTAGACAAGTTAACCAAATAAAACAATAGGAAAAAAAGCAACCAAATAAAATATTTAACTTCACAATTATAAAATACAAAAAAATAATAACTTAAATGTGATATTTATATATATATATATATACATTGCTAAAAAAATTAAATTTAAAAGTTAATATAATAATAATAATAATAATAATAATAATAATAATAATAATAATAATAATAATAATAATAATCCTCCATTTCAAAATATTAGATAATTTTATATTTTTAAAGTGAACCTAAAATATTTAAAACTTATAAAAATATGAATTCATTAATTTTATATAAATACATTTGTAAACATTATACATTAATATATTTTATTATTAATCAATATATTTTATTATTAATTAATAATTTGTATACATTAATTTTCCTTAAATCACGATTTTCATTAATTAAAAAAATTAAAAGGTAAAATTATAATTTTTATAGTACTAAATCATCCTCATCGACACTCCAATCCTTGTTTACTATGTTCTTCCTTTTTCCAGTGATTCTACAACACCATCTCAACAACAACAAATCTATTTCTCCAATTGCTTCAAATTAATCAAATCCCAAAACCCCTCAATAATCATTTCTTGCACTTCGTGCCCTTCAACTATCTTTTGTAGTCCTAATTGCCGCTCTATTTCTCTATCTTCTTCTCATTCCCATTGTGTCTCCCAAGCCCTAACCCATCTTCGGGATGCCCTCTTAAATCACCACCATTATAATCATGATCTCCATATTCAAGCCCGATTCATAGTCGCCGCCTATAATCTCGTTGTTGTCTCACCTTTGGCCTTCGCCACCCTCCTTTCCCTTCAAGGCCAAATTTGGAATGACGATTCTCTCATCTTAATCTCTCATCTTCTCTCCCTAAACAATGAACTCATATGTAGTTATTGGATCCTACTACTGGCAAATCGCCGGAGATCAGTCCAGATTGTCATTCCACACCTCTCGAATTTGAAACGAATCACTTTTGGGCAAAACCCCAAATATTTTTTCAAAAATAAATACAAATTTTAAAGAGCATAACGAAACCATAAATAGATCCGGAATTTGTAGATATAGATCTGATATATATCTGCTCCTTCCTCCCTCATCATTTTCACTTTCTCTCTCATCGTCGTCTCCTTTCAAAACAAAAGTCATGCAAGCGAGTTGGGAGAGAATGCAGGTTCGAAGAAGAAGAGAATAATAAGAATTAGAAGAAGAAGAAGAGAATAATAAGAATAAGAAGAAGGATAATAATAATAATAATAATAATAATAATAATAATAATAATAATAATAATAATAATAATAATAATAATAATAATAATCCTTTTATTTTAAAATATTAGATAATTTTATATTTTAAAGTAAAATTAAAATATTTAAAATTTTAAAAAATATGAATTAATTAATTTATATAAATACATTTGTAAAATTATTTATTAATTTATTTTATTATTAATTAATTAATTAATTTAATTATTTGTTATATATATTAATTTGATTTATATTTTTTTAATTTATATAAATACATTTGTAAAAATTATTCATTAATTTATTTTTATTATTAATTAATTAATTAAATTTAATTATTTGTTATGTATATTAATTTGATTTATATTTTGTTTAACTATTTATTATAAAACTAAGTATAATTTAATTTAATAGTTATCAACATGCGACTCTCTCTCTCGCGCACGTATTGCCACATCATTGTTACGTTAAATGATTAAGCTGGACGTAGGCAGCAAAATCATTTTTGTAAATAATATATAGTTTAATGAGTTGGGTAGTAAAAAAATCGATTCGATGATGCATTTTATGGCAGGAGGTCGAGTAGAGAGGAAAAGTGTATTTAACCCAACTCGATAATGTTAGTCATATATATATATATATATATATATATATATATATATATATATATATATATACAATTTGAAAATAAAACCACGGACCAAAGTTAGGAAAACACATGAACACGACTCTCAGCGTGAAGAATGGTGTGTGCGAGAGATGAAGAAAGGCTTTAAAGTGTGTGAGAAGGCTTACAGTGGGCTACCAAAGAAGGCTTCTATATCTTTAAAGTGGATAAAACTCGGCTCCCGCCGGTACAAAAGTAGCTATATGTGAGCTCACAAGTGTTTAAAATGGGAAAGCACTCAGTATATTGCAAGTACGGAGCAAATTTGACAAGGCTTCCTCGCTCTTTCTCTTCTTAAAATGGCCACCCCAAGCCCTTTATTTATAGAGGGGGGGAGTGTTAGTGTACTTGATGGCCAGCAGTGTACGAGGAGGTTGCCGGGTTTCTTAGGTCGGGTCGTCTCATGATGACGTGTAACGTAGCCACGACAATGTTTGCTCGAACTTTCAGAATTGCAATCCGGGCATCCGACTGAGGTATATAAGACCTATTTCGGACTGCCGTTGTCGAGAGTTGTATAATGGCATTGGATTAGAGGTTGTACGAAGTCATGAAGATGGGACGATGCCCTCCGGCCATCAAGCTTCAAATTCTATCTGTTACCCCGCACAATAGCCACTCGGGATTGGTTT